>RPOG01000481.1:0-343110 GCA_008086565.1 Thalassoma bifasciatum | reverse complement strand
GACCCCCAAAGGCCCGACGGAGCAGCGACTGTACTGTAAGTAAATAATCAGAAACCCCCCTGTGTTTTCAGGATAGGGTGTGTGCTTTTGTGTTTGCCGTCATGTGTGCCAATATGATGTCTCCAGAGTGGTGTTTGTGTGGACAGAGAGACAAAAAGTGTGTGTGTGTGTTTGTACACTGCCTCATACATGATTGATTGGAGGATTTGGTCGTCTCTCTATAAACAAGGCCCCCTCAGTCTGAGCGGGGCGGCCTGTTTGAGCATGCATAGGTAAGCCTGTGAAATCGCCTGATCAACATTCAAGCCACATACACACTGGCCAATGACTCTCATTTCCTCTCCTCTTCTGTCTCCCTTCATTCCCTCTTTTACTTTCTTCAGTTTGATTCAACTCAAGTCGTCTCAAACCGACTGAATTGTTTTCTTCCCAGCTCTTCAATCCCCACCATCTTCTTCCTGTTGTTTTGTTCCATTGTCATCTTTCATCCTCTTCTATCCACTCATCTTCTCTGTTCTGCTCTTCTCTCTTTAACTCGCTTCTATTCAAGTCTTTTCAATCCACTTCTTTTCATTCTTTGCTTCTATTTCCTCTCCTATCTCCTCTTTCTGTTCGGCTCCATTGTCAGATTTCTGCCTCTCTGAAGTTTGGATGCTTTTTCGTCATCTGCCGCACATGTAATATTCATGTAAGACCATTAAAGAAATACACGCCGGACTTAAAGAAGATAAAATAAGCACTTGAGGAAAAAAAAGCAACAATTTACAACAAAATCTGGATGACAAATCTGGCCACTCCTCTGTCCCACTTCCTACCAGTTCTCCTTCAATGCCTTTTGTCTGTCACGCAAAGTCACAGGGAAGAAAAAAAAAAGAAGACGACAGCAGTAGTTGGCGAAGAATCTCCTTAGTCAGCTCCCTTCAGAATGAAGTGACACTTTCAACTTGGGGGCCCTGTAAGTGCGAGCGGCTTAATGTCAGACAATGCCGCCGTCGTAAGTGTGAGGGCTGTGCAGAGGAGGAGAATCAAAAGACCAGACATTCACTGTCATTTAGTCACCGAGAGGAGACATGAGAAAGAAGTAATTAGTGAGCGACGGTTTCAGAGACGGAAAGAAATGGCAGCAAGGGACGAGAAGAAAAAAAAGCACCAGTGGGAGAGAGGGAGTAAAAGAAAAGGATGACAGCGAGAGGGAGACAGGATTGAAATGAAGGCAGAGAGGAAATTAGACGGCGGGACATAAGATGAGAGAGTCACTGAAGTGGAGTCACTCTTTCTGCTTAAAGACAGGTTTGAACAAATCAACAGCTTATTATGGAACAACTACTTCAAGCAAGTAGAGTCAAAGTTAAACATTCAAACATCTTTCACTTTTCTTTAAGCAACTAGTTATGTTTGCAGGTTTAGTGCTAGCATGTCACAGAATGACAGTACAAATATCAACATTCTGCTTGTGTTTATCAACATTTTAAGACTTTGAAGTGTTGAAACAAAATCAAGCCTGAATTTTGTTAAATGTGATTTTCTGTTACATTTTTAAGCTTCACAATTTTCCGATCGGTCAGCTCAGTGCAAAGCTAATGGCTAATTCAAGATGATTTACATAAACCAAGATCAAAGGTAAAGATTGATGTTCATAAAGAGATCATTTGTATTTGAGGGAAACTTTGGAGATATGCTATGCTGGCATCTTTCCTGCTAGTATGCTAATGTTAATACAATAATGATGCAAAGTTAAAGCTTAGCTTGTTTTGACCTAAATTATGAGATCATCTGACTTAGAAACATTTCTTTAACAACTACAAATTTATCTTGTAACATATCTTGATATCTGCATTTTGTTTTGAATGTTTCCCATTAAGTTGTTTTAGCTTTGGTGCTAATGTTAATGTAAAAATGATACAAATTTTACACTGCAGCTTGTTTATACCTAAATTATGAGACAGTTTCACGTTAAAACATTTCCCAAACAACTAAAGTATATGTATTAACATATTTCTTGATATCTGGATTTTGTTTTCATTATTTTTCATCAAGTAATTTTAGCTTTAGTTTCCATGCTAGTAGCTTTGGTGCTAATATTAATAGAATTACACAAATGTTTCAGTTTAGCTTGTTTCCCCCATATTCAATGACTTGAGGTAACCAATAAATCTGCAATTTTGTCCAGTGAACTGATTTTGAAGCTTCCACTCTTGTATATTTCATCAGTTTGGAGCCAAAACAAAACACTTGTGTATTAATATGAAGCCTACATATTAAGTTTATACCTACATACTATGAGCCAACAACTCTGAATGGTTTGAATTCATATCACAGTTTTTTTCTAATAAACTATTTTCAAGGCTCTTCGTCAGCAAGGAAGCCAAAGTTAGCAAACATGAAGCAAAGCCTCCTGCTTTCAAAGAAATAGCTGTTTGGGACTTGAAATAGATTTATTTAGGTTTTATTTACCTGGTCTATTTTCTCCCTCTTTTTGGTGAAGAGGAAAAGACAAAAAAAGCCTTGAGAGCATGAAGACTCAAGAGTATTTTCAATGTTTTTTTTGTATTTCCCATCATACATATAAAAAAGTAGCGTAGAGGACTAAAGGAGGTTATGAGGAAAAACAGAGGGACGGAGACGTTGAAGGGCATCCAGCCTGTAGTTAGCAGGTGGTGCTGAGTTGAAGTGTTGCTGATGTTGAGGCCTGGTATGTGGTCCCTCCTGAGAACAGGGGGGCAGACAGGGGTCCCGTCCAAGCAGCCAGTATTATGGCAGCTTGATGTTATTTTTGCTCCGAGAGCTGAAGTGTCATCCTACACGAGCTTAAACTGTGCTGACAAAACAGCAGTATTCAACCGCCTGAGTTTGTTTGTGTGAGTGTGTGTGTGTAAATTTGTGTGTGTCACGTAAGCCAGCAGTGGGAGCCTGGGGGAGGCCCTGTCATGCTTTTCACAGTCCCAGCAACTCATAATGCCATTGTTAGCATATGGTTGTGTGCTAAGTGAGTTGTCTTTTGCCTTATCAAATATTTACAATTACAAACTGAGTGAAACCCTCGCCCTGCTTGGCATTCATGTTTAATTGATGCCTCACTCTCCTCCTCCTCCTCGTGCCTCGTTGTTTTTTTTATTTATTTTATTTTTTTGCTTTTAAGTTTTCTTGTCTTGGATTTCAAAGCTCGAATACCCAAAACATTTCATGGCTAAGATTAGCTTCACACGGAGAATTTGGGGGAAACAAGTCAGGCTGAAATCAAAGGGGAACTCCGTGTTTATTATATAACTCTGCTGCAGTGGAGGTGCTGTCCTCAGGATCACGTTAGTTTGTTATTCAGACCAGTGTTTCTCAACCTTGGGGTCGGGACCCCATGTGGGGTCACGAGATGATTAATGTGGGGTCGCCAAGTCATTTTGGGAAAATTCTGACTAATAGTAAACTACAGAATTTCAGGCAGGGTTGTTTAAGTTGTTGTCTGCTTCATTATTTTTCCAGAAATTGCTGTATCCGCAAAGTTTCTTTAATCTGAACTGTTATGTTTTTCCTGATCAAGTTCAATGAGCAATTGTTCATGACCTCCTTCAGATTTTGCACTGCAAAAACTGAAATTCGAGCAAGTGTTTGTCTTATTTTTAGTAAAAATTGCCTTTTTATTCTTAATATGAGCCACATTCAACTGACCAGTCCAGAAAATAAAGTCTTATTTCAAGTTCTTAAGAGACAAAAAATGAGGTCTGAATTGCTTGTAACAATTTTCCAAATAGAGTAAGAAAAAAAACCATATGGTATTAAGACAATATTTGCATTTCCAGGAACTTGAAAAGCAAATTTTTCTCACTCCATTGGCAGATTTTTTTTTTACTTGCGAACTGAGCATACTGTATTTCTATATTTCTATATATTATTTATATTTATAAAGACTCCAAAAAACTCCTTACACAAAAATGTTGACTTGTTCTCTTTCATGTTCAGAAAAATAAACGTTCATAATGACCAAGGGCTGTTTTTCTCCCCAATTTCTGGTAAAGACTTTAATTTGTTTATGTTGATTTTTTGTATCTGGGGGTCACAGATATCGGTTAAATTTGGGAGTCGCAACTCAAAAAGGCTGAGAATGGCTGATTTAGACGACATGCGTTCCCCATGACAGGTATGAGAGTTGTGAGATGTGTGAGTTGTCAAGGTTAAGGCAAACGTTATTTGACAAGTCATGTTTTTAATTAACCATTTGGGCTTGATGTCCCTTTTTCAATACCAACAGTTTCCTAAAGAAGGGTTTTCGCCATTAGTTTAATTGGAACTTAAAGTTATGTTTGAAAAAGTGTTTTTTCTTACTTTGTTGTGACATAAAATAACTCAGGTCAAGATATATACATACGCACAGAGGCAACCTTATACTAACGACATTGCTAATGACAGTGGCAGCAATTTTACGTGGTTAAAAAACAAATTACTAAGCAGCATAACCTTTATTCCAACTTATAAACTGTATAAAAGTTCTGCCAAATTTCTGTCTGATTACTGTGTATTTTGGAGATAACTTGCTGATTTGATGGGCTCTGGCTTTGTAGCTGCTAATTGACTAACAAAAAAAAAAAGAATGGCCACAATGCAACGCAGTTTCAATTTCATCTGTTGCTTGTTTTTTTCAGTTAATGAAAGAGAAGAGGCTATATTTGTAAATAAATTTCAACCAAACAAAGCAATAAATGTATCAACAACCACATTAAAAAGACACATTTCAGGTCAGTAACCTCGTGAGGGTTAAACAATATGATACCCACTTTCTCAAGGAGTCATCTTGTTCATGTCAGAGTATCATAAGTCTTTTTTTCCTCAAAGTAAGTTCACGGAAGCATTACTAATTGGTTGAACCTTTTTGAAAACTTTCTTAAAAAGTCAGCATGACAATTATGTGAAAAATCCTCATGTGGCTGGTGGTAAAGACGCAACACAGGTCAAAAAACAACTGTACCATCAAAAGATGAAACTGTGTTTGTCAACTGGAATAAATATCCAATTCTGTCAATACTCAGCTGGGTGTCACTTTGTGTGGACTTTGGCTTGTCTCCACAAACACTAATATGGACGCTCACAACATGGTGGCTTTGAATATGTTGCGATTGTTGCCACCGATAATCGGGCGAGGATACTATACCTCCTGCTGCCAGTTTTATGATAAAGTCACCAACAAAGTCTGGTGCCCTAGCGACATAGCACTCTGTCATCTTTAGCAGACAGTTTAACAAAGATCTGTTTAAAGAGTTGTCCATCTATCTTCAGTAAAAGCTGCCCTTCTGGCTTTTTTAAACATCCCTAAAAAATCTCAATAAAGAAGTTTTTTTGCCTCCAAAAAAGGCCTTAAAAGTTAAAGAATATACTTATGTAGATGTTTTGATTATTTGGTCACCTCCTGGCATCTTTGCATTCAATCCTCCAGAGCAGTCTTCCCTCCGACTTGGATCAAAGCCTCAAAAGTGACTTTCTGTACCACGATCAACAAACATCCATATCTTTTTATTCTCTCTCACTGTGGGAGCTGTCAGCAAGGTTTTCTGAGCTCAGATTCTAAACTGTCTTCCAGTTGTTTGATGTTATTTCTCGCTATTGATGTAAAGATGCAAAGACTTAAATCTTTTGTAGCTTTGGCTGTGATGTCAGTGGTTTCAGTTCTCGCACAGTGTGAAGTCCTGTCGTGACACACTGACACAGGTAGGAGTCAAAGATGGAGAAGCAGGGAATAAAAAAGTAGCTGAAGTAATACAGCAATGTGTTTTGAAAGTTGTTGGTCGTTTACTAACCTCACCTTTCATGCACCCAACCTACATCCCTATAATTCATTTTACATGGAGTGAAAGACGAAACCTATTCTAAAAAGAGCTAAATATCTGCATATTCATTAAGTATCTAACAGCTTGGATGCAATAATTCCACCCAATTATGAAATTCTCATCAACTCACTCCTGCATGAAAGCGTCATTTTTCAGCTGGTTTGCTACTTCCTCTAATTTCTTATTCAAATTTTTTTGTGGATGTGGGAAACAACTAGGGTGAGAGTTGCAACAATATTGTTTTTTGAAGAAAAATTTATTTTTAAGAGAATGAAACTGTGATGATTGAGCATTGGCATCTAGCATATGAAAGTAGCAGTGTTTTCTATGCATATTAAAGGCTAGCTAGCCCGCCTTTACAACAAAACATAATGGATTTAAAGCATGGAACCCAAAAGGGACGTTTTTTTTACCAATTTGGAGTATATATTTTTTATTTCATAAGCAAAATGGGATG
Organism: Thalassoma bifasciatum; assembly: GCA_008086565.1. NCBI lineage: Eukaryota > Metazoa > Chordata > Actinopteri > Labriformes > Labridae > Thalassoma > Thalassoma bifasciatum. The sequence goes on along the minus strand of RPOG01000481.1, from coordinate 336,840 downwards.
TTTGTTTAAATAAAAGGATTAAAATGTACATAAGAAGCGAAAGTGTTTTTATCAAGGGGCAACATTTGGTTTTAAAAGGCCACGAGTGACAATATTAAGCATATTAAGCCTTGCATATAAGTCATTTACTTTCATTGATTTAAGTTCGAAAGTAGTCCCATTCTTGTCTTGCCTTCCTTAAATTTGCAGGAAGTGATGTTTTTGACGATGATTGACTTGTATCTTATCGTTACTGTGATGCCACAATGAGGAATGATGAGACATTTGATTACACCATTACTCAAGGTTAACAAGAGACATCAGTAATACATCACCAAAAACTTGTATGAACCATCTTCACATTTATTTTGAATTGATTTCATTGTATTCATTGGTTGAATCAATTCAAATAAAATCAGAAACTACTTTTACAATACAGACATCCCACCACATTCTTAAGTAAGATTCAGACTGATACGGAGCTCAATTTGCAAACAGCAGATTTCTTTTGCATTCATCTAATGAAACTCAAACTAAAAACAACATCTGACAAAACGGTCCAAGAAAGTGTTAAAATTCCTTCAGAGGAAAAAAAAAAAAAAGAGTATGAGAAGCTCAATCTTGTTTCATTTCACAAGCATTACACAATCAAATCTGGACATATTGATGTTTCACCGATGGTGAGCAGACGTACATGACAGCTTGAGAGATTTTATCTGAGTGCCGGCTGATAACAGTAATTTATTCCTGTATATGGTCTCGCTGGAATACTTTAAAAGCCACAGAGTAAGACTGACCACATAATTACACCCATCTGTTTGGGTTTGATGTTTAGAATTCTATGGATGTGGTCCACGCGGCTGACATAAGTTTTGAGGAAAAGGTCAAATATTGAGTTGGAAATGTCTTGATGTTTATCAATCAATATTTCATCAGTCGATGTTTTAGTTTTCTCACTAATTTGAGTCTTCGTGCATGCGTTGACTTTTTACCAGGCTTCACTTTGTGTATGGACCAAAATATAAGGTGTTTTTTTTTCCTTGCAATGCATCAGAGTCAAGACCTGTGTAGGCCAAAATTGGTTTGATGCAGTGGTAGTTGCAATTAAATCCAGGTTTTGCTCACAACCACAATGCCAGAAGGATGGAAAATAGAGAGATACAGTGATAGTCTGGGAAAAGGTGGAGGAAAAGTAGCCCAAATTGAGAGTTAATGAATGTGACGCACGGAAATAAGACGCTCACAGTCAGCACAAGAGAACGCATGTGGCTTCACTTTTAATCACTCTGTGTGGCGTCCATTATTGTCCGTACCCAAACTTCAGGGAGTGATGTATGGAGAACACACATCTACCATCTACATTTTACAACATTATTTTTCGCACATTCTCCTCCACTGCCAAGTGTGGCTGCAAGAAATTGTTCATCATGGTTATCACGGTGATTTCTGTGTGATGAATAATGCAAATGCCTGTTTTCACACTTAGGACACTCAAAACTCTTGTTGGTCCGACATGTTGTCCTCGCAGTTACAAATTTTTCAGAGGTGTGGGACACTGAAACTTTCTGTGTGGTGCAAGGGGGCCAGGCTGCTAAAATGATGTAATTCGTCCGCACAGAGCCAAGCGGAACTTGTAGACTCGTCAAGCATAAACCAAGCTAGTTGTCAAACTGCAACCGTGGTAATAAAGGGAAATACATGATCCTTCTCTAAAACAAAGAGTGATTGATTTTTGTAACAAAGAGTAACATGCCAATCACAAAGAAGACAAATTAATGGTTGTCTTCCATTGTTGCTCTTTGTTTACCGTGTCCCATTTCTCTTCTTCATTGGATTTATTAACGTGGTACAGTATGTCACAATTGTGATGCTGTTGGCATCAAGCTTACATGCCGCCTACCAACAAGAGCACGTTCTGGCCCATACCAAACTGTACTGATCCAAACTGGACCACTTGGTGGAAACGTGGCGTATGTTAATGGTTAACAATGCAGCAGAGACATTATACAACTGACAAGCAGCCAAGAAATCAAGCAGAGTGTGCAAAGATTACTTGGAAAATGCTCAGAAGATGGCACGATCCAGCTGAAAGCCTTGGAAATTGCTTTAGAGGCCACAAATGTTTGTTTTTCGAATTTCTCAATCAGTGGAAAAAACTTTGGGTATCAGGATTCACTCAAGTCTCTTTCGTACTTTGTCTTTTTCCTGTATATATGTTTTTTTTTGTGAATGTTACATCAAACATTCCCTGCACATACTCGCACGCTGCCATTGTGCTATAATCAGATTTTAGCATTAACAGGATTAGACCTGAGCAAAGGTTTCTCCCTGTACAGAGATAGGGAATGAAAACTGTCTATTATACCACAGACAAGGAAATGGCAAACACAGATATCAGATAGCAAAAAGCGACATGCTTTATCATATCAGATCACAGCAAAAGATATCAACAAGTCACAGATTAAAATAATCTGGCTTTTATTTCTGCAGCAACAGAAAAGTCAAAGTTTTAGCTGTGTGATAATATGCAGGGAGAATTTCAATAAGGGCATGTAGTGGTTGTCTCCTATCTTATCAGTTTTAGCGCCTGCGGGGATGCAACAAAGCAGCTGTGGACATTCATTCGGGCTCGGTGATGGACGGACACCCGCCAGATCAGGACCCCAAAGGAAAAAGGTGAAGGATAGACAGAAAGGAGCAAAATGTCTGTTTCCTTCAGGGCGCAGGGTTTATGAGGTAGTGTGCAAGGATGCCAAATCAGATACCAGCACATCAAAACTAGCCTCGGGGAGGTGAAACAGTCAAGGAATGACATGAAGTCTGGAGCAAAACAAAAAGTGCACTTACACAAGCCTGCATACAGAGAGAGAGAGACAAACATAATAAACAATAAGTCTTGTTTTTATATTACTGTGGTGCAAAATTGACACACGCAATCTTAACACACAAACACACCCACACACACTCTGAGAAATGCCCAACGGTCTGTAGACATCGAATTTTCAACCCACCCTCTTCCAGCTTCAGTCAGAAATCACATTACCTCCACCATCCCGTTCTGCAATAAGCACAAAGCTGCACAAACATCCACCTTGTCAAACCTGAGGAAACAACATTACACAGCTCCTCAGAAGTGTGTGTGTGTGCGTGGGTGTGTGTGTGCGAAAAAACTATCAAGAAAGCAGCCATCCATCCATCCAGAAAGAGCGGGTAACACTTCCAATATTTCCTCTCGTTTGGGATGGTAACAGGCCACTTTGAAAGAAAGGAGAAAGCGAAGATAGAGGAGAGAGAAGGAAGGAGTAAGAGTATGCAATTTAATCATTAGAGAGGGGAGAAAGGCCTGCAGGGCGGAGGTGGCAGCGGTACAATTGGCAGCTCTGGTCATTCATTAAGAGTGACATTCATTAGTCTGCCCTATAATCTGCCTCCTCTACATGGAGGGGAGAATGGAGTGCAAGGTGGAGAAAAGGCTTTATGAATCACAAGCTTAGACACCATTGTACCAAGGCTTCTTCAGCGTCTGGATCTGCACGTACAGAGGAGGATCAGGACGGTTTGGCTACTGGATGATAAGGAGGTTGAGTCCTCAGCAACATGGGCATCAGAAAAACATCAGATGCGATTCACAGCAAAGATGTAGAAAAGGTAAGAATGGAAAAATAAAGGTGGGTAAACAGGCAATAGTGCCAATAAGTAAGACAAAAAGAAGAAGAAATAATAGAAAGATAGGTAAAAGAACAATCTGAAAAAACAAAAGACATGGAAAAGACAATAAAAGAAAGAAAATGTAAAAAGGAAAGAAAATGAAGGAGGTGAGGGAAGCAAAAATAGAAACAAGCAACATGAAAAAGAAAGAAAAAAGTTAAAAGGATTACATGGGTGAGGGGGAAAAAAGAAATAAGTAGGAATAAAGGGAAGGAAAAGAAAAGCATTAAAGAAGTTAAAGGAAGAAAAAAGGAGAGGAAAAAAGTGGATGTGCAACATAAAGTTAAGAAAAGCAAAAAAAGATAAAAAAGTGACGGAAAATGTGAAAGTGAGGAAAGAAAGAAAGACAGAAAGAAAGAAAGAAAAATAAACAAGCAAAAAAGAGAAAAAGTGACTAAAATGGGAAAGAAAGAAAGAAAACCAAAAAAGCTTAAAATGTGAAAAATGAAGAAAAACAGAAAAGAAGGGACAAAACTTAATGTACAAAGTGAGTGAAGGAAAAGCAAAATAAGAAACAAGTAAAAACAAAAAGACAAAAAAGTGAAAGTTGACAAGGTAAAATGAGAGCAAAAACAGAAAGAATAAAACAAAACATAAAAAGGCGTAGTGAGAAAATGTAGATACAAAAAGTGAAAGGAAAAAATCACAAGAAGGAAGAAAAAAGTGAAAATTAGAAGACGGAAAAATTGGGGGAAGGAAACAAAAAAGGAAAGAGAATGAGAAAATGGAAAAAGGGACAATAAGTGAATGTACATCAAAGAGAGTAAAGACAAGTGAAAAGGAACAAAAAAAGGATCACAAAGTGAAAGTGAAGAGTTAAAAGGGGAGACAGAAAGCAATGCAAAAATAATAGTAAAAAAGTCACAGAAAAAAACTGTGAAGAAATAACAAAGAAAAAACAAGACAGGTCAGATTTTCACGTGGCAGCTGCAGCCTGCAGAGCCAGACGTCTCCATTATCATTCCAGCCTTTAATTGGGGCTAATTACGCTCTCCGTGGGTCCTTCCAGTCTTTTCTCTCCATGTGAGGTGAATCGAGCAGCCACTCAGAAGAACACGGCCCACTGCTGGGGAGAATGAAAAAACTCTGACATGCTGAGTGGAGGATGGAGAGCGAGCGAGTGTTACAACACATGTAAGTGTGTGTATTTATTTTTTTTCTCTTCTGTGTGTTCAATGTGTGCTCAGTTTGATGGCGACGCACTCACACCTGCTCATAAAAAGAGCACCATTTTCTGCAAATTGCTGCAAAGCAGTTTTGTCAATAACACACCACTCAGGGGAGAGACTGTTGGCTTTCTCTCCCAGTGCCTTGCGTCCTAATTGGAGCATCACCGGTAAATCTGTGGATTTCGACACTTTTTGTAACTGCCTATGAATTTGTAAGCACAATGAACAGTTTCTCTACTAATGCTCATTGTTGCTGCAATGAAAACAAAAGCCTGAAACGGCCGTGAGCGATGGATGAGTTTGCTGTTGCTCACATTGTTCAAAGATAAAAGTCTGGTTCGCTGTGACTTTTTTATGATGAGCCTTCTGTTTGAGGGGATTATTGTTATTGTTATGGCTTGTTGGCTCAGTTTTGAGTCAAGATCTCCAGTAAAGGCTTATTTCATGTTTTATCTGGATGTGAATCTGAAAAATAAATCTAAACGGAGTCAGTATTTTTAACATCCTTGAGCTTCAAAACCTCACTAAGAAACAAACGCAAGACATCAGAAATAAAACATTGGTATTATTTTTGTAAAGGCATTTTAAAGGTGAAAATACAACAGATCTGTCTCTAGTCCAGCTCTATTCTAACTGGTTGCATCCCTGCTCTGGCAGGTTGCAGCAGGTATTCAACAATCCTATTTCTGCCGGATGATAGAGCTGTGACGCGTCAATTCAACATAAAGCAGATTGAGCAGCACAGGAAGTTGTGCAGGGAAACCACCTGGTGACCACCAGTGACTTTCAATATAAAACTGACTGTGTCAAAATTAGATCATATTCAGCTTGACTACAGCAACAAACCAACATATTGAGAGGAGTCAACAGGTTTGAGGTTTTACAGCCAAGCATGAATGAAGAGGGACTTATAAATGGAGTGGGAAGCACGGGAACCCCTCGGTCTCATAACTTAAGTTGTCCATCAGTCATGTGACTTGCCAGACTGCACCAACAACCAGTGTGAGTTGATGAACGCAATCAACGCCACAGAGCAGAGCCGTACTAGTGACATATCTGGCGTATTTTACCAGATGGAATGGGAAGCACAGAAACTCTTCTTTCTCAAAACTCCAGCTGTCTAGTCAAATGTTTTGGTCTCTGAACCATTTTTATTTAAAAGAAAGGCTCAAAAGTTTACACTTTAACTTTTAAAAAACAGCTTTTGAAAAGTTTCTTAGATAAAAAGCATTTATCCTTGAGCCTTTAGTCACAGCATTGTTTTCATAAGCAGACCGACTTGTAGTTTTATAGTGATGTTTATTCGCTATAATTTAAAAAGCTCTGATCTGCAGTTAGTTTTTAACCTTGGGAACAACAATACCACAAAGCTCTGACCCACGAGGTTCTACTGGTCACAAAAAAAGTTTAGAAGAAAACAGAAATTGGAAAACCTGCAGTTGCATTTGAGCTCAAGGGTTTTTTATTCGTTAAAATTTCACAATAAAGGCACCTGAAGGTGGTACCACTATAGATTATTAGTAGAAAAAAGGTCAATGTCACTCTTTGTATTGTCTGATTTTTGATAATTTTAGAAAGAGAGATAACAGACACATCTTTTTGTCATTTCTCAACACCCTAACTGGAAAAACATCAAAGGTATTCTACTTATGTTGCTTACAGAAGCATTGTGTAAGAAGCTTCCCTCACCACCTCTGTGAAGTGAAATGACTCCATTCTGCATTAATGTGTGAAAAAGAACAAACCGCAGCCCTGCGAGTTAACCTTACCAAGAGAAAAAATAGCTTTCTCCTTTAAGTGATTCAGCCTAGGGAAATACTAATACCAACGTAAAGAGGACTGTAATCTGAGTTCTATTTTCCGATGCATATATCTCGTAGATTATACCCCCTGGGCACCGAAACTCACAAGGTTTTTAGCATATGGGTAAAAAAAAAACACACACGCAGGGGGTGTGTGAGAAAAACACTCTACAGGGAGTTTCTTTTTACCTCACCTTAATTGCAGAGAATTAATTGCTGGAAACTTTTTGTCCCTGACAAAAGCGGTCCCCGTTTCATTAACGGCGCCATTAATAAAAGATGACGTTCCTTGTCTTTAATTAGAATTAGAGAAGGGGGAATTGAGAGACAGGGAGACAGAATTAGAGGCAGAGACTGAGAGGAGGATAAGAGGGCAACAGAGGGTGAGGAATAAATTGATGGCACATGGAAGAATTAGGGGTGCAAGCGAGGAAGACGGCGGGTAGCAACAGGAAGGTAGCAACAAACACAGCAAGTTCCTATGGCACTTTGCTGGAAGTCAAATTTAATCATATGTTTTGCCAGTTACAGCATTACCGGGTATTTCTTTCAGGTAAAGATTCAAAAATGGCTTCCTGAAAGTTGTTTAAAGGAGGATGGATTGTTACAGAAAAATGCAGAGGCAGAAAAACACTGAATCAAAGACGGAAAGGAGAACATGTGCCGTAACCAGGCCGAATGTTTCTTGCAATAAACTGTGAACATTATTACATTGTGGTGACACATCACTAGCATTTCAGCCAGTGTTTCAACATGAACTGTTGGTAAACATCCAGCAAACTGAGCTTTGTGTTGACCCTCATGTTGGTCTGGCACAAAGAAACAAGCAAAAACTATAGCAAACAAGTTGTTGGTCAAATCACAAATAAAGCAGTAAAGAGCAGGTGGCATTTTGGGTGTAACCTTAGACATCTCGTAAAGGAAATGCTCAAAAATAGGAAAGGTTTTACTTGCATGCCAATGCAAATTACTCTTGCAGCATTCCCTCTCTTTCCTTGAAACTGTTTTCAAGGACTTTTCCAGGACATTTTCAGCTGCTGCAGAGACAAGTTATCACCTCATACACAAATACCCATCATTTCCCCCTCAATCTGTGGATGTGTTATTTTCGACAGTTGTAACTTGCATTTACCCAGGTTGCTTCTGTTTATAACTCAGGCATTTAATGTGCAGTCAATAATATGGATGGATATAATGTATCTTTGAAAAATGATAACTAATGAGTCACAGAATAATGCAAACACTTATAGATTGCAGTGTTGCACTTCATTAGCATGACAACCAAGAGTTGCAATGTCCAATTGGGCAATACCAAACTCAACTTCCTCTATGTTGCCCAGAAGATAAGAAAACAACAGAAATGCATGTACTTAACTTTAAAACCGTTTGAGATGATAAATAATCCAGGATATGCCAGTAAAAATTGGTAATTTGACCTTTTTTAGCTTGGGAACCCTGCTCTTGTCATTACATCACAACAGGTTCAAACTCAAATCACCTCCTGGAAGCTATGAGGCCAGGTGAGCTACAGAAACAATACAGAAGCTTTACCCACCTCTCTACTCTTATGGCTGCCTCACTGGAAGATAAATGTTTGGGCAATTCATGAATTTATGTTTTTCAAGCAGATTTTTCTTTCAAAGACAAAAAGACACAGAGAAATATGGAATTTGTTAGCTCCACCTGTTCCTCTGCTTGTTGATAATAAAACTATGTCTCATCCAGTGCTTCACACACACACACACACACACACACACACACACTCACAGGGTCCAGTGTGTCTGTCTGCTGCTCGCAGATGAACAGACACCTTTTATATGACTCGTGATAGAAGCCATCTCTTTGTCTTCCCCTGCCCTATCCAGTTTACCCTCCCTTTCTTCCTCAGCTCAGTCCGGTGTCTGGCTGAGTGAAGATAAGTGAAGACAGCACCATGCTGCGTTTGAAGTGGAGACATTCCTATAATCAGTTAAAGAGCTCCAAAAATTGAAGAAATAAATAAACAAAACAGGGAAGCCAGCATGAGCCTCAAAAGTAGACATTATCTTTCCATTAAAGCAATCAAAAAACAATATGCTGTGTAATATGATGCTAGCTGCGCCTTAAATGTCACATTTTATAAACCTGCAAATTGGGCCAGGAATCTGCATCCTGCTCTGATCGATTTGTTCTCATCGCTGTCTCGGTGAACGCTCAAATCATTTAATGACAGGGATGGGAGCCGCTACTCTGCTCACACACTGCCAGGAGAATGAATCAGAGGCCGAGGAATAAATATCTGTGTGCTATTTTTACCCAACCTGCCAGACAAAATGTTTCAATGTCATTGTGTGCGAGACCACAGAGATGTACAGCCAACATATTTCTTTAGTCAATTAAAATTCACGTCCGAGATCATTTGATTCACTCTCAGGGCTTCTTAGTTCAACTGCCAAAAGGTCTCAACAGTTCCCATGGAGTTATTCAGCAAGAGAAGTGGCACTGACTGGTGAACAGTTTATCAAAGGCAGAAGAAGGTCCTGTTTCACTGATAGTTGCCCCAATATACTGTAAGAAACATGAGGGGGTCAGAGTGGAACGATCCAGTGGTCTCTCTAAAGGTGTTACTCAACATTGGTAGTATCAAATAGGGTAAATTTGAGGCAGGCCTTCAGCTTTTTTTTTTTCCCCCCAATATACAAATTGTAAAGGGCTAATAACTAACAACAGTTTTTATAATATGATATATAAATGAATTTTTTAGGAAGCTAAACAATATTTCAATTTAAAATAAAGTGAAATAATGAAAGAAATGACTTATTTGCAAAAAGGAGTAAGTAGAAGAAGAGCTTATTAACTCTCACTCCTTTCCAACGTATAAATATTACATGTACATATGCCTATACAAAAACCTCTGTAATCACATACACCTCTACCCATACACCAATACATTTGTATACTCATATATACATATATACCAGGGGTTCCCAAACTTTCAGCCTGTGACCCCCAAAAATAGCAGCGTTAGGGACTGGCGACCCCCTGCTGTGGTCCAACACTAATGGGCCAATCCAAAAACAGACAAAAACAAACAAGCAAAAAACTCTGAGGAAACTTAATTTAACTAATCGGTAGAAAATTTACTGACTAATGTGCACTTTTCTGTATTCACTGCATCAAACTTCAACAAAGAAATGTGGAAAACAGATTACAAAAAATTCTGTTTGCACAATTTTGTATTATCTTTAACCTCTATTTTTGCTCTTCCCCCCCCCCCCCACAATAATGAATAAAATGTGGAATTGTTCATTGTTTTTGATTTTGGGACAACTTTCAGGACACCCTATCAATGTCTCGTGACCCCCCCAAAGGGTCCCGACCCCCACTTTGGCAACCACTGATGCATACAATACATATACAATGCGTGCTTCTTGGCAAACTGCTAAAATGAGCCCTGTCAGTCAAAAATGGTTTGCACTTGAGGTGAAAACACGTTGCTTTATGCCGTCAAAATAGTATTGCGAGGAGGCATTTTGAAACCCAATGGTGCTAAATTGGAAATGTGAGTTTAAACCCAAATTTGAACCAAATTAGAAACCAAAAAGAGAAACAAATGGGGTTTTATGCATCATCTTATCATCTCACCCTTCTTTAATTATGCAAACACAGGCAAAACTATTAGCACAATCAAAATGGATACTTTCCTAACATAGTGACTAGAATTCTCGCCCTTAGGTATATAAGTCCAAGTAGGACTTCAGTCTTCTCTGAGTTGAGCAGTAAAAAATTTCCGCTCACCCAGCATCCTGACATCTTTGAGGCAAGTTTCAAGTTTAGATCAGAGTATCATCGGCATAAAATGAGAGTTTATGGAGTGTTTTTTTTTTTTTCCGAATAGTAAAGAGGAAGCAGATACAAGATGAAAGAACTGGACCAAGCCCTAAACCTTGAGGAACTCCATAACTTACCCCGGTGTTCATGTGAAAACACTGAGATCAAGGAACCACTTTTATTTTTGCTGTCAAACTGGATTTTTTAGATTTACATTCAACCTAAAGGGATGTCTTTTGGTTTTTGGAACCAGAGTCAAGTTGACAGCCAAGGAACTGCAGCTCCGAGGTTTCTTCCATTGGCTTCATTTTCAACACAAGAGGTTGCTGCCTGATTGCACCAGCAGAAGCAATTTTGAAGTGAGTGGTACTTGCTTAAATAGACGGCAAGATAATTGGATGGAGTCAAAATTAGATGTTTCAACATTACAACTGCACGTCAGATGGGTTCAATGAAAAAGTGGCTGCAGAACTTTTGAAACTTTTAAAGAATTTGAAACAGAATGGCAACTTGATCAACAACTTCAGGGGGAGTGAGAGTCTGAGAAAGGACATAGACTCTGGTAACAGCTGTAAAAATGGGCCCTGAACCCCTTGACCAGTCCTTGTCAGTAGGGAACGAGAAGAGACGAGATAAGAAACAGCACAACTATCAGGAAGCTGGTTGATGATGGGTGAATATGACCTGACATTTATGAACTTGTGAACTGTCTTTTAAGATAAACCAATTGAATGAATCGTAGGATTTTCAGAAAAATAAGCTCCAAGTCGACCTTCAGTTAAGACTGTTCTGTTTTCTTCGTACAGACCTCACTGATGTATTACTTTTATTAAGCTACAAAAGCACACAGATAAAAAAAAAAAAAAAAAAAAAAAACATGTTGTAGAGAAACTGTGCTCTGTGCTTATTTTTTACTTTCTCCCACAAATAATACAAACTCCTCCACACTATTCATATTCTTTTCTCTCCCTTCCGCTTTATGAAAAACTTTTAAAAATGATTTATGCTTTAATTTCATGTCATATGTATCTGTGACAGTTTTAAAATATGACTACTTTCCAGCAAAATAAAACTCAAGTAAACAAAGCAAGGCTGAAATAATTCAATATAATAAATAATGCAAAATACCCAGACTAATTTTTGTAGTAAAATAGATTCAAGCGTTGCTGTACCATGGCAGGCCGCTGCATTATTCATCTGTCTGGCTGTAAGTGTGCAGATTGGTGCGTGCTCGCTGTATACATTTTTTATTGGATACCTTGTTAGCAGGGTCAGGGAAAGTCTCCTGGAAATGTCTTTTTTTTTCCTAATGAGTTTATATTCTCTTTGGTTTTGAAAGAAGTGCACTCACCCACAGTATGAGTGTGAGATTTGAGAGCGATGTGAGTGTGCATGTGTGTGTGTGTGTGTGTGTGTGTTTATGCTCCGAAAGTTGAGTCTATCAGGAAGTGGAACTTGTTGACCTCGAGGCTCCCGGAGAACAATGCTCGAATGCTGGCTGTATGCTAAACAATCTGGAAGTGTGTGTGTGTGTGTGTGTGTGTGTGAGTGTGTGTGAGTGTGTGTTTGTGTTTGGACCTGGCTGTGCATAATCATCCTGGACTCGCAGAGCTGGACACAGAGGTCATTGTGTGACAATACGTTTGTGTTTAACTATAAATTGTTGCTTTTTTACATCTTGCATGAACCTGTTCTCACTTGTTTTTGCAGAAAATAGCTCCTGTATATTTCTGAATCCTCTCTGAGTGATGTTGTAAACATCTGTAGAAGCTGTTTTCATCTTTCTGTGCATCTGCCTCCCTGTCTGACTGCCTGCTCGCCGTTCTATTGGTCTGCCTGTGCGATTATCTACAGAAATAGCAGCAGGTGTCTTGGCTTAGATTCCTCAGTAGTTCTCTTTTCCCTAATGCTTTGCTCTATATTTATGAAGGCTCTAAATACAGCGATAAAAAGCATATAGGCTGGAAAACGGTTATGGATCCCCTGTGGTAGAGTTTCAATGTTTCTTTTTACGGCAGAAACACAAATGATGTGTGAGGTAGAGGCAATTAGAGATGGATGGAAAGCTGTCCATGTCTGCAACACAGACGAGGAGAAAAACAGAGATTTCCTCTTCTTTTTTTGAACACACACACTCTCCTGCCAGCACATACTAATGCACAGGCACACGCACCAGACACAGCTGCTGTTAAGGCCATTACAATGATTCAGACGTGCCTCAGGGAAACGGTATGAGTCACCTACGAGTAGGGTTTCTGTTTGTCCACCGAGTTAAGCCTCCAGCTTTACCACTTCTGATAAAAGCATTGACACAGCAGATATTTTCTGCATGTGTTCAAAGCAATGGGCTGAGCTGAAATAATTACTGCTCAGAGGAGAGAAAAAAATTGTAAAATTGATATCCAGCGTTTGGTATTTAATGGATTTTTATCTCTGGCTAAATTTGTTTATAAATCAGGAAACATCTGCGTGTAAATCAGCTTTAATGACAAATTCAGAAGTAATGCTACACCAAACACAAGCTGAAGCTCCTGGAAACAAGAAAAGTGAATGCTTTTAGCAGCCTGGCTCTCAAATTAAAACTGTCATAGCATATTTCAGAGAGTGAATGAATCATTTCTAAATGTTCAACAATCTGCTCTTTCAGGGAAAGTAAAAACCAAAGATTGAAGTTCAACTATTACTAAGCACGTCGAAACATTTGCAACCATAAAGTCCTGTATCTTATATTTCCCTGTGCTGCAAAGTAGTGACAAATTTTAGGTAAATTCAAGAAAGTGTCCTGAAAATTTCCTTGAGAATTTTAACTTGAGAATGTTGGAAATTTTTCGGGGTTTTTGCCGTGAACTTAAATGAATTTTGAAAGTGGCAGCTGTCTCTTTATGACTGGTCAGCATCTTATGTTTCACTAAATCAGAACAACAAAATCTATGAGCTATGAAAGAGAAAAAAATGTATGTATTTAGAAAAATCCATTGAAGTTGACAGCAACAAATCCCTTACATTTTCCATTATTTCTGAGCTGAAATTCAAATTAACAGAAAAAGTTCTGAACTTTCCTTCACACTGTATATTTTTGATGGTATGGTTTAACTTTAAGTAATGGAAACTTTTAAGTTAAACTGACATTTGCTCATAAAAATCAGAAAAATTTTAGAGCCTAGATATTGCAAATGTTCATGACAGTTAGACTCAGTTTGGACAAATTCTGTAAAATTGAAATGAGTCGTCAGGCTTTAACAGTCATCACCTTCACTTTTTCCGTCTTTGAACGATGGCGCTGTTACTACATGCAAAATCTCTCTTCATTCTTTTAATGTCACTCGGCTTATACAACCCTGTGCAAACTTGCCGCAGCAGCGATGAAGATAATTCTTAAGACTGGAAGCGCAAATATAAAAAAGAAGAGTCCAGATTAATTGAGAGAATGGATAAGGAAGTCTTTGGCGATTTCTTTATGCAGATGAAAAACCGGGCACGCCTGGAATAGATAAGATGTCTCTTTTGACACGAGAATTGTTCCAATTATTGTTATAAGCCCAGAATTAGAAAGTCAAACAGAGCGCCCAGCAGAGTGAGAAAAGACTGCATACCAAGGCTGGGTGCGTACGCATAATGATCTGTATGGACTATACATGCTTCTGTAATGACACGCAATCACTCAAGCACGGATTTTTATCATTATCTGCATAGAACGGCATCAACACAGACCATAAAGCTGGCTTTCACACGAGCTGCAGGAGGATTCAACCTCATTCAAGGGCACGTTTGTGTCAGGAGGCAAAGCGTGAATGTGAGCGCACACAAACACATGCAGCGCTCAGGAAAATACAGAATCCACAGCGATGTTTGAACACGCAGTAAGCCCGCTACAAGTTCTTTTTGTGTGTCTGAGTGCTTGTGTAAGTCTGGCAGCGTGCCTGCAGTTCGCCACCACACTTTGCTGTCACTGTGTACCAGCTGCCTTCTTCAGGGCAGTGAGGGATCTTTAATCACACACACACACACAAACAGTGTCTGGCAAATTACTGCCTGCTGACTGGAATTGATAAACCAATTGGCAGAAGAAGAGGGGAGGGGAAGATGTTGGGTTTTGAAGAAGCACCTTGGTGGAGTTGGGCCAAGAATTAAGTGAAGGTTTAGTGGTGTCTCGACTCAGCATTTGCCACATATGGTGTAAAATAGGGTTTATAATTAGGGCACTTTTGGTATATTCTGGTGTTTTTTGGACAGCTTTTGGGGCTCATTTGGAGCTCTGCTGTTGTGTTACATTTAACGTTGGGCATCTTTTTGAATTAAACAAATCCGACACTGGTTCCGATTCTGGTTCCTTGTTTTGGTTTCAGTTCCTATCAATTCTTGATTCCAATTATTTCAATAGGTTGGTTAAAATAAATTAAAAGCAAGGTTTAAATGTGTGCTATAACAAGAATTTTTATGGGCTGAGATTTATGCCATTAAAAATTTAATAAGAATGAATATATTGAATACGAAAAGCATGACCTGAATCAAATTTAATGTTTTAAAGTTGATTTTTCTGATTTAAAATCTTGCTTTTTCCACTTAACATTTGAACCATCTTTGTTTACTGAATTCAAAAATATAACAGTCAGTTTCAGTTTGCAAAATTCATTATCAGTTTTTAATTTTGTTAAAATTTAATCCAATATTTTGAACAGAACAAGTTAATCAACTCTTTTGGAAGTCAATATGGGCTAACTGGAGTAAACTTTCTTTCATTTCAGTGCCTCACCAATGGAAATTATTCTATATCTGTGTGCGGAGAGACTTGAGCATTTGGCATTTTGTTCACCCAACAGGCAAAACGTGCATCTGTAGATTCTGAACTGAAGGAAAAAAGCACATGGAGAAGAAAAAATAGCATATCCTTGGATATTTGTCATGGTCTGTAGCCTTAGCATTGGAACTAGACATCAAAATTCAAAAATTTGAGTCTCGATGCCAAACCCTAGTCACAATGAGAAAGTTACCTCTAGTGTCTTTAATCACTCCTATTAAATATTATCACATTTTTTTTCTCTACTCACTTAATTGTTTGCTCAACCTGGCTCTTTCTCCCTCGTTCTTAGCAGAAAAAGCATTCATAGATTGTTTCATCTTCAAACTTCAAAACTTTCATTGTTTTTAAAGTTTGAATTGACCAGGGATTGCACACTTTTTCAACACAGTGTCAAGATCCATTCAAGTATCAATAGCTGACACAAAGCTTTAAAGTTGTGTCAAACAAACAAAGTTGTGGTTAAGAAAAACCTCCGGACCTCGTGTCAGCGTGTTAAAGCCGAAAAAAGAAGAGCCTCAAAAGCAGCGGCATCGTTTATGTCCGACCTCTGACCTTAAATCTGCAAAGCTTGAGATCAGACAAAAACATGCGGGCATGAGGGAAATACCCACGGTGTTGATGGTGAGCTGTGGAGGCGGAGGGGGGAGAGTTCAGAGATCATAGATTCTGGGCCGTGAAGTTGAAGCCGAAGCAGCTGCACGAGCGTGAACATAGAGAAGACGCAGGGGCCTCGCTGTGGGGCCAAAGACTGCAAACAAGAGCCTTGAGGATTGATCCTAATGCACTAATGATGCTGCAGCTGTCACGGACTTATCACTCCTCACTCTCCAGTGCTCTTTCCACGGCTGCATGCAGACACATCGCTCACGCTCCTTTGAACCATCTCAGACCTCTCTCTGCTTCTCGTCTGCTGTTCTTCCAATCCTCTCTTTTTTATCATGACACATTCACTCTGTCTCTTGTCTTTGATTTCAATCATCTCCCTCACAGGGGACTGATTTAATCCGCTTGCACCATAGAGTTTTAATCATTTGTTTTTACTATACTATCCGAAGTACAATGTAGCTGAGCGTAATTCTTTCTTCTCTTTCTACAGTGACATGTGTGCGCACCTGCTGCTTTCTCCGCTTGATAGATCCATCCACATCACAGTTCTCCATCCCTCCACCTGTCTCCTTCCCTCAGAAGTTCCCTGCGCTAATCTCACGCAGCAAAGCGGCAGCACAAGTCTCCAAATGTCCAATTGTTTACCGCGGCCAAGTGTTTCGCGCCCCTCCCGGGGTCCAATTTGTCTGGTGGCGCCTGAAGTCTGAGTGTTGTCGTCTGCCTCGGCTGCCCGCACGCCGTGTAAGAACTCAAGATGGCAGCGTGTACTGAGCAACAGATTGGCGTTTTCCTGTGGCGAGGTGCTCTCGCTTTGATTCTCGGTGGCAGATGTTGAGTGGCATCTTTTGGGAAGAAAGCCAGAGGAAACAATGTCTCTGCAACCAAGGCGCATCATTGCTGGCTGACAGTGACAGGCAATGTGACGTTTTCTTCAGAAGCTGATGTCAAATCTGCTCTGGAGCTCTTCTTCTTCTTCTTCTTCTTCTTCTTCCCATTTTTCTCTGGATGTTTAAAGTATATAACAACAACATGGGAGAAGATGCAATTCTGGTTGGTCATCTAGAGTGGAAATATAAGATACACAAAACTACAGAGCAGCAAAGAGGAACAATGTCCCAGAATCCTGCTCTCTACTTAGTTCGGAGCAATTAAAGACAAACCCTCACCAAGATTATAGAGGACTACATTTACCACTAATGTCATGGACATACTATATTCCTAATCATTGATTAAATATGAATACTTAATTTCATTAAAACCATTTCTTATTAAAATTCAGCTCCAAGGCAAGAGAAGGAGCCAATCAGGGAGTTTCGTTCAGTAATCAATTTCCGCATAAAAAGATTATGATCCAACATTGCTTTAATGTCACACTGCAGTCATGAATCACAGAGACGTTGTAATTCCTTGGCTGCAGTGTTCACTTTACTCACAGGGCCGCCATTTATTCCTGACACCTTGGAATGGGTGAGGGGCTATAGTTGAATGATCTGAGTTCACAAATCAGGTAAAAGTTGAGATTCTAATGAATTATTGATAATTTACAGCTTTGGAGCAGGTGTAACTGGAGAGGCATGATGCATGTTTGCACACAAACCCATATCTAAAAACATCTGAGTTTGAGAAAGCAGGAGATTACAACCTTGGCCTCAGCATTGGTCTGGCGAAACATATTCTCCATTGTGTTTATGAATAAGCCTTTGACCCTCAGGATACCAAGCAGTTTTGGTGGGGTTTTTTTTGGCTTCTGTTACATTTTTTTACTCACTGTGGTCTCATTTTTCTCTGCAGTAAAGTCCTGCACTTCTGTAGATTCAGGACAACCATGGCTATAGACTGAGGTAAGTAAATCATGTCTTTGTGCAGTGTAACAAATTTAAATGCTATCAATCATCGGAAAAAAGAAAATTGATTTTTTTTTTTTTATCCATTTAAAAAGGATAAAAATTAGGAATTAGTGTGTACAACACATTTTCAGGCACATTAAAGCCTCGGGAACATTGGAAAAATATTGGTGGTGGCGCTACATTCAAAGAATCAACTAATTTTAATTCTTGATTTCACATTAAGTCCTACCCCTCTATGGGCTCAGGCAAATTCAGAGAATTTTTGAAACATGAATACAGGGTGTATGACCATCAATAAAGGCTTGCTGAAAGCAGTAAGAAATGTAGAATTATTTGTTTTTAATAAAATTTAGCAACAGCAAACTTTTCATTTTTTTTTGCGAATTTTCAATGAATACCTGAGAGTCAAAACAATGTTGAAGATATTCTCCTGTATTCTCAGCTCTGTTCAAATGTTGCGTCTGTCACTTGTGATACATACAGGTATCCTCAAAAAGTTGAAGCTATGACAGTTATGCTAGTGGTTTCAGTTTTTGAATTGGACAAATAGTTTGTAGATGCCACTCATTCAAAACTAAGAAGTGCTTTGATTCTGCTGTAAATGTGAAAAATTGAGAGAAAACCGTGAGATACTACAAATTTGAAGTTCAGCGGGAGGATGGCTCAAGAAGTAAGGGACTCCCACAGAAATCGGGACTGTTGGTAGGTATGTAAATGGAAAAAAAGGAAGCAATTTGTCAACATTTCTGTAGAGTATTTAAATCGTTGCATTCTTATACTGCTGCTTTGGTAGCTACTTCTGACCTCACCCCCAAAAATTCCACCTATCTCAAAAAGTTCAGTCGAAAAAGCAAAAGTTAGGAATTACATTTTGAATCCTGTTTTTATGTTGTTGCTGTTGTATAAAGCAGAAATGTATGCGAGGATGAAGCTTAATGCTAACATTGACTGCAACAGTGTCCTGGCTTTCCCTGCTGAAAATGCAGTCAGAGGAAAACAGTCATTGATTAAACATTGTGTACTGGAATAAGTCTCTGCATCAAGTTGAATAGGGTTGAGAGTCTGGCTACTTAATGAATTGAAAACAATAAAACAGAGTAGTTGTCCTCATTCTTCATTGCTCTGAGGCTGGTTGGGGACACAGCATGCTGCCCGGTAGCCTGAATGTTCCCTGCAGAGGATATCAATAATGATTCCCTTTTTTAAACTGAAGCACTGGACGTACTTTGACAAAATTTGAGTTTCCCTTCAGTGGATTCCAGATGAAATATTTAGCCCTGCATATATACAGGACATTAAATTGTAAATCCTGGCTGCTTTTCAATCAGTCCACGAGGACAGAATGAAATGCTGAAAGGAGGATCAGTTTGGCTGACAAAGAACATGAAATGGTGCGCGAGATTCTTTCACAGCGTCATGACTTCCAGGAGCGAGAGCTTAGCTGCAGAATCAGAGGCTGAGAAAAAGAACCTGAGAGCATAATGGGTGCTATAGTCATAAGATGTAAGGTATACTTGGTGATGATCTCAGGCTTGTGGTAATGTGAGACAGTGACGCAGCCATTTGAGTTTGTTATCTGACTTTAATTTTATGCTTTGAGGTAGACAGCCAATGAAATCCTTTATTATATGATGATATATCAAGCTAAAATAAAAGCTATATTAGCCAAGACTTGTGTCCTGCAGCCAGCTTCACTCTGTATGCTGATGACATCATTAAATACTTGTGAGGGAAAAAAATCAAATCACACTGACAACAGATTCTTCCTCTCTATGTGTTTGATGTTCAACAGATATAGATTATGTCAAGAATTTTCTGTTTGTGTTGATCCTGGCTCCCCCTGTGGACACTTATGTTACTATCATAGACTATATAATAAATGGACATAGTCTCCACGACGACATCTGTCTGTTTCTGATGCAGAGTAATAAAGACAATCGGCAATATTGGAAATGCTGTGAGCTTTGAGCCTCTTCCTTTACTAAGGGTGCCAGATATGATTGGACAACTTGCAATCTCAAAAACTGCTGAGTCAGAAATAAATTCATTCCAGAACAGCATGTGCCCATAGTGAAATTAGTGATTCAGACCCAAGCTGTTTTTCAATGCCTGTTTAAAGTCTGTTTTTTAGGCCTTGGTGTGTATTAAGGCTGAAAGATATATCGTTATTGTATCGGTATCAAGATGTGAAAATTCAAGATATTAATATCCCAATAAGCATTATATCAAAGATACAAATAATGTAGATTTTCCCTGTCCACCCTGCATGTAAAGCTCATAGAGCTGTATGATTATTGGTGATTTTCTGTTAATATTGATGACTGACAATGAGCTTTAATCAATTAACTCCAGTTTCCACATCCTGACATATTGTGATGCTTTTATTTTTCTGAAAAATGCTTAGTTTTCTCTGATCCCAGAGTCATATTGTATCATATGGACATCGAGATATCTGGCACTAATATTGAGATATGAAATTTTGTCCATATTGTTCAGCCCTAGTGTGTATGTTGTTTCTCGTCTTTCTGCTGGCAGTCTCAAGCAAACTAGTGAAATAACACTTCTGCAGAGGCTTAATTTCTTTCTGACCGGATGTTGCTGTCACAGTCAGCCTTGCTGCTGCGATTAGAAACAAGGACAAAGGACAACTTGTTGACTTGTGAATACAGTGGCCCCCCCATAGGACTGCTGAGCATCTTCTTATCCCCTCACATCCTGCTCTACACCAATCTTGCTTCATAGGCTGTGGAAGAAAATTGTCCTGCCCCACCTATCACAATAACTTCTTTTGGAAGTCATCCATTTATTTGATACTGCTTATCCTGCTCAGGGTTGTGGGAGGCTGGGGCCTATCCCAGTTGTCTTAGGGTAGACGCCAGCCAATCACAGGGCTGACACAGAGATATAGAAAAAACACTCACACCTACAGGCAATTATGAATCAACAACTGACCTAGTGAGCAGGTTTTGGGGCTGTGAGAGAGAGCCACACATGCACACTAACAAAGGCCCAAAGTGGCCAAATCAGGATTCAAACTTGCAACCTTCTTGCTGTGAGGCAGCAGCGCTGTAAGTCATTTCAGTCAAATTCACCACCAGTTTTATTTACAGGAATTATATACTAGGAAGGATACAGAAGTGTTTGCACAGGCTGAGTCAGGGCAAAAAGGGTTAAAAACAATCATCAAACTAAGCATAAGAAGGAAGAAATAGGCACAATCACATGACTTAAGTTCCTCTGGAAAAACAGCCGAGAGGAGTCACTACAGTGAGGAGAGAAGTAAAAAAAAATGACTTCAATAAATAGGACCTGGCATAGAAATCCACAGGAGCCATAAACACAAATCCAGGAGTACAACAATGGATGATAGGTAAAGCTGCCCAGGGGTCGAATTTTATTACACTGGTTGTTTTATTTATTTGTTTTCTGTTTGTTTCGGCTTTGTAGTTCTTATTTGGAATATAATCAGTAAACCAGACATAGGATTCTTTCCACTGATCATTGTTCGGACAAATAAAGCTAAGATACATCCCAAAACTAATATGGTTTTTTTGAAAGCTCAACACATTAGAAATAATAACATGGATCTAGTGAGTGCACAAACCTTTTCAAATTTACAATACAAGTGGAGCAAATAAAAAAAATTACAGTTTCTAGCAATTCCACGGGAATGAATAGAAGTGAGTGAAAGCCCATACTTTACTGAAAAGGACCCGAGCAGCAAATGTCATGCCAGTTCCTCTGTGAAATGTGAAATTATTAATGTTCGCAATCTTTTTAAGATTCAAATTTTTCCTTTCACTGCTGTGAATGCGAGGAACGAAAGAGCTAGACCAAATAGTGCATCAGCAGACACATTTATGGCAGGCGAACTCGCCGCAGCAGAGCTAATCTGAAGCAGACATAGTATGAGGTCAACACTGGATCCCTCACACAATAAACCCGCTTCGTACTTCATTAGTGTGGACTTCACGCTGCAAAAGTTTTCCAAAAAGCATCTCAGCCAAAAAAGAAAATGAAGAATTATGGCTGTTGAAGTAGGAAGTTCTCCTGGCAGTCGTGCACGGTCTCCTACCGTAGAAAAGCATTTGGCGTTCACCCCTGCTATAATCAGAGGGATCAGGCGCCGCTGCACGCAGGGGCCCGTGCTCCCAACTCCCAGTCAATTTGATATATTAAACAATTATTGAATATGCCACCAAACAAAACCCAGTGACACAAAGAGCTGTGTAAATCTCTGGCTGCTTCCCCTAAATTATGTATGACTCGATGAATAATTCATAAAGAGGAAGTGGAAGGGGAAGAAGACGACAGCAGCAAATAAGAAGGAGGGGGAAAGAGAGTTGAAAATAAAACAATGGCCTGTAAATGGAATAAAAGGAGTAAAAATAAACGCTCCGTAAGAAGGCCGAGTTGCTGCTGTTTAGTGGAAGCTTGTGAACTTGGCAAATGGGAATGAGTCAGTCAATTCAAATTGAGTCGGCTGTCATTCATGGATGAATGGAGGCTTATTATGATGATAACATTATGGTGACGGCCTGCATGCATGACGGATCAGCAGGCAGTGCAGTGGTACAGGACGATAATGTGATTGGCAAACAAAAAGCAAAGGGGAGCGAGAGTGTTAGTGTGTAAGAGTGTTTGTCTGATTGTGTGTGGAGTGGTGGACATTGATGGATATTTGTATGGCAGCTATCGGCTGCCCGTTTAATGTGCAGCTCTGTCTCCTCGATATTACATTTGAATGCGACTAAACGTCTCAACAAATTATGCTGTGGAAACAATGTAATCGCTGCCTGGATTGTACTCACCAAAACTGTTTAATAAGGCAGTGAAACATAACATTTGTGATGAACTACACTGTTTCTCAAGGACTGGGTGTAAATAGATCAAGACTGTCATTTCAGAGTGAGGTTTTTTATATTCCATATTCCAGTGTGGGTTTGCGATTCAAAAAATAAAGGAACAGGAAGAAAAGATTTATTGATAAGTTCACGAAAATGTTCTCTCCATGTGTCTTGTCTTGATTCATCTTGTCATTGTAAGTGCAATTTTGGGTGTAAATCAAACATCCTTCTAATCACCTGTCTCAGTGATTGCTCACCTTTCAGACTTCTCTTCCCCACTCTTCTTTCCTGTAGTAGTGAATTTACCCTCTCCCTCACTCCTATTATAACCTACTCTATCCGACCTCCTTTCCTAGCCTATTTTTCCCTATCATTTTCTACCCTATCTTACCTTAATCCTCATCCCACCCAACCCTACCACATCCTACATTCCCCTTTTCCACCGTGGCTATTATTTCCCCATTATTCACTCCCCTCCCCTCCCCCACGCTTTCCTACCATATCCTTCCATATCATAAATGACTCTTTTCCACCCTACCCATTCTTTTCCCTGTCATTTCCTTCACTACAATGTCCTATATGACCCTATCTTATCCTGTCTATCATTACCATACCCATTTCTTCACTATTTTACCCAACCCTACTATATACTTCCGTACACTGTCCTCTTCCCTCTTTGTTTGCTACTCTACCCTATGCCCCCACCCCCCAGCTTTCTGTATCTCTAACCACTGTACTCATTATTATGCCATATTTCCACAGCCAACCGTACCCTATTTGATGGGCCAGATGGCGAGAGCAGCATCAGCTACGTAACAGTGTGACGTCATTGCAGCGCGAGACAGTGTACCCCGCTAATAAATGCAACGAAGAAGAAATTAGCGGCATTGTAAACAAAGGGCAACGATGGAGGACATCAGTATGTGGCTCTTTATTACACAACGCAATGAAGCTTTGTTTCAGGAAAGGCTGCGTGTGGGGTTGTGTATCATTCTTTATTACCGCTGTTGCACAGGAAGTGACGGATCTTACGATCAATCAACGCACTGCAGTGCTTCTAGCTCAACCCCTTGAGGCTGGATAGGTGCGGCTCAGCACCCCAGCAGAAGGGTACTGAAAAGTGGAGCGGCTCGGGTCGCTTATTTGGGGACCCATCCCGGTTTTAGTCCATGGAAATACCACAAAATGCGTGCAGGACTGAGACGAACTGAACTGAACTGCTCGGTGGAAACGGGGCTTTAGATAACCAACCCGAACCCTATCTTAGCCTACTTCACTGTTTCCAACCCTACTCTTTCTTTACCAGTCATCCCCTACCCAACAATATTCTGCATTATCTACATTTTCCTGCCCCTCATTACCATACCCATTTGTACCTTGTCCCACCCAAACTACTGGATCCTACGACATCCCACCTAACCCTACAATACCCCCTCCTATCATACTATCCTATCTTTCCCAATTGTTATTTCCTACTCTACCCTACCCTGACCCTACCCTCTATCTGTGCCCTTCCATACCCTGTAATTTCCTACCCTACCATTCCTTGCTGTTCTGTTGTACCCTTTCTTACCCTATCCCCCCTCTTATACCATTCTACTATGTACAACACCACCCTACCCTTCTAAACCTTTCTAAGCTCACCAATCTTCCACCAAGAGGTATATGTTTCTGCAAAGTACTGTTACAGAAATGGATTATTGAATTGGAGCAGGCAGAACCATGCTAATATCTCCATATTATTAGTCGGGTGAAGTAATCCCATGCTTACTATAGCAATCACAGCTTTTCTGCATTCTTTTCCAGCCCTGCATGGCCTCTGAGTCAAACTAATAGACCCGAGGTTACCTAAAATGACCCAATATTTTGGACTTTGAAAGGTAGAAAAAAACTGAAAAGCCTGAGAGAAGATAAATTCTTTGTCACCCCATGCACGTCCCGACTCGTGGTTTCTAAACATGACTGTGGACCGGGTCTGATTACAGGCTATAGTTATTGCGACCCAGGTGCTCCAGGCTGCTTGGGTTAGCTGAGCTGTCACTGGCCCCCTGCCTCACCAGCGACAGTGTTTTACATATAGATTGAATTACCTGGAACATTTCTGCCTTATGTAAATGACCATTATGCTAATAGTGTGCAACAACCCACATTCAGGGGCACGGGGCAGCACAGAGTTTCACGTGTGAGTCAGGGAATTTGAACTTACTGTCCTTGTTTTGGGAAGTTCTGGTTCAAGAACGTCTCAAGGACGAAACTCAGACGGCCAACACCGAGACTAATCTGCTCAGTCTGCATCAAAATTAAACAGAGGCTTGGAAGTGAAGTGAAGACAAGAGAGACGAGGGACACAAAGAGATAGAAGGATGGATCCCAGACACATGGAATAACAACAGCTTAGCTTTAAACATAGCACTAAAGGGAGATGAGATCATGACACACGCGGGGCCCCGGAGAATGAACAGGTGCAGAACACAAGGACATGTGACAGCTGTGTGAGTGCGACTGACAAAGAATGTAGACTGTAAGAAACAGAGAAGGAAAAGAATGAGAGGTAAATTAACTCAGAGAAGAGAAGCTATAAAATGTGATGAGCTCATGTAGGATAGAAGAAAAGGTGCAGAAGGAAGTGAGAAAATCCTCACTGGTCTCTTCAGAAGGTCAGAAGATGTCACAGTGTAATGCTGCAAGGAAGGAGCAAAAGGAGAAATGATGTATGCATGCTTTACAATTTGAATGTCATGGTCATCCAGCGTCGGCCAGGAGAGAAAAGACGAAGGAGCAGAAGCAGCATGCCTGAGTCTCGGTAAGAAAAAGGGAAATGGTGATCATTAGCTGAATGCCAGGCCTTGGCTAATGAGGGCCGAACTGGAGCGAGGAGCAGAGCACTGGGGAGCTGAGCTTGCTTTTACTGAGCAATTCTGGGAGCAAGGGCTGCTGCGTTCCCGCTGCCTGCTATTCTGGTCTGATTGGAGTGGTCTGAAGCAAACCAGCAAGCTCATTGTGCCGAGTGAGGCAGAGGAGAGGAAGAAGGGGGGGAGCTTGGAGAGATGGAAGACCACAAAAGAGATGCTTGTGCCCACAGGGGATCAGGTTGCAAGGCTGAGGGTCATCATCTCTGGCCTCCTCCTTTGCTGGCTACATTCCTCTGGCCGGGCTAATTCAAAGCACATCTGTTGCCGTAGTTCCCAGCGTTCGACAGCCCTCGGCGCTTCTTCTGCTGCCTTTCTTATGTACACCCTGTACTCCTTTGTTGTCCGTTCAGATTTGTGTTTGCTGTGTCTCTTTGAATGCACCCGCATTACTGACTGTTGACTGTTAAGGCCGAGTTATAGAAGAACAAGATATTCCAAAAGTAAAGTCGGAAATCTTCAAAAGTAAACTTGGACATACATGAGAAACACAAATCTGAGTTTAAGGCTGCAGAGAAACGAAAAACAGCTTCGAGCTTCTTGAGAAGTTTTATTTTGTGGTTTAGGGAAAATAAATCTTTTCTTTAAAAGAGGAGGCTGGCGTTTGTGAAGGCTGTTTGTATTTACGGTCACACATAATCCAAATTTTTGTGCGGATAGCTAGGTGACCTCATGACATTCTCAAAAAGGTATTTTTCACTACTTCTTTACATAACATCACTAGATATTGAGATTGCTTATTTATGTGATTTTCTCGTAACATTTCTGCTTTGTGAAAAATAATAATTACTCAATCCTTACAACTTAGATCTGATAAATCTTCATTTCATTTAGTAAATTTACAACCAAACCATGCTACTCGATGACTTCTGTTATCAAAATGTATGCTATTTTTTCCTCCTTTTTTTCAAATTGACCTCTTAAGACCCGAGAATTAATCTTGTGTGCATTTTTTATCTATTTTTGCTATTTCGGATTAGTAAGACATAATAAGTATGTAAGTATAACTATTGTAAGTATACTTAAGTACTGTACTGTATACTGTTATAGTTAGTTATACTGTAAGTATAACTAACTATAACTATTATGACTCCATAATTGTAAATTTACCACCCAAACCCTTTTCAATTTCTTCTGCAAAATCTACAACTTTAATATAGTTAGAACTCCCCCTCTTGTAAATTTGCATTCTTAAATCGTAAACTTACATTTTCTGTAATAAATTCACGATTCTGCTCTCCATCAGTCTTAATAATCTCCTTGAGATTTTGTGACTTATTCCCAAAACATCTTGACTTCCTCCTCAAAAACTGATTTTCTGTTTCATCCTCAGTGTGGTCCCAACCCATTATCTTAGCCTTTCTTTGATATCTACCTCCCTGTGGCTCCCTGTTTACTTTGTACAGTTTCTCTTGTTAAATAACTGTTGTCTTGTTTACTTCCACCTCCCTCTCAGTTGCTCTGTTCTTGCTTGTTTAGTGCCTCCTTTTATGCCGACAACTAATGGCTTTATTTGCATAAATCCACTGTACATTCACACTCCCTTGGGGACTTCTATTGATTTTGGCTATCCTTTACAAATTTCTATGCTCTTATGATCTTGCTCTCACCAGTTTCTCTAACTCCAACACTTTTTCAACTTTTCTATACATGTCTCCCCCCTCCTCCCGAGAGTCTTTCTGCTTCTTTAACACCTCTTTATGCTGATGACTAATGGCTCTATTTGCATAACTCCGCTGTGTGCATTCACGCTTTCATGCACATAGATTTTGGCCACCTTTAACCACACAGCCAGACACCATCAGGCCGAAGGAGCCTCACATAACTATACCCATTATCTGCTGCAATGTTGACCATAAAAAAAGCAGCTCTACCTGGGGAGATTATTAGGGCCTTGGCGCGGAGGTCTGCGCTCGATTGAAGCTTTTCTTGTTCTTTCTGTTGCCTCTGGTCTTTCATGTCTTGCCAAACAGATTGACCAAGGATGCCAAAAATATCCCCGGACTCAATCTGACGCCATGCCAGAGAAGCATGTATTTGTGTTTCATCTTCAGCAGTGATCTTTTTGTTTACACCCGCAACAACATGTAATAAAGACCCAAAAACAAGCTCAAACTGAGTTCTGTTTCTCCTGGGTATAACTGACCGTCCAGGACTCCAGTGTTCCTGTTTTGTGAGGATTCACCATACTGCTCTTGGCGATAAAAAATGTACTAATCACATTGTGCACTGATTATTATTCATAGAGTTGATGCCATGTACAACCGAGAACTGAGACACCCATGTTCAAAGCTGTCTGGGCTGATTAGCATGCCAGAGTTCTGCTGGTGTATCCTGGGTGAGTCATTACTGAAATGTCTCTAATTGCACACTCCTCGATTAAACCTGCTTTCTCTTTCACAGTGACCCTGACAAGAAGCCGACTAAAGTTGAAGAGTTTGCTATGTCTTTTATTCTTTTTTAACAAATCTAACCTAGATGGATAGTAGCGTGGAGAGTTCAAAAAGTAGCCACGCTCTTTGTTTTATGAGGACAAGAACAAAGTTATGAGAGGGTTCGAATCCTGACTAAACTCATACAAAGCACCACTCCTTGTAATTGGTCATCATTACACAACAAAGAAAGGACATGGGATAGAGTAGAAATATTTACTTTGATTGAAAACTTTTGAAATGTTCAGGTTGAGTAGCTAACATGACTTCAAGCTGCTAAAGTTGTTGTCTCAAAAATCTTGTCCTGCTAGAAAGTGAAATTTCTGCAAGAAGTCTATGAGAACATACAAGTCTGTTTCCTACCAAGTGGTTCAGTTCAGTTCAAAATCTCAGGTCCCAAAATTACAAACCCCTAACATCCAAGCGGCAACCTCCGGTCTGACGAAATGAGACAACATGAAAGTGCTAAAAAGCTGCTGTTCCTCGAGTGACCGCTTGAAGCTGGCTCCGGAAGTACTGGAAGTAACGTACAAATGAACGGGGAAAAAGGCAGTTTTCAGAGCCGAAATTAGCGTATTTAAAGCCCGGTTCAAACTCTGTCTCCCATCTGGATCGCTTATTTCGCTAACGGCACACACTGTGAGGGGGTGAATTTATTTCTAACTCAGCCGTTTGGAAGATATTAGGATCGAGAGCTTGCCCAATCAGAGCCACAGTTCAGATCACGTGACTGACGGGTGCCCAATAGCTGTGAGTTTGGGCACTCGTCACTCGTCCCAATTCCAATATGGCCGGGCCCGCCGTTTTGCTTCAAAACAGAGCTGCAGTAACAGACGGGTGACGTCACGGAGACTACGACCATGTTTTATACAGTCTATGATGCCATCCCACTTTTTTTTTGGTACCCTTCTGTTAGGGTGCCAGACATACTAATCAGATCCAAGAAGGTGAAACTAGGAACACTGCAGTCCATTGATTGGTTAAAAGAATTGTCACTTCCCGTACAAAAGCTTCAATAAAAAAACAACACATAACCCATCTCTGAAAAAAAAATAGCTTGATTGCACTTTGAAACAAAGAGCCATGTGCTAATCTCAAAGAAGACAAATAACTGAATGTCTTTCATCATTGCACTTTGTTTACTATGTTGTGTTTTTCGTCTTCATTGGATATATTAGTGGGGTATACTGTGTCCTTCTGCTATGCTAAAAACCAAGAAGGGTACGGTTGGCTCTTACTCATTCTAGTCTATACTGATTCTATTTGATGGAAACATGGCTAGTAAGAAATACCTTAAAGAACAAGTGAGTGGGTTGTAGTGGTGATGTGATGTGGTGATCAACAACCAGTGCAAACTTGAAAGAGTGAGAGAGGTCAAAGAAAGAGACCAGGAAACCTGATTCTTCAAAAAGTTTTTGATCGAAGAAACCAAAACGAAGGATTCTTAAAGCGTATGTTTCTTGGTGCATGGAAAACATATGACAGAATGCACCATCAATGGATGGTTGCAGGCAGTGGTTTTAATTGCCCATTAAAGCAGGAAATAAAAATGAGCAGACCTTCAAGTGAAATGTAAAGAAACCGTCTGCATGTAATTGCTCACTGACAACTTGAACTGCGTGGGACTCTCGCACCGAGGTCAAAGAGTAACACGGGTCAGCGGGGCTCGGCTGGTAATTGATTGGGCCAAGGCCATAGGAGCAGCATTCCTGTCCAGTCGCACGCTGCTGTTGCAACGAGAGGCAGGTCGGAAATCACTAATAAAGGTCTGGGTCAAGCTACTGAGAGCTGACTACATGAAACATATACAGACTGGCTGTGGGGCAGCGATCAATAAGGAAGGAAGAGGTGCTACATATAAAATACAAAGCTGAGTGGAGCATGGAGCTCCTTTGAAGAGCTGCCTTGTGAAACATGTTCCCGTGACACCTTGATAAACGCAACTGCTCGTGTGTGGGGCAACAATTCTGACAATTTGTTAAGAACTTGTTTGTCATTTTTCATGTGAGATCTTCTGCAATGAACAATAAACCCAGCTCTCATCCATCACATCGCTGCAAAGCTTGAATATGCCTTGAGTATGTGCTGGAGCACGTTTGACTTAAGCTACAAATTCGCCAAACGGATCAAAAACGGGTTCTCGTAGTTCACAGTCTTTCCTTCTGAGGAGCCATAAAACAGCTGGGAGGACGCTTAAACGCCCCGTCAGACAGCTGTTACAGATTGATTCCTCATTTGTCCCAGATATTTCATTTCATTCCTTTCTGTGTGTTTCAAAGATTAAACAATATTTCCCTCTTTGTCTTTCTTTTGGTGTCTTTCTTTCTTTTTTTAAACTTTGTGTGTTTACAACCGCTTAAGCCGGGGAAATGACAGCATGCGACAGCTCGAATAAAAACTCTGCTGTCCTAATTTTTTTTGTTCTACCAAAATGTTTTAATTTAACTCCCCTCATTAGAAAAGCGTCAGGGTGATAAATACGTGTGGCTCGCTCGACACAAGAGTAATTTACATGAGGATATTAATAGATTCATCATTCAGGCTTAAGCACATCAATTATGAAAGGCCTGTAACCTGAGAAAAGTATATAAAAAAAACGCTTCACTGAAATGTTGATGAGAAATATAATTAGTTACAGCTGAGGCAAAACAAACACATTAACAATAGGTTATAAACACTGAATAATTTAATCAACTTGTGTATAAATAAATATGCTTATTTATGGACATAATGTTTCTGAAGCACTCAGGAGTAATTAGTCGCTGCTTTCTAGAGTTTGAGATTAATCACAAAGTGCACGCTGGGGATTTCATATTTTACCAGAGAGGCATGTTGTGTTTGCACAACCACTTCACTGATTGTCATTGACGGATTCATGTTAGATTGCGGGCAAAGTTGGTTCAGGTCTAGATCGAGACCTGACCCTGATGGTAAAGAGGTAGTAAAGGCCGGCACACATTACAGGATTCTTCAAACCTTCGCAGAGTTTTGTGAACCCATCTTAAGTGACTTTCTTGCTACTTTCTACAGAACTCATCAGATTTTACTGTCATTCAGTCTCATCACCAGAAACTGAAGTTAGTTTTCCAATGAGAGCTCAAGTGAGTCACCAGCAAGGGCTGAACGATTTCAGAAAAAGATCTAACTGTGATTTTTACGGCGGATATTGCGATTTCAATTCAATTTGTGATTTTTATTCAAATCAAGCTTCAGCAAAGTTTTCACAAAGTACAGAAACATTTACGAAATTCACAGAAAATTACATTAAACCATCAAAAGCTTTTACTTTAGTGTAAGGATGAAAACTGAAGGTGAGAGTTGTTTCGAAGTTTTAGATATGAGGACAATATTTTGAGATAAAAAGTGGAAATTTTGAGAAGACAAAATACTGAGAAAAAAAGAGTCAAAATTTCGATATAAGAGTCCAAATGTTAAGAAATCAATTTAACATTGTATGAAAAAGTCTAAACTTACACATTTAAGGTCAAAATTTTGAGATCAGACATCAACATTTTGAAATAAAGGCAATATTTGAAATATAAAGTAAAAATTTTGACATAAAAAGTCAAATTTCTAAGTCAAAATGATGAGAAAAAAAGACAACATTATTAAATAAAAGGCAAAATTTTGAGAAAAATAAAGATTTTACATAAACAGTTGAATTTCTGACCCCTATAATACAATTGTTTCTATGTCTTAACTGGACCTTTTAATTCGTTATAACGACCGAAAAGCAAAAGGAGCTATCTTTGACTCTTAACCTTTCAAAAATGATGTTGTGCAAAATATTCTTAATTTTGTTAAGTGAAAAAATAATAATAATAAAAAAAATTCAAAACAAAATTCAACAATCCCAAGGAAAACAGGATCTTCGAACAGTCTAACACTCAGAGGACGTTTGTGTAAAACAAGTGACAACTGATCCTGGTTCAGTCAGGAGCGAAAAAATTGCAGCTTTGGAGATCACATGATCATGATGTCTGAAATTGTGATTTCGATCAGAAAAAGATAAATTGTTCAGCCCTATTACCAGCTGACATCCCACTGATCTAAACTCCCAAAGAAGAATCTCACACTCACCTCCAAATACAAGCTACCAATCATCTAATCCTGCATTATGATGTTCCAGACCTTGCCTTGAGGACTCCTTGAATCTTTCACTGGAGACTCTTGTTCTATTGATTTCAAACAAGTGTAACCATCCAAAGCATTACCACAGGAGAGTTTAACCAAGCAGACAAAATCTTAAACCGTCTCTGATTGTTATTCAATCTCCAATATTGTACTTTATCCTGTTATCTCTGAAAACCAATAAGCTCAGCCCGTCCATTGGCAAAGTAATTTGTGGGTTTAACAAAGCGATTATGACAGTCAGCAGAAAGTCCACAGCAGCAGATTTATATCTCTACCAAAAGGTAGTGAGGACTTCATGATCACTGCTTGCAGTTGCAAAGAACTCGCTGGCCAAGCAGCGGTAACAAGAAGATTTACATTTCAAAAGCATGTCTCTTCAAACCGTGTTTAACCCCGAGCCCCTAAAAAAGCAATCCAAGCAGGAATCCAACTCCCCCCACGTATTTTTTTTTCTTCGCCCTGAAATACAGCCGCTGTGTTAAGGTGGGATTTCAACTGCATTCCACACAGTCAATGAATAAACTGAAGGAACACCTGAGTAAATTTGGCAAAGAAGAGCTTTTCCAGAGCAGGAGCTGCTCGAGAGATTAGACATGTTTGGAGAGAAAACACAAATGCACCAACAGGAAACATCTGTGTCAGGGAGTTGTGACCTCCTGAGCACGAGGGGGGTTGTGATCCCCAGCGGTGCAGACAAGCACTTACAGCCATGTGTGGTAAAACAAGGCCTTGGGCTCACTGGGAGAACTCCTCGGCCTTGAGACTGAGGGAAAAACCTCCATCAAGAGTATCAGGTGACTGAAGTGTGAGGGAATTGGGGAACGGGGGGGAGGAGGAGGATGGGGAGAGCTGTAGAGGAATGAGGAGCTGAATGGAGGAATGGCTCATTGGGTTAGTGTGGGTTATGGTTTGTGGCTATGATGGAATGACATAAATGCATTTGATGACAGAGAAGGGTCTGGATTTTTCAGCCTATGAAAGAAGTCATGCAGACGATGTATGTAAAACGAGACGGCCTTTGTGAGCACGATTATGGGATCACATGGGGGGGGGGCCCGGATCAGACATGGAAGAGCCACAATAATGCCCCAGCTGTTGTCACGGGTGTGGACTGTGGATGATATACTCAAGCTGCTTTGGGCTTCAGAGATGACTAAGGATCACTTATTTCCCTGAAAAAGTCTCACGGACCACCAAGCTAAATAGCGACGGAACTACACCCCAGATTGTAAACTGATATATGTCAAACATACATCACACACAGACCGATACATTATAGATTTGCAATATCTGCAATATTTTGTTCACTTACTGTAATTTTACTGGTTCCTTACTGAAATTTCCTTGCTCATTTCTTGCTTATTGAACCATTTATGCACTTTTTAGTACTTTGTTCTATTTAGATTAGATTCAACTTTATTGTCATTGCACATGTCATTGTCACAAGTACAGGGCAACGAAATGCAGATAGCATCTAACCAGAAGTGCATAGCAGTGAATAAATAACTATGTGCAATATAAACATACTATCATATTCACAGTTTATGTAGAAGGTGCTGAGCTGAAATTATATAAATAACTATGGATACAGGTATGTACAAACTATAACAAGCTATGACTATGGTACAGTATGAGTAACTATAATGATGTGAATATCTAAGGGAGGTATGTACAGACTATTTGCACACTTATTCAGTATTTTATTCTATTTTGCTATTCTATTTTCATTATCTTATCTTAATGCTCATTCTATTTTAGTTAATATTTAATGTTTTACTCTTTTTTACTCTGAGCATCTGGCAACACTGAGTTTCCCCAACAGGATAAATAAAGTATTTCTGATTCTGTTTATTTCTCAACATATTAACTTGAACAAATTCACCAAACAACATTCATCTGTTTGTACTGTAACATTGTAGTTCATTCACACATTTCTTCAGCATGAAAACTCTTGACTAAAATTAACTGAAACTTAATAAATCAACTACAACAACACAGTATTTTTTCTTGAAAATTATCTTCTCTTCCACTTCCTCAAAGTCATAAGGTTGTGTTTAGGTTGTGAAACATGGTACTGCTTGATTTTACATGACTCGATGCTTAGTACTACAGACAGAATTTGGTCTGTTCCAATAAAAGTCCAGAACTTGGTACCAATAGGTGTTTTAGGGTGTTTCTGTTGGAAACTTCCTGTTCTGCTTTAAATGTTTGGCTACTGTGTCATGTCTTATCATGCTGGGATGTTCAGAAGCTACTAACATGAATAACCTACAAAATCTGACCGTAATTCAGGAATTCAGCAATGACAATATCAAAAATGTGTTAAATCAATTTGTATTTTTTTAATGCCAACTAGTAAGGCTGATTATGTTGAATAATTTCCTTGATGAATCGCCAACACCTTCAGCTGTAGATGTCTTCCAATGCCCGTATTGATTTTCCTTTATTAGTTTTTTTTGCAGCAAGAAATATGTTTAGCAAGCTGAGTTTCCTTCAAAAGTGCTCCAGACTTTTCATCCAGGGCCACTTTTGAGGACTTCTCCAACCCATTTTCATTCTTCAAATTTACCAAGGTCTGAAGACAAGCAAAGATTGGCAAATCAGTTCGATACCAAGCACAAGAATTGCTGCTAGTGCTCTCAAAAGAAGGAATTTCAGAGCTTCAAGTCCCGCCTAAAAGTTTTTGAATTCTCAGAAGGTAGTTACCTGTATGCAGCGGAAGTCTTCTTTGGTGGAAAATCGAAGTGTTTGGGTTTTCTATTCAAAGTTTGGTGGCAAATGGAGAAAGTACTAAGTGCCCTCAGAGTCTCTTGTCCCTGGTGAAATTGGAATTCTATTCTATTGGTCCCCATGTTGGGGTAGCTTCATAACACAAAGATAAAAAAAAAAAAAAGCTCACAACACGTGATATTACATGAGCACCTACACACAGCAGAAGTCTCAGGAGGGCCATCCAAGGATCATCCATGCTGCCTGGACACCCAGATGGCTCTCAGTGCCACACGAGGCCTGATGTTGACTCTCATGAAGTGGGCCAGCGAGGTCCCCTGGGGTCCTTTGCTCCACATATGTCTCCCTCACTGTATGTGGACACGTCCCTGTCTGGCTTCCCTCTGTTACAGCTCAGACCCAGCGTTTGGATGGAGAGGGTTTGAGCTCGTGCGTCGTACTGCAAGATAAGCGTCCTACTCGAGAAAAGGACAGCACGGGGAAATCGGATTTCCAATAAACTCAGGTTGATAGAATACAGAATCAAATGTGTGACCAAGTTGCCTCGGAAATTGTGCCCCAGCGGAGAAGATTATATGTGTAGGGGTGGGGTGGATGGGAGGTGACGAGACAGACGAGGCATGGTAAAAATTGGTAACCTCTCGTGGAAGTGCCACGGAGAAATAATACATTGAGAATAAGTGATTTCTGCATCGTGTAAATCCCAGGTGACGGGAGCTCATTTTCGTTTCCCTGGAGCCTATGAATTCATAATGCCTCTCACGTGCGCTTCAAGATGTCAAGAAGTGTGAGAGGAAAATAGCCTATTTCAGCCAATACTACCCCTCTGCAGACATGGTTTTTATCTCAAACTATCCTTCTCACACACACACACCTGGCGAAAGCACCACTGTCTGCAAATTCTTATTTCCCACATAAAAAAAGAAAACGCCTAAAGTCGACATACTCTTTAATTCCTTTTTCCGAATTGGGATGGCATTTACAATTCAAGTTATAAGTGGCTTTTTATCAGCTTGAGTCGACACACTAATTCTTAGCAGTTTCTCAAAGTTGTGTGTGCTGTCAGGTGCTGAGTGTTCGCCCGTCTTTGCAGAGCCTTCGCGAGAAAGAGCACCCTTGAGAGGAGAAGAGGCAACCTGAAGTTCACTCATCAACCATTTTCTGGGATAAGCATGCTGGGAAAAAGTCTACTTAATTCTCCTTTTTACATCATCAATCTCTGCGACTTCTCCTGCCTGATGTTTTTTTTTTTTTCCTCTCCTCCTTGTCACTTTCATGTGTGCCCTCCATCTTTCTCTCCCCTTCCTCCCCCCCTGATGCTCTTGCATGGGTGAACAGCTGGTAGAACTCTGCATGTGTGTGTGAGGATGTTTACGTGCATTTCTTTGACTTTTCAGAGTCTCACTTAAAGGAAGTCGTTGGTGAAAGATGAGAGGGAGGGCTCATGGGCGCGTACGAGGATACAGTAAATATGTTGGAACATCTTATGTGCCCCAAAGTGCCTCGTGTCTCCGGGGACATGCTCTCCCCTCTCTCCACCGCTCTCTTCAACAGAGCCTTGCAAATGCGGCTGTCACTCCTGATCTACTCCCACAGAAGGGAAGCTCTCTTTTCTTTGATATACTGCTGTACTTAAACTCCTTCCTTTAAATACCTACAGTCACAAAAGCGGGGCCGACGTCTCGCACCGAAGGCGTCTTGCGCGAGCTGCTTGTTAAATATAGGCAGCAGAGGGTTATAATGCAATGCTGTTTGATATTCAACAAGGTGAATCTTAATACTAAAAAATCTGGGTTATGAGATGCGTGTGTGAGCAGAGGATGAAATGTGGAGAGGGTTTAAAACCCGCGTGTACTTCCATGTAGAGATCACGCTCTGAGGACTTGTAAAATAAGCAAAGTGAGAGTTTACACAAGAGAAAGTGCAGCGGTGCAAAGCCCTCTCCATCCTCCTCTCTGCCCACTGTGAGCTTGCACAGGGGGCCACACCCAGTCCAGCGCCAGACAGGCAGTCTGCCCTGACTTTGTGGTCGAGCTGCCTGACTATATATGGAGATGAAATAGCAGGGTTGAGCCTTCACCCCCTTGTATGGCCTTTGGGACTGAGGCCTCAAAACCCAACCGAAACCTTAAAACAGCCTGTTAAAGCCACTTCCTCTCAGCCCAAGATGATTACAGTCCAGAACAATGCAACAGTGAATCCAGTTGGGGATGAAGACGATCCCACACTCAGACAAATCTTCAGCTTTCTTCTTTACTCTTTTCGTCACTTCTTCATTATAATAAAGAAACTAAAACCACCCCCAACAGAAAATGATCCAATAAACGATTCCTGCAAATTCATATTTCTGCTGAAAGGGAATTTTCAGTGGAGGAGCTCCAGTGTTTTTGGGGTATTATTGAGCTAATCGGTGGATCAGCAGAGTCAGCATATGAATTCAGTTCTTTAAATCAGTTTACAGTGATGAATGGCCTTCATTTAGCTGCGCAGCTGCTGTTGTTCTGAGTGCTGTCCCTGTTTTTGTTTGTCTCTGCGGTTGGAAAGTTGTTTTCTAATACGCAGTGGGCTGGGGGATGCGACAGAGGAGTAAGAGTGGAAGTAGAAACACGGTGACTAGGCAAAAAGTTTCCCTGACGAGAGGCTTGAGTTGTTGCGGTTTGTTTTACCAAAACCAGAAACCGTTTTGGCTCCCAGTGCTGCCCTTAGGGGTGTCCTGATCCAACCTCTTTACTCATGATACGACTACGATATCCCAGCCTTGAGTATTTATGGATACTGATCTTTTCTCATCTTATTATCTGGGCAACATTAAAGTTTTTCTGCTTACAGCCCCACATCAATCAACTGCATTTCTGCAATCCAGTGCTTTTTACTGACTTTGTATCTAAACCCTGTAAATTTTCAGACCTCAACTTGGCGCCTAGAGCTAAAACTAGCGACTGTAAGTTGAGAAAAGGTCCCAGTATTAGTCCACAAGAGCAGAACACCTTTAAAATGTGAATATTTCAGTAATTAAATGTTCATTTGAAAAGCTGGCATTTCTTTTTTTATTTTAAAGTTATTTTTTTGGCTTTTGCGCCTTTATTGGATAGGAGTAGGAAAGGGGGAGAGAGTAGGGAGTGACATGCGGGAAACAGGCCGCAGGTCAGATTCAAACCCGTGCTCAAGGGCAAACCTCATGGTGCGCGACCTAATCCACTAGGCCATCTGCGCCCCAACAGCTAGCATTTCTTAATTCCATTGTTAGCATTTACAAATGTGATTTAACAAGGATAAATTAGCAGTACAGCTACCAATCAGTCAATTTGACTTTATATTGTAACTTTCAAAAAAATCAAATGCAGTCCGAAGGGTTTAACAGGTTGATTAAACAACAAAAATGTGCAGTAACACACAGTTACATTGTAGCTCTAGACTGTCATGCTAATTAAGTGCTATGCTATAATCTATGGGAGTGTTTGCTTTCTTCATAAATAAATTTGTTGTAATTATTTTTCATAGATATATTAAGGCCGTCAAATCTGTGTAAATGCAAGTTACAACTGCAGAAAAGGACAATTCCAAAAAATGAGGGGGACAGGAGAATGTATTGTTGTATGACGTGATAACTTGTCTCTGTAGCGGCTGAAAATGACCTGAAAAGTTCTGGAAAATAATACCAGAAAGAGTGGGGACCCTATGATGGTTTCAGAGTGTTTATATTGTAGATTTTGTATGCAGGCCGATATAATCTAATATTCGTTTTCTGCCAATATCGGATCAATATCCAATACAAAGCTGCCCTGATATATCAAGTTGGATTTCAGCGAGGATGCTCTAAGCTCATTTTAATTGGTAATCTAGTGTTGGAAAAGGTGTTACATCTGCACCAGGTTGGACTTTCTGTGCCAGCTTCCCACTTGACGCCTTCAAAATGAATAACTCCTGTGGTGCTGGTGATCTGGCAGCTAAAGGTGGAGAGGAAGAAATATGTCTGGCCTAAAGGTTCCACCAGACCTTAACTGCCTACACCCCCCTCAATCGACTGAGGCAACATTATGTCAGCCGGCGCTGAGAAAAAGCTTAAAGTTAACAAGCCAGAATAACAGCGCACTCTTGTCTGAGCCGGCTGAGACATTACACAGATGATTAGGATCCCCATGCAAATGACAAAACTGGAGTGAAGGAAGCGTCCACACTTGATTGAACAATGTCTGCACCTCTTATAAAGAAAAAGCCCTCTGATGCTCATCACAAGGCATTTGGTGAGAATCCCACCACAGTCAGCTGTTTCTCTCGGCTGTTTATCTGTCAATAACGAGGGGCTCGGCAGCCGCAATCACAGGGAAATACAAGAGGTCTTTGTTAGCTGGATCAGGTTGAATCACATTAGGGATTTTCATAAAAGCCTTTGACATCTGGACCAGTGGCAGCCGGCTTTTGTCAGTGCTTCCAATTTGAGTAATGGGCTCTAACATTGTTCCAACGGCATAGCAGCAGAGTAAGCATGAGGCTTATTCCGTTTAATATGCAGACAGAAACAAACGATTCAGCCTCCTTATAAACTATTTGGCCTTTTTAAACCAAGCACATGTCTGAGTCTGTGTGGAGCTTGTTTCAACTCCCTGTCTCCATGTTTTGAGGAGTTAGAAGGACAGAACTTTACTTTTCTGCTGCTGGTGTTTTGGTCTTTTATTGTTAAGCAGTGAAAGAGACCATGTCTTTTTTAAGGCTGACATTGGCTGAGTTAACCTTCAGCTCTGGACCTTGGTTTCAAATATTCTGAACTCTTTAGTCATTCATGAGAAACTCCTGACATTGAGGTTTCAAGTATAGCCAAAACAGCAGCACTGCCTTCATACCAAAGTTACTTTCTCTTCGTCTGTACTCAAGTTCAGGGAGAAATTTCTTTTCCTTTCTGTCTTTAATTCAATAAAACAGCTCCATGAAGATGTGTTATCAATAGATGTTTTGCGTTGGATTGAAAGAGGTAAACTCTCTCTCCTTCTCTCCTTTTCCTCAGACTCCAGCATTCGTTTCTTCCTCTGACCATCTGCCCCATCCACAAACACTGCACCGCCCACACGCTTGCACATTTAATCTGATACATACACGTTTCAGACTGCTGCAGTAAGATAACACTGCGTCCCCCGTTACAAGCTCCGCTAGTTTTTATTCAGGTTGGGTGTTTAATCGCTCATCACTGTGGTTGCTGGAGTGTTAAGCTGTCCCATCACCGCTGCGTCTGAGGCTGAGCCGTTAATTGAAAGGTATCACTGAATACTGCTTGGTTTGGCTCTCAGGGGCTGGAAATATCCCTCCCATGGTTGGTACTTCCATTCACAACAAGGATGAAGGGATAAAAGGGACATTTACTGCAACAGTTAAGCACCAAAAATGTGACCTACAGTAATATCAAGGCTCTGCGCTAAACCACAAGTGCCCTTGAGGAGATCAAGGTGTGTTATAAAGGGCCTGTGTCCACTTGAAGCATTTTTAGCACTGCAGATCTTACAGTACCAAACTCAGAGTTGATGTTAAAGGTGTTAAAGTAAAAGAAATTTCCTGCCACAATTTTGTTAGTTCTGTTTTTTAAGTCATTTTTGGGACTTTTTATGCCTTTTTAATGAGATAGAGGAGAAAAGTGGGTAGGAAAGGGGGCGAGAGTGTGGAGTGGGATGCAGGAAACAGGCCGGATTGGAACATGAGCCACCTCATGGGGTACAGCCTTAGGCTTTTTTTCCTAATTGACTTTTATGAAAAAAAACCCCACAAAAATAGCTTCTAGCATTAGCAGCAGCTCTACGATTGGAACTTGTTCCCACAAATCAAATCAAGGCAGTTTCTCTCTCTCATTATCAGTTGTAAGATTGACACTACAAGTTCCGCCCCACCTAGATTTTGATTGGTGGGTTATAGAGACGTGACACTGACAAGTACAGGTGTTCTCCAAAAGTTGAACTACTCAACATTTTGATGATACTAAGGGAGTTGTTTGTGCTGAGGATGCCAGGCGATGTAAACAGGCACTAACAGTGCAAAGAATGCTGTCACGGGACACAGGCCCTATATTTGTCAAATACAAATTCTTAGCCTGCTTTTTCATCCACATATAAGAAATATATTTATACTCACAATGTCTGTGTTTTGGGTAAAAACAGTATTTTAATGTGTTTGTCATATGTCTATGTGCTTAGACAAGACTTGCTTTGAGGGAGTGGGTCTCAACATTCACCTGCCACACTATATATGATGGACTGATTACAGGGTACTGGTCTAGGAGCTTATCTTTGAGTGTCTGTAGAAACAGAGCTGAGATCTTGTGTGTCACATGATAAATAAACTCTGTCATTCTGAATAAAACTGGGAGAGAAAGGGAATTGAAAAAAACATGTTTGCTTTCTCTTTTTCCCTCCCTCTGATCAGAAAACTAAGCTAGGCCCAACATAGAAAGTTTAATTATTCCAGAACTTTCAAATAAACATTTTCAGAGATTATTCAAGAGGGTACAAAGCATTCAACCTCATACAAAATTTACGGTTCAATATCTCTCAGAGCCAAGATCCTCAATATATTATGATCAATAACGTTCAAATTTTCCATGAGGAACATTTGAAAAGCTTAACAATGCAGAAAACATTGCTGTGGGGTTTGAAAATGCACTTCCCCAGTTATAACATGCCTCTGAACACTTTTTTCGTCACTATCCCAGCACGTGTGTCAGGTAATCACAGCCGTGTAGACATCCTAGAGAATAACACATCCAAAAGTTACATCAAAAATGTCCTTTTTTAATTCCTCAAAGCTTCGCTGACTGACATTGTGGCAAATTTGACCAACATCAGAGACATTTTATGATTAGATATCTGGGTCAGTAGCTTCACTTAAGCTCATATCAGTTTTGTTACTTTTACCTCTGGTTGATCATATTCTACTGACACCACTGATCTCTTCATTTGTTGACGTGATTCATCAAGTATGTACGCACTCACGCTCTCATTAACTCATGTATTTAGGCCAAGCAGGAATAAGACGATTTCTGTCTTTTTTCTCAACTCCTGCTCAAAGACAGCTATTTAGAGAAAAAAGGCCTTCATTCCAACACAGCGGGGTATTAATCACATCCCTTTCATGAAGACTATCGCTGTGACTCCTGAAGTTGCCTCTACAAATATTTGCACATCACGCCAAAGCGGCAGAAACTCTACTGAAGAAATCCAATTCTGACAAATTTTTGCCAACAGAGGCCCGTCAGATCTCATCTCTTTCTGTTTCATTACGTGCACTCACATCTTAAGCTGCGGCTCATTCTCCATTAATTAGATTGAGATTCTTTAAGGGGATCTTTGGAGGATTGATGGTTAATAACTCTGAGATCCACGAGCACAGTTGTTTCTCATTAACACTCTGTATGGTTATTAATATGCATAATTTAACCCTATGCCTTTAGCTCAAGGCTGGATTCAAACCCCAGCCCGATTGATGACATGCAACTAACGCCTTTCACTTTTCATTACTGTATCAAATCCAGTGTTGCCCAGTCTTCAGAGAAATAATCATGTGTGTATTTTAACCATACAGCACTGAGCTTCAGACCTCTCTTGGATGCTTGTACAATCCACCAGAAGACCATCACCCTAGCACAGGAAACCTGAGAACTTCCCCCTTATCCTGGTATCTCTTAACAGCATCTCAGTGTGTGTGAGTGTGTGTGCAGAACCTGCCAACCACTGGGACAACACTTCTGGTGTAATCTGCAGGAGCATGACCCCGACACTGAGGTCCAGCAGCTCAGCTTTATTGATTTCCATTAGAATCAATGTATCTTAACCTGCTGTAGATAACCAGTTAGGGCTGCACGAGGCTCCATCCAAGAACCTCTGAGTGAATAATGTCACCACATGCATCAATAAACTGATTACGATAAACTTACATACTGGGTGATGATAATTACATAGAGGGATAAACTTTACCCGTTGAATCATTTGTGTCCTGGGCAGAAGAGTTTGTTGTTTTTCATTTGTGCAACACTAACTTGACGCAAAGAAGAACTTACATTAAATAAATGATTGATAAATTACTTGTTTTATTATATAAAATATGAGTGGTTTTTGCTAAGTCCTTTGTCTCTTGGCCAGATTTTGGATTCTCAGTTTCTTTTATGAATGAACCTGAACCCGGAACAGTACCGTGATTAAACACAGAGATATTTAATGCAACAGCAGAATGTGCATTTTTTTTTTATCATTTATTGTTCTATTTAACCCACTTTGCACTTTGCAACTTGTTAAACTACCTCATTTAATATCTGCATCCTTGCACCACTCACCACTGCACTATTATCATATTTTTAGCCTGTAAATACTATTCTTGTCTATTAGCTATTCTTTTGTGTTTATAGTTGCTGATAACACTCTTCATGCAAATTTTTATTCTTACTATTTTGCCTCTTATGCCTTACCACTACCTTGAACAAGAGAGCACAGTATACCATAACAAATTCCTTGTATGTTCAAGCAAACCTGGCGATAAAAGTTGATTCTGATTCTGATTCTGAAGTTTATCATGTATCATTTGTCAGATATATAAGAATTTTATTTTAAAATATATCTTTATGCTATTTCATTACAACCTCTATCAGTTAATGTTTCTACAAAATGTGGTGAAGTAGGTCAAACTGAAATATTTCTAAAAAATTTTGTTGGGTTTTCTGAAAAATACATGACCAAATTTGAGTGTAGTTGGAGTCATCCTACATTTATTAAACTGTATCACATAAACATTTGCTAATGGTCTCTGGTTCATGATTTTCTCTGCATGTATCTGTTTTTGGATGTTTGGATTTAATCTTCCCCTTGCACAGATGTCGTAAACTGTGTACTTCCACTGTACAAAGTTTCCATGCTCTCATTCCAGTGACATGCACTGTAGGTATGTCTGCTGCTTTCAGCACATCACAGAGGGATGAAAGACGTTGTACATGTGTTGCTCTCAGTCTATTCATGTCATGTCCATGAGACCGTACCCTTTCTCCCTACTCATGAACAGAAGCGTTTACTGCAGTGATTGATGGCTTCACTAAATAAAAGGTTATGCAGATGTTACGCAGATGCTCAGATTCTGTGTGCGGTGGAAAATAAAAACATCCAGAGACCTGTTATTTGGCCTGAAATTTTACAAAGCATATGTTGCTGGGAGCTAATTATTATTCATTTTAATTAATCCTCCCGACACCTCGGATGAGCCAGAAAAATAAGTGTTGTCCCGTACGACGTGATGAAGAAATCTCAGCGCTTTTGTGACAAGTGGAACAGATGCTTTTAGCTAAAGTCTGAGAGTGAGAGTCAGTCTCTGTGACACTGGAAGTCAAACAGCAGGTCTAACAGACAGCGCTTAAGAAAAGAAGATGGTACACCTTAGGATGACAAGGGCTCTGACGGAAGAGAAAAGCTTTCTGACTGAGTTAGAGGCTGCTCTACGATATCAGGCCCCTCATCCGTA
This sequence comes from Thalassoma bifasciatum, assembly GCA_008086565.1. Taxonomy (NCBI): domain Eukaryota; kingdom Metazoa; phylum Chordata; class Actinopteri; order Labriformes; family Labridae; genus Thalassoma; species Thalassoma bifasciatum. The sequence goes on along the minus strand of RPOG01000481.1, from coordinate 292,586 downwards.
AACAAATATATGCTCCAGTTTAAGATGAGGGGAAATGTCTGGTGTGGAAAGCACAAAGGGAGCAGATCACATCAAAGGCCTGATCCACAGATTGTCTCCAGAAAACAACCTATTTCTTTTTTTGTTTTCAAAAGTAGTTTCTTCTCCCACATGCTGTACCTATGCTGGGTTAAAACAGTACAGATGGTGACACTTGATACATGAGTTTCACAGACCTCTATCTCATCAATATGATAAATAATTTGCTTCAAACCCTGTTCAAAAAGTTTTAAAATTATCCTACCACGACAGGCCGCTCAAGTTATGAATGAGCCCTTTCCAAAATGACTGCTCTCATGAAATCAGTCACACAATTTTCAAAGAGTTACAGTAAAGAATAACATCAAGATAGTTACACATTTTTTAATAAGTATTTGCTTCTTGAAAGAATGCATAACTACTAAAAAAAAGTGGAAAAAAGTGCCAAATCTGCCACATTCATCAAATAAAATATTACATTATATCAAAAAAAATTACAAGCAGAATGGTATGGAAATGTGTTTTGTTGATTTTGCTAAAGGGGTTTATAAAAATCTCAGTTCCAAAAAAGTTAGAATTCTCCAGCTATTTTTCTTTGGCCTCAGACAACATGATTTTCTCTTGATTTTATTTTATTATGATTTTTGATTTGGTTTGAATTGTGATTCTATTATTTTGTTGATTTATTTTCAATTTTTAGTTGATTTTTTTAACACAAGTGAAAAAGTTGAATAATGGTGATGTCAACAGACTATATCAGGAGTCATATTTCCCCAGAAGTTTAGGATTTATTCAGCACCAATATGTGTGAACCAGCTGCTTATACGCTTTACTTCAAAGTTGTGCTTTGAAGGGTAAGATGAAGCATTTACATTTGGAAAAGTTATCAGTTTTGACCTAAAAAAATATTACTTAAATATTGTAAAGCAAAATTTTAGATAATTATGTGACTCATTTTTCCCCACTCCTTATTTTTTGATGGGTCATGCCAAATGAGATATTCTGATGCATCTAGGGTACTGTACGGAACAAAAACAACTTTTTTTAGCCCAGATTTTTGCATACAAAATACAGAAACCAGTCTGTGATTTGATGCCCAAAAAAGTTGTGTTCCCCTTTCTTTATGAAGAAAATGACATTTGAAGGTCCAACTACCCAACACCAAAATTGATTCCCAGCAGGTTATTTGTGCTCCTGTTACTTTGATGTGTAAAGCACTTGTTATCCTATCTCTCCGCTTCTTATTATTCTACAGGTATCTCCCAAATTTTTCCGAACCAAACACACTCCCTCACCTCCTGCCCCAGAGTGGGGTACGATTTGGGCTGGGGAACGCATCCTATTAACCAAAAATCCACACGGGACTCAAATACACAAGTGTAAGCATCTGCAGTGCATGCAAGTAGAAGGGGAAAGGGGTGTAATCCCATGAGTACAGGCTCAAGGACTGCACCACTGCAGAATAATAATCGTAGGAAGGCATCATTACATGGGATACAAGATGAGAGCTGATGCGAGTGTACTGTGTACTGCAGGTGTGATCGAAGACCTTCATGTTGTCATACTTCATCAACACAGCAGCTGTCAATCAACGTCGAAGCCGCTGTAATGGATTTGAAAGTTTGCAAGAATGCAACTGGGGTAGATGTGCCATGTTTTGCAGTCTCAACATTGGATAGCAAACATAGTGAACAAACAGAACCTGCATGACTTCTTCCACTGTGTATTATCCCTTACCTGATATTACCTTTTAGAAAAATAACAGAGAAAAATAGAGAGAGCACAGACACAGAGCAGGTTCCCTTCTTTTTTTAGGTTTCAGCCCTGCGTGTGTTCAGTCCACTGTGTCATTACAGCTTTTTTCTGCAGGTGCAAATTTAAGGCTGACAATCGGGCACTTACAGTTAAAAAAAAGTAGACAAGAGTTTCCAAATGGGAGCTTTGAATCATCCCTTTTGTTAGATATATAATACCTCCTGTGATTTCATCTACACTTTTTAAAAATGTAATGGCAGCAGCTTGAAAGAGATTGAAATAGTCTTTCTTGTATGGGGGTATTTTTTCGTGGACATGCTCGGGAAACAGGTTGGTTATTCAGCTGACAGGCGAACAGTTGAATGTCTTAACTGTGGTTTCAATTCAGAAATAAATCTATACTTTTGTACAAAGACATGCAAATTTGATCACAGAAGGAAAAGAATGAGGGATGGCAGTTGAGTAACAATGGAAAAAAAGTCTTGGAGTGGTAACAGAATTCAGCCTAGAAGCAGCAGAGGTGTTGAACACCTGAAATACTGGATGCAGACATTCAGACAGGAGTCCTTAGCAACTACTCCATTAGCAAAGAGAAAAATAAAGGAGCATCAGCGTGGAAAAGCACTGCAGACATCTCAAGTGCAGCCGTTTTCATCGCACACCAGCCTCCTGAAGGATTGAGAAGGTAACGCCCCCCCCTCCTGAAATCAAATATGGAAGTGCTTGATGTGATCCACACATCTGTCCACTCCATATGGAAGTCGGCGAGTTTCGCTGCCATCGGAGGTCTCTGTGGAAATCAGGAGAAGTAGAACACAGCCCTGCTCACAGGAAGATGAGTGTGGAAGGAGTTTCTGTTCATGTTCGCCGCTCATAAACAAGCCACTGTAATCGAGAAAGAAGGAGTGGATGTCGGACGTGTGATTGGTCAGTGCCAAAAGTAAAGATTTCATCATGGACGAACGTTGTTATCAGACCATGTTGGAAATGCTGACTCAACTATGCTTGAGGGGTTTAGCAGCCAAGCTAACAGCAACAACAAACCTGCCATCCTCAACTAAGCCATGTCCCATAATATGCAAATGTGTGCACACTTCTTGCCTACTACATCATTTAAACACATAAGTCATCAGTAAGGAGTTTCTATGGCACAATTTGTGGACAGAAAATCTACAATACGACATAAAAAAACACATTCATTTCTAATATTTTTTCATGCCATGTCTTTATTCTTTACACCAAATAACAAAAAGGAGTATTGATCAGTGGTGTGCAAGGAAAAACACGCACTCCTTGGAGCCAAACTTGCATTTGAGGGCCTTCTCGGGAGCCAAAACATGTGCTGAAGTGCCCTCTTGGTTGGCTAACCACACGAATCTACCCCTTTGGCTAGTTAAAACAGGATAAATTGCTGTCCTTGAAGCCAAAATACACTCAAGTGCTCCCTAGTGAGCCAAAATATGTAATTAAGTGTCCTCTTGGGAGCCAAAACATGTGCTAAATTTTCCTACCGGGAGCCAAAATATGCTTAAGTGCTGTCTTTTAAGCCAAAATGTGCTCAAGTGTCCTCCTGGGAGCTTAGTCCGGGCTTATGTGTTGTCTTCTGAGAAAATTTCAAGCTAAATTGTCCTCTTGGGATCCAAAATGTGCTTAAGTGCCCACCCTAGAGTCAAAATACTCGCTGAAGTGCCCACGACCGGTGTTGACAGCTATAGATAGATAAATCAGGCAAAAAAGCAGGCAGTAGGTGATGGAGTTTGGTTTCTCTAGCTCTCTGACAACTTCTAATCTCTGTGATCCACCTATTCTTCTTCTCACTGTCCCGGTATCACTTTCCTTCTGCTTCCATCTCCGTCACTTTCTCACAAGCCACCAGCTTAAACAAAGCCAGCCAGCCCGCCGACCTCTGACCCCTGGCATTGACTGCTTAAACCCAGACGTGACTAACTCTGAGCCTTATCTGGATGAACTACTTCTCAAAGAGACTGGTTTCACACACGAAGGGGCCGTAATGCTTTGGAGAAAGCCGACGAGTTCATCCTCATTTGCATCTTAATTCTGCTTTTATTGCGGAGCGGCGAGCACGTCAAAGCCAAAGAGGATTTCTTCATTGTCACATGCCATGGTTGAGCAGACCGTGGCACCGACACCTGCCACCTCTCTCACTTGAGGTGAGTTATTTGGCTGAGGAGGAAAGATGGGAAAACAGCCTAATGGATTCTGAGCTGTGATTCCCCTTGAGTTAGCGAGCGAGAAGAAAGCAGAATGCACAGCAGGGTGTTTGGCTGCAGAGTGATATGATATGAGAGCGGAGAGTGAAAAAAGATGAGGGAAGGAAGAGAGAAGCTTGTGGGCTTGGAGAAACCTTCAGGGTTGACTGTGGGCCCGTATTTAATTGGCAGGCCAGCGCTCGCCTGGATGACCACCAAGCAGGACTAGCAGAGATGACCAGAGGGCAGAGTAGGCACGCCACCACATGGCACTAGCTTCCTCCCAGAACCCGCATCCTAGCCCTTCCTGAGTCTTCCCACAATCCCACAGGCAATTCCATCTGTTTCTGTTGTTCCTCTGCTCTCATTAAGGAGGGCTGGCTGGGGCGGCAGCACCACAAAAAACTAATCCAGACAGGAAAGGTGCCAAGGCCTGCAAATATGCCATATATGGAGATGCATCCCATTGACCCAGTAGGGTTACATCCAACTCCAAAAGAGCCTCAGGTTACATCAGCATCATGATGGGCTTCAAGGATTCTCACTTGTTTATACTCAAAAGGCCGTGATTTATACAAGTGAGCACAACTTTTCCAAAGCAACCAAAAACCTGCCCAGCAAAGTCCTTGAAATTAACTTTTAGGTCAGAGACAACCGAACCCTTTTCATCCGTATTTTATGTTTTACTTCAGCTCTTAACACAACACAGATTTATTGTTCTGTATTACAATAGAGTGGTAAAATTTCAAAGGCTGAAGACAAAGAAGCCACAGTTCTCTCATGAAATGAACCTAGAAGACCGTTAAAATAACCGAAATGGACAGCGCTGGCGTCATCCAAACAAAACAGAGGACAAACCGCTGCTGTAACTTCCCTCTCTCCTCCCCACCCTGAGGAGTCACTGTGTACATTCCCCAACCGCAAACAAGTCTCCTCGGAGCAGGACTCGGTGACCATCTATTATCAAGTGTTTACTTAACTTCAGGGGAGCAGACAAAACAGGACGGGGATGGTTTGGTTTGGAGAAGTCTGTTTGGATTTGAAACACAGAGAAGAGGAGACAGTGTAGTGACTTAAAGATATACAAGAGGTGTGATGATATAAAAAAAAACAGATGACTTAAGAAGCTCGGTTCAAGTGTTTAATTAAAATAAATCCAAGGTTAACATTGCTGTGTAATGAAATCATTCTCAGCTGGAAACGTCTTCACTGACAGCTATTCATTAAAAACATTAAAAAACATGAAGTTCAAGGCTCTGTGAGGGACTGAGCTGGTTATGAAACAGACAGTGATGCCTCTTTATCGACTAAACAATCACACGTCTTCACTGACTATTTCTATGCTGAAGGTATGGGTCGAGTGAGAAGATCTATTGATTATTGAGCTTGGCTGATAATCCACTTTTGGCCATTTTTCTTTATCACACATGAAGGTTGAAAGCAGGATATCAGTGTTAAAGTTGACCTATTACTGGTAAAATTCACTGGAACATAAGTCAACATCAACCAAAAGCAATATTAATGGTACCAAATAGGGCTGAACTTTATAAACAAAATTTCATATCTCAATATTAATGCTAGATATTTAGATATCGATACAATATGACTCTGAGGTTAGAGAAAACAAACCGTTTTTCGGAAAAATTAAAGCATGATATTATGACAGGATGTGGAAAGTAAAGTTGATGGATAAGAGCTCATTAACAGAAAGTCACCAATAATCATGTGACTGTCTGAGCTTTACATGGAGGGTGAGCTGGAAATATCTACAAAATTGATATCTTCAATATCGGGATATTAATATCTTAAATTTTCATATCTTGATACGATAATGTCTCTTTCAGCCCTAGTACAAGACAAAATCGCTCCTTTATGGCTGTCACCTTATTGTGGTAGAGGGATTTGAGTGGGAGGGAGTCTTTTTTTCCAAGCAGAGGACTTTAGATATCTCAGGGTCTTTTCCACAAGCAAGAGATTGACAGACGAATCAGGGCAGTGTCAGTGATGCGGACGTGAAACCAGTTCGTTGTGGTGAAGACAGAGCTAGCTCTCAATTTACCCGACAGTCTAAGTGGTGCAACTCCAAACTAAATCTGGCCCCTGCAAGTTTGTGCAAGACAGTGAATTTATTCTTCAGTGTTTAGCCATTGCAAACCTTTCAGGGAAAAGAAAAAGAAAACATCAGTCAACATGAAATGTCCAGCTTTGTCCACAGGGGCCGCTAGAGCACTATTATCCTGGAGTTCCTCAGGGGGGGTCTTTACTTTTAAATACAAAACCAAGGTTGATGTTTTCACTTCAGACGTCTTCTTAAGGATCTTCCAACATATTCCCAATGAGCAGGTATTCTGAGCATCTCATTTTGAGGTTTTCATCGAAGCGTATTGAAATCCTGGAGCGTACCGTACAGATGTCAAAGGCTCTATTGGTGCAAGGAAAGCAAAGGGGCTTTGGAGGTGTGGGGGGATTCGACTGCTGGGTTTAAGAATGGGCTTGATTAATATAATACATATAATCCTGAAATGAATCCATGCATTTCTCCCTCCGGAGAAAGGCCCGCTAGGTTTGAATGTTTTATTGATTTCCTTTCCTTAAGTCGTATTAATGCTTTCCGTCTCAGCAATCAATCAAATGGAATTTTCATTACATCATTTAACCCTTTCCTGCTTTGTGCTCTGGTCTGCTTTTCTAGTAAGTTGGAAATCCTTTCTGTCTTTCTTATCTTGTCCTAATTTTTAACTTCTAGCAGTGTTTCCAGCAACAAAGAAGAAATTTTATGTTAATTTTGCGTGTACTGACAAATAACTCCAGACCTGTTGAGCAGCTGGCATGAGGAAAGTCTTTGGACTAATTAAAATCCCCGCTGCCATAATAAAAGTCCACATTCAGACAAAAGGTGCTGACAGCTTAAGAACTCGGCTGGTCACGTTTGAGCTGAAAGGGCATAATTATTCAATTGTTTCTCGGAGATTTGTTTCTTTTTTCCCTCTACTTGTTAAATGTATCTAAGACAAATGAATCTGCTTTGCTGGGCTCCATCTCATGAATGAATAACAATGTTAATCAGAGAGGGCTTTGTTCCTCGCCACCGCATGCGGAACAAGTGCAGCCAGCTCACCTGACCCTTTTATCAATTCGACACAATGCCGTGCCTAACACTTTCACTGCGCGCTCTTTCACCATGCAAATGAATTTACCTGCTCCAGAAATGCCACAGAACCAAGGTTTAATCAAACAATGTGCGGACTGTACAAACTCCTCTCCCAAGTGAGCGCTTCTCAGGGTCACTTCTAAGCCACCGCCGCAGAAATCAGGCCGGCAAACAAAAAAGGATTTGTGTGAGTTTTCCATGGGGCATGACAGCAAGAGGAGAGCTTAAGCTTGATTGGGGTGAAGAGGCATGAATTATAACAGCAGCGTCTTATCCCTGGTGTAGCATCTCTTGTTTCAATTAGCAGGAGGGGGTCTAAACCACGGTATCTTTCTAAATCCACGACTGCTCACCACTTCACCCCAATTGTTAAAAGAGCCAGAATTGATTAACGTGAATTCTCCGGTGCTGCTTCACTTCTCCAACTTTACTCCTCTCATGTCATGTGCTCTTACTTCTCCACACATGTTCCCTGTCTATCTATTCTTTTTCGACTCAAGCTGTCATATTTCCATTCGCTGTGAAAAGAAGGTTTTTTCAAGGTTGTGAGAAATATGTCAGTCTTAAGGCCAAAGGACACCAGTAAAAGCTTTGCTCCGGATGTAGGCTACTCAAAAAGTCCTGTTTTTTTCTCAGAGGACAAGAGGTTTTGTTGTTACTCTGGCCTTCAAACACCATTATGGATACAAAAAAAGGACTCTTAACATTACATCCAACCAACCACTGATGCTACAACAAAGAAAGACAAACCTTTTGTACCTTTTTAATGGACAGAACACAACCTGCTGAGCTAGAATTGTCTGTTTTGTGAAAAGTCTGATATCTATCGACCTCCAACAAATGTCAAGTGGTGCACTGATCCGTTACAACGGTTACAATAACTGCTTATACATACTTAAACTAATATTGACATCTAACTCAGCACTGGCTCCTTAAAATGGTACCAGAATCAGTATTGACCTTTTATACTGATATTAAAGCCAGTATTCATTTATATTGGCACCAGCACCAAACATATGCCAGTTTTGGCCTTAACAGAATAAGTGGCAGCCTATAAAAGCAGAGCTAGTATCAGTATTGGGGTCTGTTAGTATTCTTTATGATACCAGCACCAGGCTCAGTATTATCCTCTAACTAGCCTGCTAATATATCACTATCAAGACGGACATTTGTGTAAATACTAAGGATGCACGATATTGGCAAGTTATCGATATAGTCCAATATTGGCTTAAATATGAATTATCATCTAAACACGCTGATATCTACCGATACAATATAATGGGCTGCTGCTTGCTTAGTGAAATTCCCGACCTTGGTAATGTGACTTCATTGCAAAGAAGACTTGTGCAGCGCTTAGATTTCCTCACTCTGTCAATTGTGAAATTGGTTGAATTCGCCCTGGTTGTGGGTGTTGTTATGACTGACTAAGTCAGGGATGTCCAAACTACGGCCCGAGGGCCAATTGTGGCCCGCCGTCTATTTTCTAGCAGCCCTCAGCTCTCATCTTACCATATGTTTTGTCACTTAAATTAATCATGTTCTCATTGTTTACATTTACAGTTTCTATCAAGTGTCTGAAATAAATCTTAATATATCTGGTAACGTTTCACAAAGATTTGGACTGTGCACAGGCAACTTTATAAAGCAAAAGCTCTGTACAATCTGCAAAAACTCAACAACTTTTACAGCTGACATTTAATTGTATTTGGCATGACGCAAAATGTGTTTCATGAGTTGTTTAGAATTAAAAAAAACACATGAGGGGACCAAAAAACTGAATTAAAGATATGTAATGGTAAAAAAAAAGACAAAAGTTGAAGCATAATGTGGTTCAGAATGCAGGATCAGATATATTTGGGGTTTAAAATGTTTTTATAATTGCTGTACAAACAAACGTGATAAAGTCCGGATCCTGATCCTGACATAAAATTGTTACATATTTTTCCCAGATTTGGTTTTATTTCAAAGGTCTACAATAACAGCACAATCATGTTTGACTTAAAAAAATTTTGTTTGTTTGTTTGTTTTAAGAAACCACTAAAAAGGAATAGTTTTCCAATAGAGAGCTCATTTGTAACGTTCACTGTTAATAAACATGTCGATAAGAGCTGCCAGCCCTTGGTCATTTTCACAGTTTCCAACATGGCCCTTTAAGGCAAAAGTTTAGACACCCCTGGACTAAGTACTTCAGTATTTTTATCATTTTGCATTGAAAATTATTAATATATGACAAATGTGATTGACATTGATATCAGAACAAGTGCCACCTAAATGTGTTTCTGAATCCAACATTAGAATTAGTATCAAGTTAAGATTCCAGTATCATGACTGGTCTTTGATATCCCCTCAAATGCAGCTGAAAAAAGAGACAGTGAAGGTATGCAGGTGAGTGTCTGGGTAATCAACTAGCCATGAAAATCAAAGAGATTGAATGAAACTATGAAACAATATGAATTGAAACAGAAAGCAGCATATCATGCATAGACCCTTTCATCAGTGTTTTTCCACCAAAGTAGTATCACAAAGAGAAAACCAGTATGAGAGCATCTCAAATGAGTGCATGTATCATAACTGAGAATATATATATTCATCACTAAGTGCTTCCTGACCAGATGTGTCCTGCCTTAACAGCCACTTTCTATACCGCCATCTGCTAACACGTGTGATTCCTTGTTCTCCACCAGGCGTGAGGGAATGCCTCTCATTTAAACACCCCACCGCAGAGCTGTGGGTGATGCTGTCTGTGTCTAGCCTGAGGGCAGTGATACAGGCGCTCATACATTTTTCACACCTTTAAGACAGATGAGGACCACATGGACTGCCGTACATGAGCAGCTTCTGCAGGCGGCCCCTGATAGTTGGTGTTTTGGATTCTCCTGTATCATGGGAATGGGATAAAAGTTTTTGAGACTGTAAAAAAAATGAGAAAAAAACAAAAAGAAGAATGCAGAAAATAACAGCAAAACAGAGGAGAAGCAACCTGGAGAGTCCTTGGGGGGGGGTAGGAGGCATTGAGAGAAGAAAACAAGACAGCACCCCCCCCTCTCTTCTTCATGTGCTGTTTGGAAGAATGACAGAGATGGAAAGAGAAAATATGCCTGTGGCAGGAAAGAGGAACCTAACCAGCTCATTACTGACCCAAACACAGAGAGGGAAGCAGATATAAAAGCTGGAACTATAATGCCGTACAAAGAGAAGGAAAATAAGAGGAGGAAACCAGATACTGAGGAAATATTTCAGGTTGTCTTATGTTTTCAGATGGAAGCATAGCATCGTTACGGCGATTCCATCACAGTGTGACAGCAGCATATTTCGGAGAGTGCACTGTCACACAGGCGATCCGTGGGTCAGTTGAGCGCGCCCTGTTAGAGGAGTCTGCAGGGTCCTCTAATGAGCAGCAGACCCTCAGAATAGCAAACAAGCCATCCACTGAGAAGAAAATGAAAGAAGAAGAGCCACCCCTTCATTTGAAACACAAACATAAATGCCCCGGCCTGTACTTTTTCTTCCTCTTATACTTTTTCTTCTCCTTCCACCTTTCTTTCTTTGCTCCCTTCCTGGTTCACATCTCTTCTTCTTTTCACGCATGTTTCCTCTTTTACCCTTATCTACCTATCTATCTCTTTCTTCTCATCTCCCCATCTTTTCCCTGTAAGAACATAACAAGCTCACTGACTCCCACTCGGCATGTACCAGTGCTGTCCTGTTTTTATGGGGTGACAAATTAGCCCAGAAGAGAAGCACACTGCCATGGCTGAGCAGTAAACAACAAGCTCGTCTGAGTGGAAAAATACAGGGTTAGGAGCTGCAAAAGGATCCCTTCATCGCCACTGCTCGTCATCTCGCCTCCTTCAACCCTTCCCCTGCCTCCCTCCGGCCTGAAGAGCACGCCCGCTGATTCCACATGGCTCGTGCCCAGCGAGCACAGCCATGGTGCAATGAGCCACGGCTTAACACCATCTCAGATACTGACAGTGTGATTGCCGCTGAGGAAATGGAGCAGAATAGCGGCTATCGAAGCCAAAATGACAAGTCAACAGGCCGGAGAGTGGGCGATAGCTGGGTAATAAAACTCCAATATTTTTGGTCTGGTTTGGAAGTTAAGCAGAGAGCTGAATCTGTGGCTCTAATACGTTTTCAAATCTCGACATGCCTTCAGTATATCACTCAAATTAGGTTGTTTTTCGGATGGAGAATACATATGCATTCATGCAATTTCACTCCAATCAGGCTCAAAGAGAAGTGACCCTGAGAAGCTTTTTCTCATAATCCTGCTTTCTGAAACGAGGGCAAAAGAGTAGGAGAGTCAAAAAGTCAGGCCTTTAAAGGATTATGCGTAAGTTTGATAGACCAAATAACAAAAATCCCCTTTTTGCCTTTAGGTGACCTGAGAATATTTTCTACAAATGTCAAATCAAAAGAAATGAAGTGTATTGACCTCTTAAATAATTAAATATATGAAACATTCAGAAATTAAATAACTGACGATCATCTCTTCATTTTGAATGTTGGAAAAACAGCATGTGATCATAAAGTGATGGAAAGCAATGGAAGTTGACAGCTGACAACAACCAATAAATACAGGATGTCCTCAAAGTCTCTTTACAATTTGAAAAATTAATCAGATGTGTTTATGGACTCAGTAATTATCAAAGTTTGTGTCACTGTATTTCAGTGATCCTGTTGATAAAAGAGCGCCTGTTGAACCCCTGAAACATGGCTACTCCTTAAAAAAAAAGCTCAATGTGTGTCATGGTTTATTGACACCAAATCAGATACGCAGACTCAGAGAAGCTAAAGGGATCCAACATCACATCTGTCAATTTATGCAAGGCACAAGAAAATCATGGAAACGGGAACACTGTTGAATGAGGTGGATGAAGGGAAGAGTGGACAACCAAGAACATCTGAGGAAAACATTGATTGTGTAAGACAAGAATTTCAGCGCTCTCCTCAAACAACAACCTCAGGTCAGAAAAAACAAGACAATAAGGAAGTGCTCAGATCTGCTGTTTTTTTTTATGTTCACTTTGGGCTGGTTCCTGAAGTACCGAAAGTCGCAAGCCAAGCCAAAAAAGCCATTTCCAGAACAGAAATAAGCTCTTTGACAGCCTGGGACAAAACATATTCCTTTTCTGGATTGCTAATTTCGCCAACAGCACACACTATACATGGGGTGAATTATTTTCTAACTAAGCAGTTAAGAAAGTTTCTCTTTTTTAGAAACAGACAGGTGACGTCATGGGAACTACAAACATTTATTACACTGTTGATGGTTCTCCTATCAGGTTAGTTAAAAAACATCAATATCTACTCTCTATTCTTAGGGCACGGATACATGGGCCACCTGTACTGTGCTGTACTCAAGCAAGATTGCCCCCCACAGTGCTGTGACCCTCGCTGGTCAGTAGGGCTTGCAGTCACACAACTCAAATATGAAGACTTAGGCACAATTGCTGACAAACGCATGGCCCACATACATCATCAGGTTTCGTCAGAGTCAGCACAATAGAGAACACAGAACATGGCTACGACTTAACACTTTTTTTTTTTTTGCTTGTGTGAAGTCGTTTGGGTCTGACACAGCTCATTAACACACCCAGCATTGCTTAAAATACTTAAGTGTTAAGACACATTATGGACACACTTTATTTTGATTTTGGAGCAGCCAATCTCATTTCCAAAAGGGGCCACTGCCACTCCAATGGACACACCCCTGCAATTTAGACATAAACATAAAGTGCTCCATAACTTGTTGTAAACACTCACACAAACTTTGAGTTTGCTGCTTTTGTAACAGCTTGCTCAAGTCTTATGCTCAGCTGTTACTCGATCATGATTTGTCACTTGTATGTTGTATTTTTATGCAGTCTGAGAGTAAATTTGTACATCCTGCTCAGGCTGAGATATAAAATTAAATGTACCATCACACCACATTTTTTTTCAGACCTCTGCAGAGTTAATTGACGCCAACTTCCTGGAAGTCTTCACTCGAGCAGAGAGCAGGCGACAGACTGGAGTCACCCTGCCTCAAGCTGTCCACACTCAAGCTGTCCACAGTATATATTCCCCCACTCCACTTCCAGACAAAGTTTGATGGTTTTGTTGGTGCTCTAAAACTTTGTTTGCTGGCTTCACAGCCACTCATACTGTTTCTTCTGTACTGCTCTGTGTATGATGGAACAGCTTAAAAAAGAAATGCACAATCATTGTTCACTGCACTGTTTCCATCAATCAGAAAGACCTACCTAGAAGGCTTCTGAGCTGAAAGTGAAAGTAAAAGAGAGAATAGCCTCCACTGGTTCACATTTATTCAGATATTCAGACTGTACTTTGAATATCTAACCACATTCAAAGTGTCAGATAACCTGTCAAATCCACTGAATCAGCCCGTCACTGAAAATCCCATCATCGCTCCTCAGGTCGAGGCAGCAAAGCAAAAGAGGCTCCGCTGAATTACCTTCCTTTACACTGAGTTTCCTCTCCTTGTGCCTGTGCTGGGAGGCAGAGGGCATGAAAATAATCTCCTACACAGTGTCACCACCACCAGCTCCTGCCTCTATCCACCTACTCAGGCTAACAAATTAAAATCCAGCTATGAAAACCAAATAATAATGAGTAAACAAAAAGCCATTTTATAAAGACCTCGTGGAAAAAAAACACAGCCCTGGGGGGGATGGGGAATATAAATTCTAGTTAAGAAGGCACCACAGTAATCCCATATTTTAATGGTCTTATCTTAATTATGGAGAAATTGTGTTCCCCATGGGGCAACGAAGGCATCACCAAGGCAATAAAATGCAGGGGGGAAATATCTGTCGTGTGAATTCATGTAAACACACGTGCAGAGGGAAGGGCGTAATGCTAGCAAGTCGTTTTAATAGACGTCAGATCTCTCACACATAGCTACATGGTGTGGTTTAGCCACATGGCCTGGCTCAAGGAAGGATGAATGAGGCCCAAGAGCCATTAGTCATGTGTGACCCAGCCAGGCGTAATCAGAGCCTAATTCAACAGAGATACCACCTCTGAGGCTAAAGCCAGATCCTCATTAATCATTACTGCATCAGCTAAAGCACCGGCCTATGGCTCGGCTCTTTATTAATGGCTCCCCACTTTAACTCCCCCCTGTTTCTGGTCAAGCTGTAGTGCTCCGAGATGGCAAAGATCAAAAACCCAGAGAGACAATGGAGGCAAACAAGTGGTCCCAAGAACAAAGCAGAAGGAGTGAATTAAGACCTCTATTACTGTGACTAATACCGAACACAAATGCTCACAATTAATTTTATTTTGCGAGGCACAAAACAGCTTAAGAGCTCAAAACCAGGCGTCAAATAATCCACTACAGTAAGACTCTATCTCTTTTCTCTCAGATACAGAATTAGCTAAATATAGAGAGGAGAAAAATGTCTTGGGATTTTGACTTGCTCAGTGAATTCATTATGTAAAAAAAGAGATGTCATTGACACAGATTTTAGAAGTTTGGGGGATTTTATTTGTCAATTTTTTTGGCTGTGGTACAGTGAATACATTAAAAGGCCAGACTCAGAGGGGGTTTCCACTCTGGGATGACTGCGCAACAAAACCTCAGTTTATATCGTTTGGAAAGTTGTGAATTGATCCCTGAGGGTGATTCTTCCCTCGATTCCAGTCAACTCTTTACAAAACTATCCAAAACAAAGGCATAGTAGTGTCCCGAAAGTATAACTCTAAAGAGAAATGAATAGAAAATACTGCAAGAGAAACTAATGATAGTGCACTGTTGTTTGGTGAATTAATCTTACAGTATCTCTAATTTTTTATAAACTTTTGTAGATGCTCAAAGTTCAAAATTTTCAACTTTTTTTTAAATGAGAAAAAACAACATACCGTGTCCAACTTGATTATCACAAAAAGTGAGATATTACATTTTGATAATACAAAGCCTGAAAGGGCTCACAAGTCAAACTTGACTCAAGCGCTAAAAACTGCAGTTCCCCAAATGTCCACTTGAGGCAGACTCCAAAATAGCTGATCCTCAAAAGGTTGCATGTTAAAATGTCCAACTTCAACTTCAAACCAAAGTGTTAAAGCAGCAAAGTTGTCATATGAACACAAGGCACATCTATAATTAATAACTTTAAAGGGTAATTTCTAAAAAATTTTTTCATTTCTTGTTGTTACATCTTATGCCATGTCCACACACAGCCGCATATCTCAGAAGCTACATATTTTTATATGGTTACTCCCATCATCCACACAAAATAGCAGGCTTACATCACTTAAGATGATTTTTTCTAAAATGTACCAGCCAAATTTTAAAAAAGCCATAGGTGTCACTTCTTTGCCACTTTTGTAAGACTTAAATTTCCGGTGGCAGAGACGTAACTCATTCTGATTGGCTGACACCGGTTTCACGTCTGAAAACACTGCCACCTATAGGTCTGGCACGCTTGGAGCCGCACTTATCCACAGATTTTCCTGATCATGTGTGAACATTTTTTTTCAGTGCATAGTTTTCTTTAGATCAGGTGTGGATGAAAAAATTTCTAAAAATGAAATAATTTGGCGACATGTGAACAGGGCCTTTAAGTTCCTGCAATTTCTAATGTAAATTAGTCCCTCTCGGCAGAAAATACAAACCCCAAAGACAGCTTTAATCACGATTTAGACCATGTAATAGTAAAACAGAGATACTCTACTTTTTTTCTTGAATTTTCCTTTAAACCCATCATCTTACCCGTCTGTCTCACTACATTAAGAAAGCTGAGACAACAGCAAACTTCTTCAATGAGTCTCGGCCGCCGAGGGCGAATCTTCAGCTCATGTCTTCAAACCGGCGCTGAATGCCATCAGGACGCCTCTAAATCCCACTCCGCGTTGTGTAATTCAACTAAAGGGCAGCATTTATCATATTTGCCATGGAGTGAACTAAAGCTGCTTTCCTTTCACTGCGAGCGGAGACCAATTTAGGAAGTGGAAAATGGAAAACCTGGAGTGGCCTGGAGCAGAGTGATTACAGAATGATTTGAGTGTGGAGCTGAAATTGCTGCTGCGCCTCTCTGCTCATAAATGTGTGTTAGTGTGAGTGTGTGTGTGTGTTTAAATGCGGCACATAAAACAACTGCTACTGTTTCAGATAAGAGTTCCCAATCATCTGAGGACCTCTTGGCGCCTGTTCCTATTAAAAGACCGAGGGTCGCCAATCATGCTCGAGACTGGCATTGTTTGGCTGCAGTTCTTTACAAAGGAAGTTCTCACAAACACATCGAAGACACTGGCTTACAAGTTTCCAGCATTTCAATCAAAAACACTATTTGCTTACTATTCACCAATCACTGAAACAGTTCCCCACCTGCCACCTTCCAGATGCCCTCAAGCACCATCTGGCAGTTATACCTCATCACAGCTGGGGGCTTCTAAAAACAATTGAAAAAATACAGATTTACCCTGTTGTCATCTTAGACTTACAGCCCTTATCACATACGTACAGGTGACTTAATTACATTCCCCATTGATGGATTAATTTGTTCCCCAGTTAAGACACTTCAGCCACAAACTCCTCGATATAGAAAAGATACCATCTCTCCTTTAAAGCTGAGCAGAAACACTCGAATGCTCCAAAAGTTGTGGCTGAGAAATGTACAGTAAGTGGGTTTCGAATGTTAGTTATTGCTTTTCATTGATTTGGAAAACAAGCCTGCAGGTTCGAGCTGAAATGTCATGTTTCATTAGGGCTTATAAAAACTTTTTTTAGTGGTCAAGTAAGGCTCATTGACTGCTACGTTTTGCCTTTTCCAACTTCAGGCTCTGAAAAGTGTCTCTTGTAAGAGCAGGGGAAGCCTGGCAGACAACATAAAGTGTAGAAACAGTTACAGTAGATTCAAACTCACTGGCTGCTCATGACATCTTGATGTTTTTCAATGGGATATTGAAAAACATCCCATATTGGGTTTGTAAACTAGAGTACAGACAAACTGAGCTAGGTGGCAGTTGGATTTCAGAGATTACCAAAGATTATGGGAGGAAAATTCAAGATTACTGAGGATGGGTATTGATAACTGGTTCTGGTTTTGAATCATTCAAAAAATGGTTCAATCTATCAACATCCTTAGCCTTTATGCTAAATGATCCCCTTGTCGAACCTTTAAGTGTGTGTGCATGCTTGACATTTTCATGCCTGTACATGCAACTGAACCAACAAAGCACAAAAAACCCACATAGACCCTTTTGTTGTTGCTCCAGTCTTCATGCATTAAAAGTAAAGGAGCTCAGTCATTAGCAAGACATCACAGAGCAACGAGGGTCTCACAGAATGAAAGCTAGGCAAAGATCTAGAGAGAGATCGCACCGTAGAAAAAAAAAAAAAGAAAAGAGCAGGATCAGACGAAAGGGGCAGGGAGCCGCGAGGCAAGAGGTGAGCAGAGAATGAAGATGACGCACTCCATCGGTCTGCTCTTTGAAAGGCTTCTCATTAACTATTCCAGCGGTAATGACAGCAGCAAGGAAGCTACACCAAGTCTGATTAGAGCCAAGGTTCCCTTTTCCTGCACACTTTCTCTTCCCCTTCTTCAGTCCCTGGAGAGGACTTTGTATTTCTCTGTTTCACCCGCTCCTCCTCTCTCTCTCGTCTTTTTTTTACCCTTTCCTCCAGAGCAAAGCCACCTTAAACTGATTTCCCCTCCAACAGTCGCTCTGAGTGTGTAAGGGCGCCACCAGCAAAGAGCGGCACTCTTTTCTTCTGGGAAACTTCTCCGTCAGAGTGCTCTCACACGCTGTCAACTCAATGCCTGTCCAGCCTGAGTTTAAGAGGATGAGCACACTATGTGTAGTGCTCTTCTCAGTTGATGCTCTTTATATGTGAAGAACATTTCAGCTAACTCCAGCACTCACTTCAGTTTTTGTCATGACTGTGCGGGAATGTTGAGGAGGAGGGTGAAAGACTTTTTGTCTGCAGAGCTTTCTGTCTTTTAGGGTCGAGGTCAGTGGCGTGCACAGACAATTTGAAGGGCAGGGTCACTTTTGCATGATTTGAATCTCAAGCGGGCACTGTAGTATGTGTTTTGGCTCCCAGGAGGGCAATTTACTATGTTATAGCCAGCCAATGGGTCAGATTGGTTTAGTTTGCCAACCAAGAGGGCCTTTTAAGCACAGGTTTTGCACCAAAGAGGGACCTTCACCAGGGGTTTGGCTTCCAAGAGGGCACTTGAGCATGTGTTTTGGCCCCAAAGAGAACACTTAGGCATCTTTTTTGGCCCCCAAAAGACAGGTTTTTGCTCCTAAGGGACAATTAAGCATGTGTTCTGGCTCCCAGGAGGGCTGTTCATCATGTTTTAACCAGCTAAAGAGGCAGGTAAGAGTGGTTCGCCAACCAAGAAGAAACTCTAGCATTTGTTTTGGGCTCCAAAAGGGCACTTTGTTGCATTTTCAACAACTGGGCCACCCCTGTCCCCCCCTCTGTGCACACCACTGATCAAATTAATCACTTGCTGTCAGCTCCAGTGTGGCAATTCTGCTTTTGAAATCCTTTCTTTTCTCTGCAGATCTGTTTTTTTTATATCATTCATTTTGACAATATTTGTCTGTTTTTCATACTTTAATGTAATGGAATTACATGCACACCAGCTGAGGAAAATGCACTTGAATGTTTGACACTACTGCAGCCGTCTGGGGCTGCTAAACTCCAGCATCACTCTTCTTCATCCTGCGATATAAGCTTCAATATCCCAGAAAAACGACTAATTTCCCTGAGCTCATAAAATCACATGTAGCTACTTTGGCCTGTGCCTTGATCTCGCGCGCTAAGAACTAAAGCTGCAGGGAGAGTAATTTCATGGCAGGTAGGCTCCCTCGCCTCTCCTTGTCTCCCTGCTCACCCCTGACGGAATAACCAGACCCAGAGGGCTTCTTCACAGCAGGTGCTCCGTCAGAGCCTCACCTCGCACGCCTACTCGCCCACCCACCCTCTTCTGCCTCATCACCCCCCCTCTGCATCACAGACAGCACACAGGAGGCCATGTTCCCCTCAGCATTAAGACGCAACAGTATGTTACAGCTCTATTAGCTAACTAATCTGAGAGAACTTTATTTTATTAGCCCCTTAAGACTCCTGCCAAGGCCCTTTTCATCCTTTATGGATTCAGTAACTGTGCAGGCACAGCCTCCCTGCCCCCTCCCTCTTCCTCCTGTCTCTCTCAATCTTTCAATCCCTCCATCTCGCCTGCCTGCTCTCCTCTTCTAACACAGTCCGGTTATGCAGTCTTCAGAGCTCTATCTGCTGTGCACTGAAGGCGCTCAAAATACAGAAAAGTTGCCCCCTTCAAGCGGAGGCCGACTGCGGGGCGGATTAGTGATACAGAAGGTGATGCATGAAGAACTGAAAGGCAAGAAAACAGCAGGGACTGTTTGTTTCTGGCAAAACGGACCTCCAGCAGCGGCTGAAACTATACGGTGTGCACTAACGGCTCCACAGACACCTATTGTTAGTATTTGCTTTACACACTTTCTACTCCATCTCCCCACTCTCATGTTCTCCTGCGCTGACAGCAGCTCATTTAAAAAAGGTGTGCAGAGGGAAGTGACACCACCATCGAATATTTCAGACACCACATGCATGATGCTCATTTTTTCGGCGCAGTTCTTCTCTTTGACTCCATAAAACCAACCTACAGCCATCTTATCGAGCAGCCACCACTTCACATGCATACGTATGATAAAGATTTATAAGTAGGATTTTACTCTGGTGGAGAAAATGTGAAATATTTCATATGGGTTGCCCTCATAAATCTTGCAAAAGGGGACAAGAGACACAACATGAAACAGTACGCCATATGTCCATACATATTACATCGACATACATCCTCTATAAAACATGTGACGTCGCACAAAAAGAAACCAATCTGCTAGATATGGCCTTGCAACAAGTATAAGCATTGAACCCTGTATAGAAAGGATGTGATGGTATGCTAACAGATGGTTCTACTGAGCGAGACGCCTCCTGAATTGATTCACAGCCAAAGGACAACACTGGCATTATTTCATGTTTGTGTTATTGTAAACAAATTGTCTTTACAAAAGGGAATTGATCCTGTCAGGAGCATCCGTGCAGACAACTCCTGAAGGAACTCGTGGCAAAGTACATCAGCGCTCAACTGTTGTGTGAAATATTGCAGCAATAGTAGACTTGAACTCTTTAATTGAAACATGATCAGGGAAACAACCAGAAGAAACTCAGAGAGGCGTTAGATTATAAACTACATATTCCATAATCTGCTTTGAGCATGGTGCTGCCAATTTGACAACTTTGTCAGTATATACGGCAATTTTTCAGACATAGAAACTAGCGACAAATCTAGCGACTTAACTGGAGTTTGGAGATTCTGACGTAAAAGCATGAATCGATCTTAAGGCGCATACACACTACAGGATAATCAGGCTAATTTTTGTACCTTGAATTGCTCCCCCCTGTTCCTCTCTCATTTCTTTACACTAAAGTTACATTATACGAGTGAGATTTGGAACATTGAGCATGAAGAACCTGATACTCTGCTAAATAATTGGTTAGTATGTGGTGTGCTCTGTAGTGCATCACACAATATCAAAATCACTCAAAGGTGGAAATGCCCCCCCTCTCGCAGCTGCAGTAAAAGCAGATGAATTACCCATGTGCTTGTTACTTTTTTCAGCCCTAAGCCCGGAAAAAAGGAGGAGGGTTGACATCCAGAAAAAAAAAGAAGCCCAACAAGGACAGAGAAGGTTCATTTGTATTTCTAAATATATTTAAAGTGTTTTCACCAGCTTCCTGTCTCTCCCACGATGTTTTTTGTCTCCCCCACATGACAATTACATGCAAGTGGCTCATCATGCAAATTAGGTGATGATGTCATCGAGTGACACTTAATGGGGGCAGCTAATAACTACTTTCCTTGCTGAGGAGCTGGCATCCCATTCCTTTATATGTGTGTTGTAAAAGTGGCAGCAAAATCAGGAAGTGGCCAATGGTTTACCACTAGGGGGATAATTGCACCTTGAGTGTAATCCTGAGTTACATCATTACAGGATTTTAAAGCAGCAGAACGAAGCCGTGCAGTCACAGTAATATACTGTGTGCATTAGGTCACAGCTTTTGCATTCTGTTGGTGTACACACAGTGTAATACAAGTTAGATTATTAATTTCATATCCTTCAACACACCAGGAATGTATCTGTATTTCTTTCAGTTTTGTAGCAGAATGGGGAAAAGGAGAAAACTGGGACACAGCTCCTGTACTTTGAAAACAAAAGTTGTTAACCATTAAGTGCAGAGAGTGTTGCAGTGAAGGCAGCAGAGGTGGGCTTTGATTCAGTCTGAGGTTTGGGACCTTTGCTCCTGCACGCTCCAGATGTTTCCCCTCCATTATCTCAGCTGCTGTGTACGACTCCGCCGCTGTGAGGCTTTGGTGGAGGAAGATCAGAGCAAAACAGAAGTGACATCAAACAGAGGGCAGCTCCCCCATGCAATGTGCTGGAGGGGAGCTTGGACGTCTTGCTCGATATGAAAGCGGCTGATGGCGGGGCGGCCCAGCAGCAGCACCGGGCCGTGTGCCAGAGGAAAGCGAGGCGAGGCACGTCCGCGCTTACGTGTGCACACACACATCGCTCAAGCGAGGTTGAGAAAATCAGACAAAATTACACCCACATGGCAGAAAGTATAATAATGCCATCAGAGATAGCCTAATGATATTGGAGGGCAGAGCACGCAGGCTCCTTTGATCTCCCCTCTTCCCCTCCTCATACCCGAGAGTGGGCTGCAAACACTGAACACCAGCTGAGTAAAAACAAGGCAGAAAAAGTGAGACAGACTGAAAGAAAGAAAGAACGCTAGGAATAAAAGAGTGAGTGAAGCCTTTAGGTGAAAAATCAAACCGCTCCTTCGCGCCTGGCTGTACCTGTGGAGGAGGAAACGGACAGTTGACAGCCCACTGCTCTCACAGCTGCCCCTCAAGCCCTGGCTGAACCACAGGGTTTGATTTGGCCGGAGGAGCTGCTACAGTCCCACGGATTGTCTTTCAGAGACAAATACAGCATGTCTGTCTGCTCTGTCAGTCCAGCTGCTGGCTCCCAGCACTCAACCTACGCCTCCTCAGCATCTGACTTGTCCCACAACAAACCAAGAGAGGTCCTCTCTGATGGAGGCTGTCAATCAAATAATGAAAGCCTCATCTCCCAGTGAAAAGAGAGAACAAATGTCAGCTGGGGAAGGAGAGAAGGGCGCTCCGTTAGAACAATTTCAAATATCTTGTTTGTTTGTCGGTGGGCAGATCGAGGCATCGAACCAACACATCCTTCAACTTGACAACGTCCTCCAGCTTGGCAAACATGTCTGACTCTGCTGGAATCAGAGAACGGATCTATTTTGGGGGGATTTGACGAGGCTTGCTGGGTCAAGAGATCAGGACCTGTGTGTTCTGCACCTGAGGGAGGAGGAAGCAGCTGCACAAGCCAGGGAATAGCATCTGACCGGGAGTCTGCATCAATATCAGAGCATGAATGTTAAGTAAGGTATGTGTATCAGAATGCAGCGAAAGTATCGATTCTGAAAACTAGGGCTGAAAAAATTGCCTGATTGTCTTTTCTCTCCTCATAAAAGTTTAATACTGTGACATAAATAAATATCAGCTGATAACACACACATCTGCTACTTGCAGAGCTCAAGACAAAACATCCAGGTGATCCCAAAAGCTAAAGGTTGCTACTTATTCTTTCTAAAAACATGACAGTGTACAATATAAAAACCTGTATTTATACTGATATCTTATCCATCATTGACCACCACCAGATACCCAAAACAATGCAGTACCACTATCAAATGCCAATATCAATACCAATATTACTAACCAATACCTCCCAATAACAGGTGTTTATCCCAATATCAGTACTAGGTGCTGATATTGAAAGCCCTTTCAGATGCTTATATCAATACTGGCAACACTTCAGGATTCCAATATCTAAACCATTATCTCTACCAGATCCTAATATCAACACTGATTCCACCATATCAATATAAGTACCGAATATCAATATGAATATCACCACCAGATGCCAGGATATATCAGTACTGATAACACAATCAGATTTCTATAACAATAACAGGTGCTAATATCAATATTTATAAAACTATTAGACGCTAATATAGGGAATGACATCACTTTCAGATGTCAGCACCAATATCAATATCATAACCAGATGTCGGTACCAACACTGATATCACCACCAGATGCTGATATCAAAACCAATATCACTACCAAATATCGATACCAATATCAGTACAAAATGCTTAAATCAATTCTGTTATCACTTCTAGATGCCAATTTCAATACAGATATGAAAAATATCAGATATCAATACCAATATCTCTCATCAATGCTTGTAACCAAACTGATATCATTATCAGATGCTGATACTTATACTACCAGGCATTTTTAGGAATACATACCTGATCAGTGAAATTAATCAATCAATTAACCCTCTGATGCATGAATTATGAAAGCCAGTGACAGGATTTTTGAGTGCTTTCATTCGTCTTAAAGCATGAAAAAAAGTTTTCCATCACTTATTTTTTCAAATATTTGTAACCGAGCATTCAACTTAAAACAGTGTGACCTTAATGTAAATATGACTTTTTTTTTGTTTGACTTCTTTTCTTTTTTTGGTTATTTCATGAATAATCTTTTTTTAATATCTTGCGGAACATTTTAACTCTATTTCATCCATTTTAACACTGAATAATTTAGAGTTATTACGCTGTTTTACCCTTAAATGTTTGTCTATAACTTTTTTTTTAAAACTATATATATTTGGAAAAAGAATTAAAACCTTTTTTCAGGCCCTAAGAAGAATAAAGATATCCTGACACAGGCTAATTTGAATTTCCACCACATAAACCACTGAATTTAGGAGTAATAAAGTTTTAAATAGGTGTCCACTGTAGTGACCACTATGCACCACAGGGTTAAAATTGACATCACTACCTGATTCCAATATCATGACCAAAACCGATATCAATATCCCTACCAGATGCTGAGATCAATACTGATACTCAAATTAGATGCTAAAAACAAAACTGACATTGCTACCCGATAAAAAATATCACTATCAGAAAACAATATCAAAACCAGTATCACTACCAGATCTTTAAATCAACAAGATGTCAAAATCACTCAAAGATTCTGGATCAACACCAAAAACACTTTCCCTGTCGGTGCTGATCTCAATCCTGACAGCTCTTCCAGATGCCAACAATAATACTTACATTTCCACCGTATACTGATACCAACATTTATATCAGAACAAAGTGCAGATCAATTAATGATAGCACTTTAAAATGCTGAAATTTGTTCTGACATCAGAACCAGACACTAATGAGTCATCTTTCTTCACCACAGCACAGTGCTGAGTAAGAAATGAAACTATCAAAAAACCTCTCAGGAGGAATTCATCTTCCTCTTAGCAGAGTGATAATCCTTTTTTAGAACCATCTTGCCTCCTGCGATAAACATCTTGAAGGAACACCAACAATCCTGTTTTCAGTCCGAGCCAGTATAATAAGAAAATACCAATTTTCATATTTGTACTGTGGGCCCATGTGTATTGAAGAGAAGCACACAAGCTGTAAAGGGCAAAAGTTAAGCTCACACTGACAGAAATCACCCCAGAGCCGTCCCATTTGCGAGCTGCATGTTGTAACACATTTAAATATAGAATGCATAACAAGGTCTGAAGGAGAAGTTGGCTCGGGCGATGGAGATTTTTCTCACCCAACACCAGCTGAGAGACAGCGAGAGATTTGAGCGGTGGAGTCATGCCGCGCTGTGAGTCACACTCTGGGAAGACTCACTTCTAGTTGTTTGTGGATGTGAGTCCAGTGATCCTGTCTAATGACTGTCTCACATCATTTCTTACATGACCGCGACTCTGCAGGGGAATCATATTGGACGATGGAGTGACATCACTGCGACAATTCATTACACTTCTAATCGAGTTTCAATCTGAAAGGGCAAAGCTTTGTATAAGGACCGCAAAGCTGGGAAATGAAAAATCACCACCTCACTAATTTACATTTTATTTCTGGATTGTTTAACCTCCTGAAGTCTCTAATGGTTGCCTGGAAACCTCACGGCGCAAACAAGATGCTTTGCTGTTCCCACCTGTTTTGATTCTTGAAACTAAGCTGAGGTTAATGTCCCCTTACTCAAATTTCATGTGAAACCAGCATGAGGCAGTTTCCTGTGTATCTTATTTTTCCCTGAAAGCATAGATTGGTCTTCTTACTAAATGTCGATGTTAGTTAATGCAGCATTTTTTAACCATAAGCAACAAGAAGTGTATTGTGGAAACCAAAACAATGTTTACCCATCAGCTTCTTTTGTTTTGCAGGATGGTATCTTAAATTATTCAGTCGTTTTTCACAAATGAAATATGAAATATCAGTGATATTTCAGGAGACAGCACCTTTTCTATGTAGGACATTTATATAACAAACCCAACCCTCTGTGCTAGATATCAATCTTGTCATCCGTCCGTGGAAAAGATGGCAAAAAAGAAGAGAAAAAAAAAAAACTCAAGAAATGTCAGACTGTTCATTTAAAGCTTAGAAAAACCAATCAGGGGAAAATCGTGTCACACAGGAAGCTCACGCAGCACGCTTTGAGCTTTGTCGACAAAGTGAAGAAGCAGCCTTTCTGTGTTTTAACAGTTTTCTCAGCTCCTGAGAGTGTGTGGCTTTTTACGTGGTCTGTAAAGACGGCTGCATCCCCCTACAATCATTTCCTGGATCCCACAGGAGGAGAAAGAAACAGATGGGGAATGAAACCTCTCGGTTCGTCTATGCTCAGTTACAGGGAGAGGAGTCGTGTGTGTGTTTGTGTGCGTGAGTGTGTGTGTGTAACAGAAAGTGGTCGGAAGCATGCCGCACTCTGCCTTTGTGTGTGTCCGTTTGTTTACTTCCTCAGATAATGTTTACAAGAATAAGCCCCAAGGCGTAAAATGCCATTTTTCATGCAGCACTGTATGTGTGTGTGTGCATGTGTGTGTTTGTGTAACCAAGAACGCTGCAGGAGAGCGAACCTGTGCGTAGGTTGTATTGTCTTCTAAAGCTTCCAGAAGGAATGAAAGAGGAAGTAATTGGGTATCACAGAGAACCTTTTCTTCCAAGGTGCAGTCACACTGGAGCACCTTTTCAGAGCAAGTCTAACTAAACTTGAGTGCCACTGAGCGATCACAGGGTGAGGATACTTCACCTTTTCTTTCTTTTCTTGTATAATGATGCCGCTCTCGTCATGACTAATGGCTGCCTTTGGCAACCTTATAACGAAAGGATGACGAGCTCTTATGTCAGAGAGTCTGACTGTAGCAGAGTAAATTTAAAACGTGATTACAGTATTAGTGGTATCAACCGCGACCGAATGTCATGACTCCTGTCGCCAAACTACGACAAAAAAACAATGTCTTTTTGTGTTTTACTTCTTTCCCACAAAAACTTCCACATCATAGGCCAGGGGTTCCCAAATGCTTCAGCCTGGCGAGCCCCTGCTGTGGTACAACATTAACAGGCCAATCCAAAAACAGACCAAAACAAACAAAAAAACCCAGAGAATGCTTAATTGAACTAATCAGTATAAAATTTACTGACTAATGTGCACTTTGCTGTATTCACTGCATCAAACTTCAAAAAAGAAATGTGGAAAACAGATTTTAAAGAATTTTGTTTGCATAATTTTATATTATTTTAAATAACCTCTATTTTTGCTTTTATTCTTACAATAATGAATAAAATGTGGAATTGTTCATTGTTTTTGATTTTGGGACACATTTCACGAACCCCTATCAATGTCTCGTGTCTCCTAAAAGGGTCCCGACCCCCATTTTGGGAACCACTGCCATGGGCAATACGCATTGACCAGAAGTTGTAAACTCTAGTTTATGTACCACTCGAAAAAGGAGCAAAAGCACTCAGACCTATACAGCATTTTCGGACCATTTTACAGCCATAACAACAAAATATGTCCAGACCATTTTAACCTCAGCGGGTAAAGAAACTGGGTACAATGTTTGGTCTGGTAGAATTCGCAGGTAGCAGGTATGGGTGAGTTACCTTGGGGCTCAACAACGGTAAAATATTCAGCACCTTGTGTCACCCAAGTATCTTGCCTACTTCTCTAAAACTCGTGATTCGTGACACTTGACGACACATGCAGGTGCCCTCACCTGCCAGCCTCTGCTCAAAACTGAATAAATTATCAGATCAGAGTTGGTACTCGAGTCCAAGGTGAGTCACGAGTCCTGTGAATCCGGACTCCGGTCTGTGTCCTAGTTGTGCAACGGCTTTGTCATTCATAGAAAAAAAAAAAAACCCACACGCTGAGTCGAACTATTTCAAAGACCTCACCAATCATCCAGATACAAGACGTGATGGTTAGTCATCTCACTAAATAGACTCTTTAGATTTTTATAGCTTTCATAAACAACACTTTTCATGCTTATTTTACCAATGTCATCAAATCTCATACAAAGTTTTTCACATTCACAATGATATAAAACATCTAAAGAGCACTAAAAAGGGTTTGTCAATACCTAATTCTGCTTTTATAGCGCTCACCAACATTAACTACTATAATCATGGTCCAGGGTGTTTCGATTTTTCAAACTTTACCAATTCTCTCCGGATCTGATGACAGACAACAGTAAAAATAGCTTTTTAAGTGGGCTCATTTCATGTCGACTCAAGCTGGGGAGGTTTGCAGTCTGGTTGGCTGTGATACACAGCAGCTCCAGAGTTCTGTCATTTTATGAGAGCTTTAAAGACGCCTGCCAGGAAGGAGGGAAGATTTAGAGACAGCAGCCGTGGTAGCCAATCCTCAGTGCTGTCCTCACGTCTTTGGTCACTGGTGTATATTGTCTTCTAAAATGGCATTAAAAACGGTCGGAGCCCATTCCAGCAGACAGCCCAGCCTTTTGAAAAACAGCCACACAAATTTAAGCTATAGTTCGGAGTCTCTGGCAGCGTTGCCTCCAAATCTCCTGTTCCATTTAACTGTCACATAATGGCTGCGGTGATGAACTGCTTCCCTCGCCCTGCACTCAACCGTTCCCTACTGCTCTACAGTAACAATAGAGCCCCCTCACCTTAATATGCCACCCTCTGACTGGAGTAAAATATGAAGAGTCGTCTTTACAAGCCCCTCACTTAGCTCGCATTACACTTTGAAGCCCGCAGGTGAAGCCGTGAAACAAACACTCTGCAAACACAACAGACAAGGTGGGAGATTGTGAGGTATGGCAAAATAAGAGATGGGGGAGGAGAGGAAACTGCCCCCTTGGATACAGCAATTAATCAATTAGCCGGAGCGAATCAATACTCCCCGCCCAGCTCGGCGGGCTGACAGCACTCAGGTGTAATTAAAATTGTAACTATTGACAAATCAAGATGGATGGAGCGCTCCCTGCTCGTTCTGCCCAGCTTGAAAGCGAGAGATTATCTTTGTGTGACCAAAACACGCCGGGGAGCAGAAATGTGAAGGTGTAAGAGAGTGTGTTGCTAGGTGCAAGGTGTGAGCAAGAGGAGTGTGCCGGAGTTAGGGTCAAGTGCGAGTAATGCTACGGGTCAAAGCCTCGCTTCCAAAACATCCATCTCAATCCGTCACCTTCCATCATTGTCGGGTCATGCGCGTTAAGTAGACTGTTAAGAGCGTTAA
The DNA here is from genome assembly GCA_008086565.1 of Thalassoma bifasciatum. NCBI lineage: Eukaryota > Metazoa > Chordata > Actinopteri > Labriformes > Labridae > Thalassoma > Thalassoma bifasciatum. The sequence goes on along the minus strand of RPOG01000481.1, from coordinate 263,742 downwards.
GTGAACTGGTCATGTGTGAAGTGCACCCGAGTGAGTGGAAACGAAGATGTTGATCTAACAAACCTACATTTCGGTCGCTGCTGGAGTGTGAAAAAGAAAAGCTGTATGCTTTTTTCTTAAAGCTGGTGCTACTCGCTCATCACTCCGAGTCAGAGAAAAAGAAGAAAACTGAAAACGCAACTGGGATCAGATACAGAGAATCCTCACATGTCCGGAGCTGGATGTAGAGGCGGAAAAACACCGAATGCGTGATCATCATCCCAGAACAAGAACAAGTGCAGCTTTCTGATGCCAACACCACCTTCTTCTTCTTTCCTTTCTGCATCTTTCAGGTGGTGTTTACATAGTCTTTGGCATTCATCAAAAGCAACTCTTCTTAGTAATATCAGAGGTGTCCATGATCAATGTGCAAATACCAGCAGAGAACTATTTTTCTTTGAAGATGCCAGACGTGCTGTATTGACAGAACCACTCACCTTAAATCTCTGGAGACTGGCCCCTAAGTGTCGAACAAGGACAAGAAAAAGAAAACAGGATTGTTTTAAAGTATTTTCAATGAGGTCAGGTTTCAAAGCAGCGCCAGGAAGCAGACATTCTCTTTATCCTTAAAAGAGCAGGAAATATTGGCTGCATGTGGGTGAGAAGACATCTCATTATGACAATCCCTGTTTGTACCTCTCAATCAGTGTAAAGCAAAATCTTTGGCTAATTACAGAAAAAAAACTGGCTATCTTACAACAACAGCAACAGATATGTTTCATTTAGAAAAGCCTTTCTTTAAAAGCTCCAGAAAAGAGAGCCAGTAATTGCCGGTCGTATGAAAAATTCAAACAAGTCCACTTTGTTTCTTTTTTCGATGTGCTGTCTCATCTACTGACAAGTGCAGAAAAAAGGGGTTGGAAAAATTGAGAGATTCAGCTCGAGTTCAAAGAATTCAACATATCAGACTCTGATGGCCAGTCTCTCCCATTACGGCAAACACTCAACACCCAAGTTTACTGTCAGACTGGTTTTTATTTTATGCTCCTCGCATTTCTAGTCCAATTTCATTCTCTCTGTCCATTCGCCATTTCTCTGTCTTCACATTCAATCCATCTGCTGTTGGTTTTGGGATGTGAGCCACTGAGATTTAAGAGACCAGCTATCAGCCAGTGATTTCACTGAGTTTAACATATTGTTTGTTTACACCATAACTCGATCATTGCTTTGAGCTTCATTACAAAAACGTTTCAATCCCCAGTGAGTTTTTTGCTTCAATAGGAAAAAGCTATGGCTGTTCCTTTTTGATCCATCCCCACCCGTTCCCGTGTTGACAATATGGCGAACACTGAGGTAAAAAGTGTCCACTGTTCAAGTTTTTGATCGTTTTGAGCAGGGCTGGGCAATAAATTGCGAATTAGATTAAATTGAAATATGGCCTGCTGCAATATTCGAATCATAGAGTGCAATATTTCTTTAACCTTAAATGTTTCAAAATACCAGATAAGTAGATACACCTGTGTTACTAAACCCAGCGCAACAATCCGAGTGGTGTTCTAGGTGTCAAAAATGGTCAAAAAGCAGCAAAAATGAGTGAAAAGGAGCAAAAATTGGGGGAAAACTTTTCCTGAAATTTTCTGAGACACTGAATTTTCAAGATTAATAAAAAGAAGTGTACCTCATCCCCTTAATATAGCAACTGATGCCAACAGCACGTAAGATGTGGAACTTAAAAATAATCCCACAACAAATTGCAATTGCAATATAGGGAAAAATGATCCCAATTTAATTTATTGTGTGAATTATTCAGCCCCGGTTTTGAGTGCACCAGCTTAGAAATCAAAGTGCAAAACATTTTTCCATACTGTCAGCATGAAATCATTTATGCTCTCAAAGTACAATAAGTGAAAATGCAGAAATACAGGATTTGAGATGCTGAATATTTTAACCTTTTTGAGTTCTTTGATATTGTTGAAGTACTTTTAAGTTGGGACACTATGGACAAAGAGCTGAAAACCATTAGGAGCCATATGAAACTGGAGGCTGGAAGAAAAAGGGAGTAATGGACTCCAAAAGTGACTTTCCTGGGACATCATTAGTCTTGTATAGTGAGCCATGAGGATAATAACTCAGCTAGAGTTGCAGGATTTTCAATACTTTCAAAAACCATGTGCTTTAAAGCGATGCAGTCTCTGTTATTGTACGTTTGTTGGATCTAATGCACCAACACTTAGGAAACAACAGATCTGCTGCCACATACTAGAGTCAAAGCTGTGCTTTATTAAAAAAGAAACAGGAGGAGTAAGCAGCACTAGTTAATGAAAATAGTAGTACAAAAAAGAGAGCAAGAGAAAGGGGAAGAAAGCAGAGAAGCTGAAAAATAAGAAGCAATTTCCCCACTTATTGGTAACCCTGCTCTGCCCTCTGTCATAACTACAACACCTCGAGTTGCTCTCATTCACAAGACAGCAAATAGCAACATACTTCGAGTTCCTGATGTCACTTGTTGCATGTCAGTCAGTTGCAGATAGAGCTGGAGAGACTTCCAGGTTGTGGCTCGGTTTGAGTACAGCCTGTTGTCTGTTTCCAACATTTCTTCCCCAACTCTCACCCTGTTTCCTACTCCATCCACTAATGAAAGCCACCCAAAAAATAACTTTCGAAATAAAAATGTTCTTGTATTTTCACAACTCTAAATTTAGCATCTTCGCACACTGCCATGACTCCACAATAGATCTCGCACTTTGGGGTGGATTCTGTTCACAAAACCATTTCGTCATCCGCATCCAATCGGAAAAGCGTGTGTGTAAACAAGAAAGCTCAGAGATAACTGGTTTAGGATGCTGGGGTGGAAAGGATTCCAGCATGCGTCACAGATGACGCTGCCTCACCTGGGGGATTAGATAGAAAGCCTCCTGTATCAAATTGTTAAGGCTCCCCCATGCATAGGTATATTCAAATGTCATTAGACGACTGAGCTGGCAACGCAGCCCCCGAAAATAGTAAGTCCATTCAAACCTTGATGAATAAACATACGCATTCCTTGTATAATGTGTGAGCAATCACTCGTAACAGCAAGGATATCATGTGAATGCATCTGGAAGCTGGGAGTAGAGGAAGTCTCGGGTTCTAATAGTTCTCTTCATTCCACGTTATTATTATGTAAAGCATAAAAATGTGTTCCCTCATCAAAACAAAGCACCCCACAAATCAAAGTTAAGGCAATTACAATCTTATTCCACCCTTTCAAATGGCAACAGCTGTTTCCCTTGGTCAAAATTGCGGCATAATTGCACACGGTAGCATATGGTTATGGCTGATTAATTCAACTGGGGGTGAAGGCCCCATTATTCCTGCATGGGATGGGTAAATAGGCATTGGATCCAAGTGCTGGAAAGCTGGGTAATGGGATGGCGAGAAAGGGAATGGGCCTTTGATGAGATGTCTGTTAAAGATGGCGTGATTGTCAGAATCGATCAGGCCCTCCACCATCCCCATCTCAGCCATTAAATTGATTTGCTTGTCATCCAGCTTCTCCAGGAGAGAATCGCGCCAGTGGTACCAGAACCGTGCTGAGAGAAAGGAGGCTGAATCCATTTTCAGTCACAGAATATACTGCTCAAGGCATTTTGAGTGAAATGTCCCTTCATAAGCTCAATGAACCAGAGTTGCAGGGTTGTCTTCCCCCATCTTTGTGCTCACCCAGCTCTGCAGGGACATTGTTGCAGCCCCAGGGGAGCCCGTGATAGGTGTGTGATGATGGCTACAGGACTGAACGCTGGCCTTTGGGTTTGGAGTGGCCACTTGTGCACAACCACTAATATATACATGAAAATTTACATTTCTCTTACACAAAACACCTCCCCCCTGAGGAGCAGCAGTTACAGGGTTCAAAGGTTATTTCCCAAGCCCTCAGCCAATCTGAGTGCCTTTTTTATTATGAACACAAAAAAAGATCCAGATGACTGAGTCGGGTTCAGGGCCTCCTGAAGCGAGTGTCACTCCACGGTTCACACTCATTTCCATCCAGCCAAACGAGGGATAATGCTGGTAAACAATCCTTGACTCTGTCTCCCCCCTGCCTGTCGCCGCATGCATAATGGCCCTCCTAAAGAGCAAGGGAAAGTTCAAGTCCATAATCACATCGGTACCGCTGGCTTATTATTTTTCAGAGGTCATTTTGAGCACACTTTGAAGGACAAGTGAGGAAGTAGATCTCGCTTCCTTACAGGCAGCTGAGTCCTGCATGTAGGGGTAAGAGTGCAGACGGCCTCCAGGTGCTAATTTAGGAGCGCAGAGCCGTGGGTTAGTTTGGCTTGGCAGATATGGAAACACTGGATACCTTCACCGCAGCAGTATTAAAACAATGTTGAATGCGTGACTGTAAATCCTTAAATCTATTCTCAGCACAAAACAGTGTTCGGGCCCAGCCTTTATTGCTGCGACTCACACATAGATCGAAAGTAGCTGCAGCTTCAAAAAGAGAAAAGGCTTTGGTACTCCTGCTGAAAAGCTGAGTACAATACATGTGTAAGCCATCAGTACTCTCCTGACTGTTCATCAAAGGTAAATACTACCACCTGTAAATAGAAGTGAACAAACATGAAGGCTTAGCCTTGAAGAAGAAACATGTACACAAACCACCTCCATAAATGAGAGAGCTACTGAAGACAGAAATATGCACTCAAATGGAGAATTCTTCTTCAGCCCAGAGCACTGGTTAAAACTGTGCCACAGAGGGTTGACAATCAACAATCTAGATTCATCCACTTCAATCAATGCCCCAATTAGGACATGTCGCCCCACAATGATAATCAGCTACACTACAAGAGCTAAAAGAGATACAAGAGGTCTTTTTGTTTTGGTTGAAAGGAAACAAACAGATTCCAGCCAAACAGGTCGTGTTGCACTGACCCTTGTCCGTCAAAGTGTATGGGGAGAATTCCCAGCTGGCCCCTGGTGGCCTCTTTCCCCAGTCCCAGCAGCAGTGTGAACAAGAGACAAATAGGACAGGCCTGGCAAACACTAACCAGACGCCTTTGTGCCATGTTCCAGACAGCGGGCAAGATGGCAGCAGCCTAAAAAGAGACAATTTGTGAATAAAGCTGCTACATCCTTGCTCAGTTTAACGTTCGTTGTTCTGGTCAAACTGTCTGGGCTCCACGGCACTTAGCGCAGAGAAGAAATGGTACAATCCTAAATCTGCCTCTTTGCAATCCAATAGTCATTTTCAGGGGTTACATAACGGGTGTTTCAAAGAGCAGGACTGACGGAAATTTTCGGATTAAAGTTCTTAGAATGTACTCCATGAGATGAGGGGGGAAAAATGAAAAGTGGCTGGCATGCCGATGAGGGAATTTGCAAGCAAATGCGGTCACTGAACAGACAGCTGTGAAATGGCATTGATTATGCTGTACTATTGTCACCTAAAAGCTCGCTCTGAGGAGAGAGCAGACGCCGGTGCCACCAATTTTATATCACTTTGCAGAAGCACACTGACCTTATCTTTCCCTGGTGCATTAAAGTATTTAAGCCAGAGTGGGATTTTTCTTTTTTAATTTTACAGCCACAAAATCCAAAGTCCTCTAAAAGGGCATTTCCTATCCTAACGCTGTATTTTTTGCCAGTTTGTATCAGTTTTTTCTGAGTTTGTGGTACAGCAGCAGTACATTTCCTTTGTGCTTTCAGTCACACAGGTACAAGGAAACGATCAGGCAGTCAGTGCTGACATGGGTATGAATTTTACATGTGCCACAAACTTTCTAAGAAGGATCCAGCCCCTAAAATCTGCTGGGGATTGACAATATGAAAGGAGCTGTGCTCGTGTGGCTCGGTGTGCAGCTTCGACAAAAGATAGTGAGGAGGCTCAAAGTTCAAGGGACAGGTCTTTGAGAGGGAAACTTCCTTCTCAAAGATCTGTCACGGATGCTGGAAAACACTCAAGAGCCTAAAATAGTCAGAGAAAGACTTTTACCTCTCCAGAAAGTTACAAAAAGAAACGACGGCAAGGTTAACTGTATGAATGTAGAATTTGGGGTGTTTCAAAGTGAGTGGGTTCATTTTTTGTTCTAACAGAAAGTAAATGTATCAAATTTAAGGTAAGAAAGCAATCAGGGGAGCTCAGGTGGTTATAGGATCACAGAGTTAACATGTAAAGGGTGTTTAATTGGTTTGCAAAGTAGTTTCAAATCAGATGATTTTAAAGATTATCCAGAATTAACTTTGTTACCATTCACTCTGGAAGTTATCATAGGCCCGTTTCCACCAAGTGGTCCGGTATAAATCCGTCCAATTTGGTACTGGTTGGATTGGTAAAGCCTGATCCTGTTTGCATTCCCACAGCTGACTGTGCTCTTCTTGGTAAGTAATGAGAAGAAAAATGTAACAGTGGAACAATGGAAGAAATCCAGCAACTTATCTTCTTTGTGATTGGCATGTCGCTCCATGTTACAAAGCGCAATCAAAGCACAATTCTGTCAACCAATAAACGGACTGAAGTGTTTTTAACTCCACCTTCTGGGGTTCCATTGGTATGTCTGACATCCCAACAGCTGAGTGCCAAAAAGTGGAATAGTTTGGGTTGGTAGTATGGAGACCTGTGCTAGTTTTAGTCAAAGGAAATGCCACAAAATGCATGTAGTACCAAGACAAACCAAACCGAACTTCTTGGTAGAAATGGGGCTATAGAGAAGCTAATGTGTAAGAAGTGCAAGCAAACCAAAAGGCCTTGTTTGCAGTTTAAGTAATGTTTGGGATCTAAAATTCTGCGTTTTTGGGAATGTGAAATATGTAAACTTTCCAAAACAATCCAGAGATAGATAAGCACCAAATTGAAAACAGTTACATCAGACATTGACAGATAATGACACTAGTGTTGCTGGAGCAAGTGCAGAAAGTTTCCTTAATGAGGCTCAGACTGAAATAAACCAGGCATTCAAACAATGCAGGAGGCAGCTTAAGTAAGGGTCAGCTGGGTCAAATACATGAGACGGTTCATGAAGACACGAGATATAGATGTTGCTGTCCAGTCTCAGAAAGAGATCTACGATTTTTGAGGACGTTTTCGTATCTGTCATCTTTAATAAGCAGTGGCCAAGGCGCTTCAATTACACCACAATTTGCTCAGACATTCTAGCAAAGTTACTCTTTTAAGTTTGTTAAATACAGAGATTATCCTCTTGACAGTCAGATGACGCGCCGATGCATAAAAAGCTGACCGAGTTTGGCAGGATGTTTCAGCGCTGATTAAACCTCGATAAATCTGGAACCAAAGCAGCTCGACACAAATTCACACATCTCCACTCTCCCCTCCCTTAGCTCCTCACACATTTACATGCCTGAACAAAAGGCGGCGTCTTCAAAAAGTGAAAATGAGGACACGGCGAGCCCTGACAGGAGTGGTTGAAGCACTAAAGATGCAATGATGACATTTTCTTGTCACATATATTCCTCTTCAGGATGAACAAAGGGACCGCTTCATGCACACAAATGGGACAATGCTATCCATGCGCTGATACACTCTAAATTCTTATCTGGGGGTTTTCACGGGATATTTTTACACCTCTGTTGGAACAGAGCGTACGTAAGGCACAAACGTGAAGTGTGGTGACTGTGCTGCTGGAGGCAGGTCTGTGCTTCAAGGGGATGAAATGTGAAAAGTGCTGAGGTGTGTTTGCAGCCATCAATAGGTGAAGAGTTCACCAAGGGCTCTGTTAGATTTGTTCAATTTATCCTTCAGGCACAGCTTTACCGAATAGAGCACGTATAGAAGTAGCACTGTGGTGGAGGGTCATATATACTGTACACTGTTAGTGCACATACATTCATGTGTCCACATTAGAGTGTCACCCCAGGTCTCTTAGTTTCTCTTAGTAGCTTCACTCTTTCTATTTCTCACATAATGCTGCCCTTGTTAAAGCTCCTGTGAGGATGTTTTTGCTTGTTGTGAAACAGAAGTTACAACAAGGATTCCATTTGACCATAGAAAAACTATATATAAGACCATCAACACAACAAGTTACAATTCAAAAACTGTTAAATTCAAGGAGAGGTAAGTGTCAGACCACGTCAAAAGTTTCATGGCAAAAATCCTCAATCACTGAGGCATCTGACCGCTAACATTGGGCAGAGTTAGATTTTTGAGGGGCAAAAAAACTCTATAAAAAAAACATACTACAAACATAGAATAGACTTCTTTGTCTGTGGCGGGGCACCAAAGACAAAAGAAACAATGGATTTTAAATTCTGGTGTTTTAATATGTACATACGAGTCTTTTAGAACCATTTACAGATAAGGCAATTATAAAAGAGGGTGAGAGCCCCAATGTAGAAGAAAAAAAATAGCATTGATAAAATTGCAGTTTTAGTCTCCAGTAAATCTTTGTTGTATTTTAAAATAAAATCTTGCTGGCCTGACCTTGAACACATCATTAATTGTATGTTTCCTCATTGGGTAAGCTAAGTAGCTTTTATCTATTAATTTTGATACATTTTGCAAAGTTTAAATGTCCTTGAAACAAACATTTCGGAAAGAGGAAGAGGAAGAGATCTAACTGACTCTTTGGTTTTTCGTTGCAGGTCAAAATATTAACCTTTCTCCTATATCCAGGCTTGGGACTGACCAAAATGACTCAAAGACACTGACATGCAAGTCATTTGCATGCATTCACCTGCCCTGGCTGCAGCAGGGAGGGACTGCAGTGAGCGAAGAGGGTTTGTCCGCCTGTGAGTGATTTAGATAGAAGAGGGACCCACTGCTCATTAAGAAGAGTAAGATAAATGCATGCTTTTACGTCAGTCCCTAAACTCTAGAAAAGTTGCAAGAGGGGTCTGAAAAGCTGCTGACTATATCAAAAAAGTTGGTACATGTTCCGTCTTGTTCAACATTTTGCCATTTCAATTGCATTTTCCTTCCTTTTATGTGCTAAAATGCAGCTGAACTCAAGATTTCTAAGCACGCTCAGCCATCCTCCCAAGCAGCCAACCGCCATAACTCTTCTTAATGGAGTTTCATTCCTGTCAATTGCAACTCAACTTTATTCACAGACTGTATTGGATAATCTATAAGTGGCAACACTGTCATTGTACAGTCATGCCAGTAATGCTTGTTGAACTGTGCAGCGATGATGTAACTCAACTCAAGAACTACTGTTATGTCAATGGACCCTTGAGACACATTAGCAGTATCAATAAGCTCGAACATTATTGATATTCCACTCCTGAAAAAGTAAAACTAGGCTCCAATAGAAACAGGTTTTGATCCCTGCACCTATGTCTGATCACTGAATGTTTCCTTGTCTGAGTTTTTTATATTTTTCTTTCCCATTTTGAAAACATGAGCCATTAGCAGGCTCTTACTCATACTTTGTATTGAACAGTGAAAGTGTAGAAATTTAAGATCACTGACTTAGTCCCACAGCGTCCCACTTAAAACCCTCTTATCCTCTCCAGTTGACTGGTATTGGGGGAATGTGTTCAGATCAATAACAAACACCACTTGCAGGAGGTCTGGAAGTGCTTTTCAGAGAGGGGAAAAACAAAAGGTCTTTCAGTTACGCCTCTTTCCTGGTCTTGCCACTGCCAGAGACCTTGGGTGGGAAGTTTTGTTTTATTGAGCGCAGCACAGTGAAACTCCAGACGTCCCTCTGAGAAATCTATCACTGTACTTTGACCATGAGTTTTCTTTCACCAGACCTGAATACTAAAAGCAATACGTTATGACCTTTTGGGCCAAACGTTAGCTGCAGGGCTCTGGGACAGCTTCATTTTTTCCTTTTTTTTCCCCCCTCCTGTTCGCAAGTCATTTCAGAGGGCACAGCTGCTGGAAGGAAACAAGGATCCCTGGTCTGTCAATTAGAAAATGTATGGCAAAGCGGGACATTTGTAGTCTGGAGACTTTCTCTCAACACAGCTGTCTTTGCATATTACGCACAGTACAATCTCAATCAGTTCCTCATCTTCTCAGTTCATCTTCTGCCCATCGTATCTGTTTGAAATCAGTGGAAAAAGAACACTTCTGCCTGCTACCTTTCAAAACAGCGACTCACATCAGAGATCACAGGAAGCTTTGATGTGAAGTCTTGATTTCAGGAGTTTCTTCATCTACATACAGTGCGTCAGACACCTGCCATCTGTGCTTCAACTCAATGCAATCGGCTTCCTGAGGTCTCAGGGAGAGACACTGTGCATGTGAAATACACAAAGTGTACGCCTCTGTGGCACAAGTGTTGGACCCTTCAGCTGAGGAAACAAAAGCACAACAGCCTCATACATCTGCAGAATCCACCTTTTCTCTTCATCTGAAAGCTATTGGCCAGCACCGGGAAAAATTTCCACTCCACATTTATGATTATGTGCCCTATTTTGTCGACTGAGATAAGAATGCATCCAATTTACTTCCCTCCGAAAGAAGTCGAGAGGTGCTTCCAAACTGCACGCAATTCATTCCAGGCCATACAATTTCAATCCAATCTCCTAAAAGATTTAAAAACTAGATGACATCCTTGACTTCAGTAACTGTGTCAAGGTCCAAGTCCAATATAGGAAGCTAAAAACGGACTGTGCTTTGAAAAATGTTGTGCACCCTCAACAGACAACAGCGTGGAGCGGCTGATTTCCATGCCAGCCATGTCCCGGCAGGCCCCCGCACACTCTGTCAAAACCCTCCTCATGGATGTTAATCTCAGTGCCACGCCTCTGACAGAGTGAAGTCCTCAACTCCTGCTTAAAGCTCCCAAAGTCGAGCCGTAGCCAGTCAGGCTAATCTGCAGACATTGAGTGACGCAGAAGTATGTATGCCAAACATGACATTCCAATCCAGCGCTCCCCGACTGCTCTGAGCCTGAAATAGACGTGTTAAGAGATGACAAAAGCAGCAGGCGAGCCAAGCATTGTCTCGGCATGACCTCAGTGAATAAATGGAAGTGAACAGAGGGGCAGACGAAGCAGATCCTATAACTGTCACTTTGAACTCAACACCCAGAGTGACTTGAATGGGAGGACGGCTTTTTGCATGCTTTGACGGAGTCTTCGCGACAACTTACACTCCGCCTGTTTCACTTTTAATGGTCTCATCTCAAATAGAGCAGCACTCCGCTCTAAAACGAAGGCCCTCGATGACTTCAAGTGTATTTATTAGCGCCGATGTTTCCCCCAGTTTTCTTGCTGTGCACAATGATGATGAATGATGGCACATGAGAAATTGTAGATTACCTCTCCCCCTGCAAAGCCTTTAAAGGAAGCCGTCAGAGCACTTTGGCCTGATGAAGGCCGTTCTCCCATCGTTAAAAAGCAGTTTCAGTAGACTGGTCATTAAAATGTGCCAAGCGATGGCCGACACGTCCGTCCAGAGGCATGCTACTCGCCTCATCATGTTCTTTAATCATCGCATGGAAAGAGAGCAGCCCACACCGGGGTCACTTTCAATGAGCTGGTCTCTGAACGGTCTGAAGAGAGTCCAATTAAATCCTACATTTTTTGACCCAGGAGCGACTGTGTAATGATATCTGAGGGATGATGATGCTGCTGCCGCTGCTGGTCAGCCTGCACAGAGGAGATGCTGAATGACTGGCAGTCTTTGCCCTGATCTCTCTCCCGTTACGTTTAGTCCCATGCTCGGATATGTCGCTTCGTGCTGCCATGCAAATGCAAGAAAATAAGCACAGTCCTTCCCCCCCTGAAGGGCCAGTGCTGTAAATAATGTGTTCTTACTCAGCTGTCTTGGTTAAATAAGCATGAAGAGAGAAAGAGACGAGTGGGAACAAGCTACTGGAATCTGATACAGGGAGCAATACAGTCACAGAGAGAGAGAGAGAGAGAGAGAGCAACAATGTCAGGTTCTTAATCCCTGGGACACGCGAGTTATCAATCTCCTGTAAATGTCAGGCACCAGGATATGCCCTCATGAATGATGGATATCTGCCTTGTTTGTTTTTTTTTCATCTTCTCCACATTGTGTTATTGAGTGAGCGTCACCGGAGGCTTAGAGTCTATCCAGAGAGCTAATACTCCCTCCTTACAGTGGCAGCGATACCTGAATTCAAATTACACGAGAAGAGCGGGAACAGCAGAGGAAAGAGGGGTGCAGGGATACTTTATTTAACTACCAAACGGGAGTTTAAGTGCTTTTTCTCCCACCTTTGTGAAGTTTTCTCGTCCAATCTTGTCAAAAACCTACAAGTCTGATTGTTGCAAAACTTGGATGAAACACTGGCTGTGAGGAATCCTACAAGTTTGGATCAGCCTTGAACCTGACTCACCAAGAAGTTACTGATGATAAGATTAAGGGTGGGACAAGGCAATGACTTGGATGCACATTGTTGTACTCGGGTTGAACTTTCTTTCCAAAGTCACTCACAGCACCAAATACTGCTTTGCATCTCGTAATGTACCGTTGTATGACAGTCTTCAGAAAAAAACACCACATCTGTATCATGATATTATCGTGATAGTAATCAAAGTATCAGGCATTATATCATGACATATTGTGACATAAGGTATCATAGCATGTTGTATACAATTGTCTTGTATCCTATCTTACATTGTGTCACATTATACTCTACCACATTATATTGAAACATATCATGACATATCGCAACATACTATATTGTGACATACTATGACGTCACAACATAATGTAACCTCACATGTTGTGTTATATATTGACATCCTGACATTTTGTATTGTATCATATTGCGACATGGTATGCATTCATTCATTCATCCTCGACTGATTATCCTATTCGGGGTTGTGGGTGCCTGAAGCCAATCCCTGCTGTCTAAAGGCGAGAGGCGGGGTACACCCTGGACTGAGCATGCGCAATATTCGTATCGCAAGTTATATAGTATATTGCAATATATTTGAGCCTTTCAGTTAACTTTCTGTAGCCTGTCTATGCCCAATTCTGTTATTCATAGATCTAAATAAGCATTCATTTATATATTTTACCACATTAAATGTAACATTTCTCACAGTCAGAGTACCTTCTCAGCTCTCTATCATCTCACTGGCTGTTATCAGGGTCGGGCAGAGCGACGTGCAGAGTGAGTGAGTGGTCGAGCCACTGAGAGAGAGAGATCAGTAAATGTGATTGGAGCAAAGCAGGGATCTGAACAATCTGACAGTTTGCTCATAATTAATGTCATATAAGGTGATTTATTTAACATTTCCAGGGTTAAAGGCAGCAGTGAAGCAGTAAACTAAAATTGCAGAGTAACATCATGAATTACTCTGCAATCTCCGCCACTGCCTCACCTAATGGTAAAAGCTGAAGCTGAAATAACGATGCGTTGGCTAAAATTCACTATGCCTGAAATAGTCCTCGAGGTTTGGGAGTAAACCAAAACCTACAGAGTTGTTGACACAGATTTGCGATAGAGGACTGAACTCTTAACCTTGGTGTCGAGGTATGTCCTTCCAGAGCTTGTCTCATTTTCTGTTGTCACTCTTCAACTAACAGTGAGGTCATAATTAAGCTGTATTTAACCCGGGACTCCTGATGCACCGCCAAGAACCCATATTGCAAACTGCAGACCCCACACAGAGCTGAACTGAGCTGACTAACAGTCTGGAGTGAAAGTTTGTCCCTTATTATGTCTTTAGGAGTCATTCTTTTCTGAACAAACTCCCTCTGCTCGGAAAGTGGCTTTACTAACACTTTGACTGTACATCATATAACTAACACCCACAGGGATGTAATACAGTAAATATATGCGAAACAAGGCCTGAGGTCACTGTAGACTCTACCAGGCACCAGAGACACTCAAAGCCTCCACAGAAACATTACAGGGATCTTTTGGGATTATTAGGCTGAAAATTAGAGTTGTACTCCAGCTTCAACAACTCTGAAAAGAAAAGAAAGGGGGGGAAAAAACACAAGCATCGTCTCCAGCCAGTCCCTGCTAATGCCACGCTTGGCTGTTGCTCGCCTCGTGCTCTTGGGGGGAAACTGGCTGCATAATTCTCACAGAACCAATTAATTTCCAGCGTCCAAGCGCGCACGCTCGCTTTAATCGCTCATATCAATATGTATCTGTTTATTTACGACGCGTTTGCCTCTCAGAGTTTAATTTCACAGGGAGAGGGGGTTGATTAATTAATTAACACTCATTAATCAGATTAACATTTTTTAACAGCTGGGCTTCTGATGACATATTCACTGCATATGTTCCAACCAGAGCTTTTATTTACGCTTTCTAAACATTAAACAGCTGCAGGGAAAACACTGAACCTTCATTATATAGTACAGATAAATCCGTATTTGTTACATTAAAGAGGAATCACCCACGTCAAGCTTGATGTGGGTAAAGTTCAGTTTTGAGTGTAGTTCAGGGACAGGATTGAAACATAGGGGGAAAGTCTCACCCAAGGAGCAAAAGGGCTGCGAATGTGTGTGAGTGTGTGACCCGCTTCATTACCACAATGTGTGTTATATGTGTGGAAGTCATGGTGATGTGTAGCCTAATGAGGAAATTATAGGCTACGTGCAAAAGGCAAAGAGTAATGAAGACATCACAGATCCGTTAGCGGCTGAGCGGAAACGCCGCCAAACATCCAACATAGCAGGAGAGCTCCAGTCAGACACTAATGGGCCCGTGTGATGACTAATCGGCATCACGTCCCGCATGTCCCTCTTACCTTGAGCTTGCGTGGAGTGGATGAGTAAGGAAAAGAATAAAATCCATGTGGCGCGCCACATTGATCTGCCCCAGGAGTCCTCAAACATGGTCCCAAAGCGGGCAGAGTGGACAACAAGTGCCCGGTGTGCTGTGTCACGAGTCCCGGTGTGCTTCTGCCTCGTTGTCCGCCTCCTGTCGGGGGATCTCTGTGTGAGAACCCGCGGCGCAGAGCGCACCGATCCCGGGCGCAAAAACCGACCCCTTACGCGCGGAGAAATTCGCTCAAAAACAGGGTCTGCTTTTTTGTTCAACAATTGAAATGTGCCCCAATTCCTTCGACACTGAGGGTATATTTTCCGTAGCAGCTTTAGTTGGTGTCTTTGAAGTAGTGGTACAGGCTCCAAGTCACTCGTATGAATCCAGGTTAAATCCAAAAACACTCCATTTCTCGCTGCACCTGTAAGAAGCACAACCTGCACATCACACTTTTTTCCCTCCTGCGTCCTGAAAGTGCTGTTTCCCTTCCTCTTCTTTCTACCTCCTGCTTTAAACTTCAAGCTCGTTGTCCGGAACCGAGTGGTTCTAGTTCTTCCAAAAAGCAGCGGGCAGACTTCCCACTGCGCGCTGTCAAGGTCGGCAATTTCAGTTTGACAGGAGCAGTGAGGAGGAGAAGTTGAGCGGCTCGGAGAGAGCAGGGAATGAGGGGCAGCGGGGGGAGAGAAACTTGCACGCAGTCACACTGTCATGGTCGGAGCCTGCCGTGGAGGAGGAGAGCCCGGCTGCCGGTGTGTGTGTGCGTGTGTGTATGTGTGTGTGAGTGTGTGTTAGTGTGTGCATTGGAAGAGGACGAGTCCAGGGTTCTTTATGAGGAAACATGAGGATGTAAAGTGTTGGCAGCGCAGCGCAGGTCGCCACCATGCGGCACAGCGTGGGAACGCAGTCTTTGATGCAGCCCAGCCAAGGCACAGGATTTCCAGGGGATGATTTTATTGCTTTCCACATTACCAAAGGTGGAATGAATAAAGCTTTTTAAGGGGCACGTGCTCTGCCTGCCAGGGCTTGGAGTGGAGTGGTGCTTAGGGTGCCTGAGGAGAAATCAGTGTAATGTTTCTGTGGGGATTTACAAGAGTTTATTGACCTTCTTGCATCTTTTTATCCCCTCCTGCATCATAATAGGGATTTATTTTTTGGCTGCATTTTAATACTACCAGAGTTCACACTGTGTGTTAGTGCAGCACCCTTCTAAGCACGCTCGTATTGTTCTTTTCTTTTAGCTGTGGAGTGTAATTCCCCACGCTGTTTGAGGTGCATGACATGAATAGGAAAGAGGCACACTGTTGGCTGTGCTAAGTCTTTACACAGGCAGGACTGAAAGTGCTGCGTGTTATCTTGTCTGCGTTTGTCGGAGAAGGAGGAGAACAAGGAGAAGCAGAGGGTGAGAAATGAACAAGAGGAGAACAGAAGGAGTTGAGAGGGAGTGATAGAGAGCGGCTGTGCAAATGCTGTTTCCAAAATGACAGTATCAGTAAAGTCGAGGCTGAGAGAGAAAGAGAGAGAGAGAGGGAGAGAATGAGGGAGCATGACAGAGCAAATGTTCCTGCCTTGGAAAATGACAGTGCCTCGCCAAGAGAAGCCGGAGTGCTTAATGTTTGCAATGTTTTTGTGCGAGTGGCGAGGCCCATCTAAGCCACCGTAGGGCAGAGAGGAAATAATGCACCATTGTAATAGCTACTGTTGTTCCTCAGCAGGATTTTCAGGCTCCTGTTGGCATTCTCCCTCTCTTATCCAAAAATGTGATACCTTGCACAAAAGTTAATAATAGGAGAGTTCAGAAGGAAACCAAGACTGAGTGCTTCCTCGACCGCCCCCAGGGCTGCTTGGGGACCCGATTATGATTTTTCAAAGTACTTACTGAGACTCAACTCAGCAAGAGGGTAATTTAGAAAATCCCTGGACACAGTATTTTTTGAGCCACAGCTTTGTGCACACAAGTGGCAAAGCCTTTTTCATGTGTGTGGCTTTTTTCACCCCGCAGGCTGTCGACGCAGGCAGGTGTTAGCACGTGGTGTTGTTGAGCCGTAGATAGTTGTAATCGCTTGTGCTAAAGCAGCTCACCACAAGCTGTGTTCAGTCTTTACCTGGCGCCACTGATTTGACTACTCAACTGGTAGCAATGATTCAGGGTTATCTTTGGCTGTGAGTCAGTGTGCCATTCACTCTGGCCTCCATATTTAACACCTGAAACTCGACAGTTGGGTACCATTTTGGGCAAAGTAAAGGTGTTAGCAAAGAGAGCCAAGGAATTAGAGAGTATTATGAGAAGAAACATGCATAGGTTCCACTTTAAATCCTTTGCTTTCTAACTTTGAGTCCAAATGATCTGACAGAAGGAATAGGTGGTATATTAGTTTTAACCCTGTGATGCATGAATTATGAAAGTCAGTGTCAGGATTGTTTTTTCTCCTCCTCTTGACGGAAAAAAGTGAACCGGAAGTGAAGGAGAAGGATATTCAGCCACTCACGCCTATTGTACAATACAAACACGGAATGGTACAGTATTTCTAAAGATTAGCAACCATTGAAGCATCAAATAACACTCACAAAGCAAAAATAAGACTCAAAACTTATTTCTGAGACTAAAGAAAGACTTCATGTGCTCTTTTAAGCACGACTCGTCACACACACGTTCTGGTATACAGTACACGGTGGGGACCTTACCGCGTTCTAAACCGGTTACTACCTAGCGTCAACATTGAAATTCGTTCATAATTTACATATAAGACTCGATATATCCTTCCAAATGAGCCACTACACAATTCAAGCATCAAACTATGCATAAAACGACCTAAAGACTGGACAGAGAGAGCTTAATTTATCCTGAAATTCATCCCATCTAACGTAATCTTTTCTCACGCGGAGTCACTCTCCATGATGCTCCTTTGTCTCAGAGTCATGCAGAAACTTCAGTGGAGGTTTTTTCTAACCTGAAAGAATCTTCTTTTTGATATTTTTGGATGAACTCTGCACTCCTCTCTCTCTCTCTCACCCATCCCCCCTGCAGTCTGTATGTTTATTCGCGGGTTTCCTGAAACGCCTGAGTGAAATTACCGTAAAAACCACGTATTGGTTGAAAGAACAATGTCTCAGTTTTCAGAAACCGTTGGTATTTTTGGATCGTGCAAACCGTTTGGGGGAGGGACCTTTAACGACGGATGTGTGGGCGACGACAGGGTTAAGGCCGCAAGATGTCACAACATAGATTTTGCTGCACCATTCATACTGCTTTGAAACTAAGTAGTTGACAAATGAGGCCACTGCAGAAGTTCAATACAAGAAAAAAAAGTGCAGTTTCTCAAGTGTCCACTTAAGGCGGAGATGGGAGCTGGTGAGTGCATTGTTGCTGTTTGCCAAGAGGCTAAAAGTTCACGAATAAGTCTGAACTCTTTGTCTACTTTTAGG
This sequence comes from Thalassoma bifasciatum, assembly GCA_008086565.1. Lineage (NCBI taxonomy): Eukaryota > Metazoa > Chordata > Actinopteri > Labriformes > Labridae > Thalassoma > Thalassoma bifasciatum. The sequence continues at coordinate 245,689 of RPOG01000481.1, read as the reverse complement.
TTAGGACAGCTGAAGTTGGGAAAAGAGAGCATAGGATCATGGCTGGGTCTTGAACCCATGACCTCTAACAAGGACTACAGCCTGGATGCTTCCAACTGTTCAGCTGAACCAGCCATGCACAGTTTACATTTCTATCAGCTCTAACAAGACAAGTCTTCTCTTGTCTTCATTCATACGCACACAGCATGTAGGTGTATGCATTGATTATTTTTTTCTCATCGCTCCTGGCAGCCATTGATTTCCGTTAATGACTATATGAGATAATAAGTCACTGCTGAGGCGCAACATTTCTGCAGCTATTATGCTTATATGCAAGACAAAAAGAGAAATCCAGGTTAAGAATGAAGATTTCAGAGGTTTGCAGAATGATTGGCGGGGATTTGAGGTTGTCATTTTGGAGTGATTTCAATCCTGTAAAAATAATTTTCTTTATTTAGACTCAAAAAGAGCTGCCATGATCAAAACTGTGAGGTATCAAACCAAACAGCTGTTACTTCTTTGCTGATTTGACTTCTCCGACGAACCCCCACATATCTGTCTCCGCAAACAGCGAGTTTTTCTTTCTCGCTGCCACTACTGACCGAATCCTCAACCAAGAAGTGAAAAACTGACAATAAAATTCAGCTCTGCCAGCAAACAGAGGCACTCAGCAGTAAAACTCAGTCTGCATCAGAGAAACAGAGAGAGAGCTGGGCAGGACGGGCATCTTTGAACAACAAAGGGCATCAGTGTTTGAAATCATCAGAGATACCCTCAGACCAACGCTCCCATCAACAGCTCCAGGATTTTCACCTCTGTTTGGATTTGAGTGCAAACTACAGTGAGATCTCAAACACACATAGACACACAGACAAGGGAACAGTTGTGGAAGCAAAGTAAAATCAGAGGAACGGTCTGCTCGCAGCTCAGACTGAGAGACAGGGATCAGAACTCCAGGAGAAAGAAAGACCGGAGGGTTCTGGAGAGATCTGTAGAGTTTATCTACACACACACACACACACACACACACACACACATACACACACAAACAACACTTTTATTTTTCTGACGCAAAACTGACCAACAGCATCAAGGGGCTGTAGAGGGCTGGTATCTTTAGCCCCTGCCTTGATTAGTCCACACAAAATGCATAAAAAAACCAGGACACAAATCTGGTTTATATTTGGTTTTACAAGAAATTCTAGTGACCGTTACGAAATGATATCTAATCTAAAATGTTTGACGTGTAACAATGGTTTTGGGATGAAACCCAAAGGTATTGTTGGGTTTCAACCAGATATAAGATTTTAGCCCATCCAAGAAAGGAAACTTCTGAAAATGGCTTTCAGAGTGGATTTTTATTTCTGAAACCTAGCAGCCACAGCACCGTCCTCGGTGCTCAAGTCCAAGTCGAGTCCGAGTCCAGGTCCTCTTCATCTGAGTCGAGTCCAGGTCGAGTCCTCAGTACCTTAGTCCGAGTCCTGCAAGAGTCCCCAGAGGAGGGAACAGGAACTCACCAAGTGAAGTACCTTGCTTTTTGTTTTCAAAGTTGTTAAAACTAATTTAAGCGAGATAATAAAGAATTCATGTTATGTATCACATGCCTCGTAAGGAGTTTTATTTTGAAGAAGGTGCTTTTATTTTGAAACGGCGTCTTGCCCCACTGAAGGAGACGCATGTGAACGCGCATGCAGGTAAACAAACACCTGTTTCAGCCACAGCCTGAAAATTCAGACCTTAGACCAGAAGAAATAAGAGATGAAATGTAACAAAGCATGAATTGAGAAATGACCTCGAGTCCTCTGAGTATTCCCCCAAGTCCTCATGTATCCAGAGTCTAAGTCCGAGTCCAAGTCCAAGTCATCAACGGAGGAGTACGAGTCGAGTCACAAGTCCAGCATTGAGCCACAGTTGCCATGTAACCAATGAGATGGAGTTTTCAGTGGAAACACTTTCACCATGGCAACTTAAACTGCACTACCTGAACAGCAGCAGTAAGAATAGTAGATTAGTGTGTTGTGCTTGTGCTTCTGAATTTACTGGCTGCCTTTTAACAAAATGTGCACCTACTGATTTCTTAAATCCAGGGATTGTTTTTGTGGGGACTTTGATTTGAATTATGATGCTGGTGTCATGTGGTTTTGGGGACATTAGATTTGTTCAATACACTGAAAGTGATGATTGAGATATTTCTGGGGTTCTCAGTTCATCATTTTCTCTATGATATTGTTTTTTTTAGTTCGGTGAAGTTTTAAATCACCAGCACTGGCTTAAAAAAAGACATAACTTTGGAAATCACAATTCTCTGGTGCTGAAATCTCGGGTTCAAAAGAGGACGCATGAACCATTGGGGACTTTTTTCAATCAACCGCAAAGAAAAAACAAAGCAGACAAGCAGAACCCACAGGTTTCGTCATTAGCTTCAAGTCTCACTTCTATTTATCCAACATTTCAAACACGATTAACATTTCTCTGTCAATTAGCGCCCCACTTAAAGTGAGGACTCAAAGAAGCAGAGATCTTCTTAACCAAAATGAAAGCTCCGTCCCTTCTTCCATCGCCCTGACCAATCTCACTGGAGGTTTAATGAATCGGAACGAGTGCAGGATAATGGGAACAGGAGCTTGGTGGGAGGCTGACGGGGTGATGAGCGTTGCTTATTACCTCCAAGGCCAATTACAATAAAGATCTGTCATTGTCTGTCTCTGATAGGGGAAGAAGCGTGGGCTCCCAGGAGGCATTGCTGACCGTTCAACACAAACACACTAAGCTGAACAAACCTCTTATTTAGACGGATAATAAGGCTGCATTGTTCTTGTACTAGTAAAGATCAGCTTACTTCCTGGGAGCTTTTAAGAGCATTTGTCTAAGCCAGGTTATCTCAGAGCAACACCTACTTTTTCTTTTCTCTGTTCTTCTAAAATAAGTATGGTTTGATGAAAATGAAACAACGCTTTACGTGGCCATTGTGGGTTAAAAGGAACCAAAATGAGTTTCTCATTCTCCCATCCAACTGTGATCCAATGCAATTGGAAGACTGGTTCTTGAAAAGAATCCTTAGATTGGGAATTCAGTTCTTCTCTGTTGATCAGGTACAACCACCCACCAGTCAACCACATTAAGATGGCGACACCCAGTGGCGGTAGTAACTGTGGCATGGACAAAGTCATGTGAAAAGGAAAGGTCAATGACCAAATCTCTAATTTCCAGCCTAAAGCCTCATGGATTTAACCACAGTGCCAGACGTGCAATCAGTAAGAGCGCAAGTCCATGGGGCCTCAAAATGGTACCAAGAGGAGGAAAGGGAAACTCAATGCCAAATGAACTGGGCAAAAGTGGTGTGCACAGAGGGGGGCAAAATAGTGCCCTCTCAGGAGCCAAACGCTTGCTCCAGTGCTCCGACTGGTGCCAAACATGCACTTAAGTGTCTTCTTGGGAGCCAAAACACACTCAAATGCCCCCCTGATTGGCAAACCACACTAATATTCCCCTTTGACTGGTTAAACATGATAAACTGCTTGCCTGGGCGCCAAAACACATGCTTAAGTGTCACCTTGGGAGCCTAAATCTATGCCTAAGTGCTGTCTCAAGAGCCAAACACTTGCTGAAGTGCTCTCCGTGGAACCAAACTTGCATCTTGGGAGCCAAAACACACACTTCAGTGCCCTTCTTGAAGCAAAAACATGTTAAGTACCCTAAAGGGCACCCAATATGTGCGAAATTGCCCTCCTTTGAACCAGACTTGCTCTGATGTACCTTCTTAGGAGCCAAAACACAAGCTGAAGTGCCCTCTTGGAGCCAAAACAGGCACTGTACCTGCCTTTGTTCACTTTCACTTCTGCCCTTTATAATGTCTGTGCATGCCACTCCTGGGCAGCCTTGAGGAATGTCTCACTTCTGCACTGCATCTCCAATAAAATGGTCATATCCTCTGCAGCAAACCAAGTTCTATTTATTTTATGTAAATCAAAACAAAAGTTACATTTCAAAATCTGATAGAGCATCCAACTCCTGGGAGGGTCTCTGATCGTCTGTATTTTGGCAGATGGGGATACGTAAAACAAGAATTCAAATTCATTACAGAGAGAAAGATCAGTCAAAAAATAGAGAGAGAGGGAAGAAGAGCAGAATTGTTTATGTAAGTGAGACAGATGGTCAAAATAGAAAAGAAATATGTAAAGCAGGACTGGGCCAACCGAGGCAGAGAAGAGGCCCCCGATAAGGAGAGAAAGGTAAAGAGGTTGTCGGAGTTAGATGAGTTTCTCCTCTCCATCATACAAGAAGTATAATTCAGATAAGTTCAACTACTGCTCTGAAAAACTTAGGCTAGACAACTGTATTTATGGATTCAGGTGTATGGATATAATCCTATTGCACCCGACTGCATCACCCTCCCATTCACAGTCAAGATACTCTCAAAAAAAAAATACCCAGAAACCCTAAAGGGTTGCTTCACCCATATTCCCTCAACAACGTGGTCCACCTCAAAGTCAAACCTGGCCGTAGAGTATGTTTTCATGTGAGAATTGTGCTCCTGTTTTGCTGTGCTATACTGTGGTGAGTAGAGCTTTGTTTTTGGAGCTTACAGCATTGAGGTGAAACTAATATGTAACACCCATAAGAAAAGCTTTGGATGAATTTTTTAAATGCTTTGGAGATGTTATCCTAACTTTACCGACAATATCCAAGAAGTCAGAAGCATTGGTGAAATTTTTAAGAGATAAGAAGTGGAACAGGAAGACCTGGAGACCAATAAATAAATGATGAGTGGGAACAAAAACAATAAATACTCTGCTTTCCTTGAGTAAAGTAGCATTTAGAAAGTTTGAGAAGATGTGTGCATCTGTAAACAAATAGCTGGGTTAAACTTAATTCATCTTTGGAAATTAATTAATTGTGTGTTGTGACTTCTTTCACTGGCTTTGGATGTACACAACCAATCAGAGCTGAGCATCCAACAAAGCTGTGAAATGATTTCTTTTCATGTGAGGAATCAAAACTATGACTAAAAGGTGTATCATGTTAGGGCTACCTTTTGACAGTATGGACTTTCAGAACACCTGTGTAATATTTTCCCCCTTTAACGCGCTCTCATGCAGGCAATAAAGTTCCAGTTGCACAAAGTGTGTTCTGGTCGTGCCAACTGTTGCACGATTACGTGTCAGGTTCCCCAATCGACTAAACATTGGTGAGTTGAGTTTTTCTGTTCCATCTGGAAGTCAAAGCAGTAAAGCTTGTCAAGATCCAAATTCCACAACAGATGCCTCCAAAAACCAGACTGGTTCTCAAATCAGAACCTGTGCAAAAACACCAACTCCGGATTAACCCTTAAAGGACCACCCCATCAAAAAACAGTTAGAAAATTCAGTTTTGTTTTTTTTTAATTGATGTGTTTATTAGCCCTTTTAACAAAATACACAATACATTTTGCTTTATCATTTCATTCATGATATATTTTTGGTATCACGTTTGACACACTGGGCAGTTTTGAAAACAATTTACTCAAATTTTTTTTTTTTTTTTTAGCAAATATGTATGGAGCCCCTAAAGGGACAAGAAAAGGTAAAAAAAAAAAATTCACATGCGCACTCGAAACTTTTTTGTGCTCACTGAAACCTTTTCAGGTGCGCACTTTAAAGTTTTAAGCTCACACCTGAAACCATAGTGTGCACCAGAAATGCTTCATCACACCTGACAGTTTTCTTCTCTATTAAATGACAGTACAAGAGTTATTATCGCGTATTATCACCTGGGATTTTATTATAAGGACATTGCTGCTTTGCTTGCAAGTCGTCATGGTTATGTTGAGTCCGAGAGAAACCTGAAGAGAATTTTGAAGTCCTATGGTCTGTTTCGATGTAAAGGATACACCGCTTAAAACTTTTAGGCGAGCACCAGAAAAGGTTTCAGGTGAGCACTTGAAATTTTCAGGTGAGCACGTAAAAGTTTCAAGTGAGCACATGAAATTTTTTTTTTTTTTTAACCTTTTCTTGTCCCTTTAGAGGCTCCATAAAACATGCCCTCGTTTCATGCAGAAAACACTTATCTTAGATAAAAAGTAACTATGTGTTATTCTTACTGCAACCTCTTGAGAATCAAACAATGATTTTCCTGAAAATATGTGAGTGGATAATTTCATGAGCAGACATTTTCAAAAGGACTACAATACAACTTCAGCTGACTGTAGTGATAAGACAATACTCAAGGTGGTAGAATATGTTTTTAAAAGTATTTTTAACTGTTTTTTTAACAAACTTTTTTTTATCATGTTGATGAGATAGAGATCTTTGAACTCATGTTGCATATCTGGATTATAATTAATTTCAGCCATAAGTATTGTCAGTTAATCCATCAAAGAGAGCTCATGGAAAAAAAACGTCTTATAACTCCTAACCACACCTGACCAGGCTGTATCTCTGACCTGTTTATGTGCAAATTGAAACAACAAGTACAAAAATTATTCTCTTGTTGCTCTTTTTTTACTTTCACAGATCAAGGTTCATTCTGTTTTCTTTGCACAATAAGTGGGACCTTTATCCTCAGAACAGCATGTAGATATAAATACATATAGAGCTAAGCATCTAAAAGCAGAACAAAGATGCAGAGAAACTCACATGAACCTGGCTTCCTTTGAGTTCATTTGTTTGGGGCATATCAGATCAAAAAGAAGCCAAAGCAGAGCTGTAATTGGTACAAACGTGAAACCTCAGGAACCTTGATCAGACGAGGCATTGATGTTCCTCCACCCACTGATCGTTCGATGCATGCGTCATTGAGCCTGGAGGAAAGGCATCTGCCGGCCAACACGCTGCTGCGATATCTGTGTGCAGCTCCGTCCTGTAGTGTGGGAGCTTGACCCCCGACGCCTTCACAGTCAGAGAAGGCGGTGTAGGTGAAGAGTTGCTGGGCTGTGATGTCTTATATCCGAATGTAGAAATTTTGTCAGACTTAAATGCCCTTATTTCAAATTATTATTCTATTGCTTCCTGTCAGGGGATTGTGAAAATCTTCCATTTTCAGCTGGAAAAAGTAATACTTAAAGTGTTTATTGAAGGTTAACCACATCGAACGCAACATCGCTTGCTCTTTATTCCTTTTCACGTGTGCACTTTGGAATAGACAGAAATAAAGGCTGCATACCATACTTAATGTGCACCAGCTCATAAACACAGATAAGCAGCTATTACCTCTCAGAAATCCATCCCCAGACCTCCTTCTTTCACATTTAATGGCTTGCAAAAGGATATTTTTTCTTCTTTGAACCTTCGAGGTGATAATGACACTTATTCAGGAAGTGGAGGAGCAAGGACACGTGATGGATTCATCGCTGGACGAGCTCATCGGGTTGCAAAAAACAATCTTTTATGGAAGTGAAGCAGCCTTGCAGTGATAATGAACCCTATCTTTGCTTCTTCCTCCAAAAATGAATGCACTGAATTCCTGTTTTCATACATGTCTTTCAGTTTGGAGTCTTATTAGAGTCTGTGAAATCTATGGGCTGGAACATAATGAGCCAAAGAGCACAGTTAGGAACAGTCTATCTGTCTGTCACCTTGTTATTAATGAGGATCTTGAAACTCTTCAGCACTGAATTATCTGCGAGAGTTTTTGATGTCACCAAATACAGCAAGTATTTCACAACAGCTGGTCCAAAGTTGAAGATAATAAAGAGCGTATCAAAACTTTTTTCATCAAGATGGAAGTTTGGGCTACAGTGTTATAGTAAAGCATGGTCTTGTCTCAGACTAAGGAGCATTTTTCCATCAAGACTGGTTGAAATCTGCACTGATCTTCCATTCTTCAACTAAATTACCATGACAACGATTTAATGACGAATTTTCAGTTTAAGTGTTTCTGATTAGTTAATGTCTTCATTTGACTTAAACATAGCTCACTCAATTGTTCTGCCTCCTTGAAAATCTTTTCCAGCTTATTATGTGTTAGAAACCTTTAAAAATTAGGACTGCAGTCTATCTTATTTCTCGTCAGAAAGCCTCTGAACACTTAGTTTAAGTGTTGTTCATCATATTAAAACATCTTCATGTTCAATTATTCAAAATAAATCTGGCTAAAGCTTTTAAATGAATATAAAGATTTGTTTTATGCAAGAAATCTAGTTGAATAAATCTGTTTGGATTAAGAATTTTGCATATTGTGCTCTGAAGGATTTGCAGACACCTTGTTATTGTCCGTCACATGTATTCAAAAGAAAACTAAATTAAAGAGATAGTGATCCTTAACTATTCAACCTTGTCATGGTTTTTAAAATTGATTTTTTTTTTAATGGTTTGGTCAAGTCTTGGTCTCAGTGTGAGATCTTGAGTACAACACTATTGGACAAAAACACAAACACAAGCTGACAGTAAAGTATCTTTTCTCTCTTTACTAATTGGCAGACATTGTCACCCACAGATGTCAATTTAATTCCCACCGTGGCGTCTAAAGCCGTCAATATTGTTTCTCAATGGGGCAAATCTGGGTGACAGTCTGGCTTATCCATCAATATCCAACCAAACTATCCCTGTAGGTGGCAGCAGCGCTCTCTTTGCGTGAGAGATCAGCAAATATGATGAGAAGAGATGACAGAGAGACAATCGCAGACATTGCGAGTCAGAAAAATTTAAGTAGCTCACTCATGAATGGACTACGTGTCCCAGTTATGAGAAAAGACGACAAAGATCATAGACAAGATTGAACAATGAAGTAGAAGAGATGAGAGTCAAAGAGAAACAAAAGCTTGTTTTCTACTGCTGATTAGATTATGTGTTTTTTCCCTGGTGAATGATGAGAGTCCACTCCTTGCATAGCCATAGAACTAAATACTCTATGGTTTTGAAAGATCAGTCAAAACGCACTGGCAGTATGGGACTCCCTGCTCTAAAAAAAAGGCTGGCAATCAATGTGTTATGGTAAAAAATAAAAGCAGTGACATTCACTGTTTCAGGTTTGTTTCTGTCAGGAAAACAATGCTAATTTTCCACCATGCTGGAGGGAATCTGAAGAAGGATTAAGAGCAAATTAGAGAAAACAAACCTGTTACATGAGCTTGAGTGAACACAGTAGATGTTTCTAAAAAGAGGTCTAAACTGCTGGGAGCTCTCGTTCCCAAACTTGTTCAGTTATAACCAACAATCACAGAGATTTTTTTTTGTTTTTCAGAACCAAAGAGGCTCTTTTATGAATCTGAGGAGTTTGACATATCTGTATTTTTCCTGATGGCGAGGAACACGTGTAACTTTCACAGTGCCGGCCATGAAAGGCTGTGACATCAGCGCCGTCGTTTTGAATGCCAGGGACACAGAGTCTGTTCACACACCAAAGGTCATCTTTAGCCTTAATCTACAGGCTCTGCAGGGAAGAAGTGTCAAACTTATCCTCAGACGACTCAGCCGTACAGCTCAGGTACAGTTAGAGGACAAGGACAGCTGCATCGCTCTAAATGTATGACTCAAGGTGACGCACAACAGTTTGACACAACAAATATCAGACTGACTGATTGGAAAGCTGAAATCTAAGGAAATGTTTTTGTCTCATTTTTATTTAAATAACTATGAGACTAAATATGAGCCACATTCACCTGAAAGCCCAGTAAAATGTCTTATACTAGGATATTAAAAGACAGAAATGATGCTGGATTTGCTGGTAAAGAGAGAAATGTACAGAAGACCAATTAAGCCAGGGGAAAAAAAGGTCTTTCATTATTACTATTATTATTATTATTATTATCTATCTATTTTTGGCTTTTCATGCTTTTAATCAGACAGGAAAGGGCAGTGAATAGAGTAGGAAATGTGTCAAGCGTGGGGAGTGGTCAAAATTAAAAATTCAAAGTTATGAGAAAACACATTTATTTTCTAAGGCAACTATGAAAATATCCATTGATGGGGTAAAAAAATGTTTACTTTTTAAGTGTCTCAAAACTAAAGTGTCTCTTTGGTTAAAAAAAACTAGACAAAGACACTTATAAGGAAGCTCAATTCCACCAGGTAGTTCTTGTTTGTTTGTTTTTGTTGTTTTTTTGTGTTTGTTTTGGGAAGTTTTCTTTGTTGGTTTGTTTTTTTTTTCTTTTTAAGGCTTAATCTTCTTAATTTTTCCAACCTGGTAGAAATTGGCCTCTGTAGAAATCTACTCGCTTGGTTTCTTGTGTTAAATCATTTGTATTTACACTGGGTAGAACAAAAAAATATAAAATTTGCCCTTTTATGTATGTGAAATTAAAAAGGTAACTTCCACCTTAAAAGAATAGCATAAATATGACTTATTTCATCATTTTGTATGCTTTTTTTCCACTTTCTTTTCAAGGTTTGGTCTTCCCAATTTTTTTCAACCTGGCTGAAATGAGCTTTTCTAGAGATTTACTAGTTTTGTTTTGCCCTTTTGAATGTAAAAATAAAGAAAAGAAACCTTAGCCTTACAAAATGAATATGACTTATAATCTCACTATTTCATCTTGTTTTATTTATTTCCTTGTTTCTTACCATTTCTATCAAAGCTTATTCTTCTGGGGCGTCTTTAGAAATGTACTTGTTCACTTCCTAGTTTTAAGTCATTTGTATTTCAAGAAACTTGGCAAAGTTTTCTTCTCCATTGTCAGATTTTTTTAGAAATCCCCCTGGCATATAGTCTTATAGTCTCATAGTATGTTAAAATAAGACACTTTTCTAGATTCTTGAGATTATTGTTGCTCATTTTGTCTCTGAATTTTTTTTATCATTAAAAGAAATAGACAGTAGCACTCGAAATTCATTACCTTGGAATAGCAGTAAGTGCATATAATGGATTGAAGTATGACAAAAGGAACCTGAACCAAATATAACCATCGTTATGTGGGTTTAACCTTTGAGCTCAGCATTTTAAATAAAATTACGACATTGCTTGTGTATGAACAAAAGGAGAAATGGGAGTATTACCCCTCTTTGTAATACTTGTTTCTGTATGTATAGGAAACATGGAGGGTGAGGAGAATTGAAAAGGAAAAGAACGCTGTTATTGCAGCTTGGTGACAATCTCACAATTACATGCTTGGTTAGAAACATTATAACTACCGGTGTGGTATCAGTGCTCTTTGATACACAGTGTGTTCTAATGCAGCTTTGAAATAAACATGTGTTATCTTTTCAATCACAAGATGGATCACCCGTCCTGACTGGATTAGACGTGTTGGGGAAACATTTTGCTGCCTGGCAGGTATGTCAAAACTGATTTAAAAAGACTGTTCATCACGGTGTCTGCATGCACAAACGGCATTTGAGATACATGTGATTGCTTTCATGCATTGCAAATGAAAAAAAAAAGTAAAGAAAATACAGCTGTCATATTGGAATAATCCTGTAAAGAGGCCGCTCGCAGCAACAAGTCGACATGACGTTAAAGAAGAGACGCGTGAGTGACGAGACCTGTAGTTTGACTTCTTCTTGGTGTCAGAAAAAGCTTTAGTTCAGTCATTTTTGCTTCACTATAGAAGAGGCAGTGTGCTTGAAGAAAGATAGAGAAATATGCCTTTTAGATATAATTTTTTTGTCTCCAGGCTGAACTGTGATTGATTTATCATTCCTAAGGTCTGTATCTTTAACCTTCATTTAAATGCTTCGTTTTATTCCCTTCAGATGTCTCAAGTGTTGGATGAAAAGAAAAACTTGTGCTTTCTATTTCCTGTTTCTTCTCCTTTTGTCTGTATTCTTATTTCTCTTGAAAAATATATTGAAGATAGAAAGCTCATCTAAATGAGAGACTCCAAGTCTTAAACAACCATGAAAGGTTGAAATATTCGTAAGACTCAATAATAACTTTGAACTTGTAATGAATGAAAGAAAAACAAACCCTCAACATGTTGTTTGGTTTTAACACAGTTATGAGATTGGCATTAATTTTCTGTTGAACCAGAGCAAACACAGCTCAGCCTGTGATTTCCTTTGACTCGTCTGTTCCCACATTGATTGCTCTGAGATGCTCCGCTGATGGCTCTCTGATCCATGTTTTTCTATTTGTTGTATTCACAGAAAACACACATTCAAGAAGTTCAAGTATTTCTCCGAAGACGTTTTTGTGGGCGGCAGAAACCTTAATTTTCATTGAGCTGCTGTTATCTGTGACAGCTCGCAGAAACACGTGAGCGCTGGAGACTTCTCTTCAAAGCTCTCAAACGGAGAAGCAAGGTTCGTAGTTATTTTAGTCTCACCTGCAGCGTTTCTTCAGACTTATATTTTCGTCAGTGTTCTGCAAAGTGCTCCTTCGTGATTGGAGATTTGTCTTTTGATGACAAAGAATTACATTTTGCTTTACCATTTCCGATGAGGGAGACATTAGCTATGAATCATTCTGCGAGGATTAGTTAGTCATTTCCAAACCCACGCGTTTAGAAACCTTCCAATCCCAGATCTATAAGTCTGTCCATCAGTCTTACTTAAGCAAAGCTTTGCTGGTCTAAAAAAGAGAGAGGGGGGAAGGAGAGATGAAGAGAAGCATGAGTCCTTCATCTCCCCAGGATTGGTTTACCCTAATTGCCATGTATGGGTGCCCAAGTATGCGCGCCAGCCTCCTTTATCCGCACAAAGCCCCTCATTAAGAGCTGGTTGGACAGTGAGTCCGCTGCCGAGGTGAATGCTGGCGAGGAGCAGCGGCCTGGCATCCACATGCAGGTGCAGAGCCGCCTGCTTTAATTGACAAGAGGAGAAGAAAAGACTTCGTGCTGTGCATGACAGACCTGCCTCCTCTCTCTCTCTCCCTAAAACTCTCTCTCTCAAACTCTCAAACTCTTCTTCTCTAATCTGCTTTAACCAGGTTACAGGTCCATCTGACAACACATCAGCTCTGCTTCTGTGCTGCAGCGCTCAGCCTCAACTTTCTCTCTGGTACACACACACGGAGTCCTCTTTATGTTTGCTTGAAAGTATGTCAGGTTGTCTGTCTCACCTCAGAGGGTACGGTCTGAAAATGCTGAAAAGGAACTTTGAAGTTTTGTAGCTCCGAGGAGAAGAGAGTGCCAGAGGTGTTTAATGGAAGCCTTAAAGGTTCAAACTGTCTTGTACATCTTGTCCTCTAATAAAACTGTTTATTTACTTGTCAGCTAATCTACACTTTCAACACAAATTCACCCTGTGCTCAGCAACAAAGGTGTTAATTTTGATGATTGCTCCATTAAAGGGGACTTATTACGCTGATGCCCATTTTAACCCTTTAACTACCCTCTAAAATGTCAAAAACACTTGTAAAAGGGGGTATGAAATTGAAACTGAAGTAAGAGTACAGGGGTGTCTGTTCACACCATGTTGTGCTTCAGGATATTATTGGCCCTGTAGAGACCACAGTGAAAACAAAAATATCTTCTTCTAACCATGCGTACACACAAATGAAAGCACTTACTTTTTATGGGGTTCCATTTGTGCCAAAAATATGTTGATGTTTTTGGTCATTACGTCGTCTCGTTGGACGAGTCATTTGATAAAGTGTCGTCATTTGATAAAGTGTTGTTATTTGACAACATTGTTGCTATGCTATGTGTCGTCTTAATTGTCGTTGCTTTGGTCGTCTTACTTGTCGTAGCTCTAGTTGTCTTACTTGTTGTTGCTTTAGTCATCTTACTTGTCATTGCTATATTTTTTTGGCACAAAGGGGAAAAGCCTTTACTTGACTTTAACAGCAAAAACCGAACAGACTAAGTGTCTTAAACGACCATGAAATTGAGGCCTTTTCACCCTAATCATACTTAAAATATTCAATCTTGAATAAAATTCTTACTTCAAAATAAAACTATAAGGCAATGTACAAATTGAAATGTCACATTTTTATGTCAATTAACTGTAAACCACTCCCACCAACTGATTCACTCATTTATACAAGGTGGTCAGAACAAAATTGTCTGGTACTCGGGTCATGAATTCAACAGTGATTTTGCATATGCACTTATTTGATGCCCAGAGTGAGAACATTTCTATGCATTTATAAGTGAATGAGGCCCATCGCTCGCACCACACCTTCACAAAATTTCACAACAAGAGATTCACAGACGTTGGTGTAATCCCTGAACATGTTTTCAAATTCTCTGAACTGCGCATTTCAAGACAACTATTAAACTTGGCTTGAACCTGACGTGAGACTCTGCAGTCCTAACAGGACAACGTTAAAGGAAAAGGCCCAACCAGACACCAGAAAGTCCATCATTTGGCTTTTTACTGGAAGAAAGTTGCACCAAAGTGTAGTCACAGACAGTTTCATATTTCTGGGAAAACAACAGGAAGTCACAACTCAACAATGTGTCACCACTTCATTGATAACTCTTCACAAAAAGGCCAGTAAGAGCTGGATCTGTGCAACAACTGTCTCCTAGATCCAAAACCTTTGTAAGAATGTGGGAAAAGCCTCTCGACCACAAGCTGTAAGTCACAGTCAAATTAAAACAGCTGACATCTAAAAGCTACAACACGGAGCTAACAGCTAGCCTCAGAAGTTTGGACAACAACTTTTGTAAAATTGGACGCTGGTTTCAGTGTTTCGTTCACAATTTTAAAAAAGGAAACTCATCATTTATCTCACATCTCCTACAGTTGAGCATGTCATATCTGCAAAGTGTTGATGAAGGCTGTTGCAGTAGCATCTCATACCTTTACTGATCATGGATAACTTCATCTGACACCTACCTGGTTGCAGTCACTGGACACAGCAGATGCACTGTTTTCATTCATGGCAAGTGTTTGAAGAGAGCAGCACCTTTTGGAGTAAAAAGAAAAAGTAAAACAATGTGATACAAGGTCTGTTTGTCATTTCTTTAACAATCACAGCAATAAAACACAAGTTGCAGAGAGCACAACATGTACTGCCACCGATGATGCAAGCTTGACATTTCAATCCGAGATGGAAAATATTGTTTCATTCATGAGTTTTCAGGATGCATCTGATAAAACTGCTGCTATAGCTGCATCCATGCTAATCTCTCAAAGGGGCCACCACTGTTTACAGGCACGTTGCCATGACAACACACACCCATAGGAATCATCTTTTGCTATGGGAGAGATCTGACTCAACTATTGATGGTCTGATTTGCATTTCTGAGTCTTAAAAGAGGCATTGATACTTTTTTCAGTTAGTTTTAGAGCTCTATTAAAACATTTAACTTTGTAGTTGTTGTTGGAAAAGTAAAAAAAATTATGGGACATCTTCCACCACTACTGGCAGCTTACGCTATCATGACATCCAACTGGAATGATCACAAATTTAAATGTGTCACTGAAATTGGCAACAAGATGTTTGACAGTCATTTCCAAATCCCCTAAAAGTCACTCATTCTTTTAAAGAAGTGTTACTGAAAGAGTCTAGTTTTTTATTTCAGCCAGTAATTTGGTCAATATTTCCTCCTGCTTTTCAACTCTTGAACCAAAAGATCCCATCTGACCCTCCCAGACAAAAGACTGTTCACAGAGAATACAGAAACAATTAGTTGAATTATGGATCTTTGAGGCTTACGCACAATCGATACCTTTTATCAGCATTATCACTGCGCTGAAACTTTCTGGTCTCACAGGATTAGATTCAGGATTAGTTTCAGCAGGAAGTCAGTCCTTATATCTCTGTCTTTACCTCACAGCTAGGTTTACAACAACAACAGTGGTTTGACAGATAATTAAAATTAAGCATGTTAGCACTTCTTGACAGTGAGGAAGAGGAGAGTTTGTGTCAAAACAGCTGCAAAAGGTTTGATTTTTCTGTTTTTGTGAAGTATCAAAGATCAGACATGTTTTGCCACTTTAACTCCATCTCTTCATTCCTTTCAATTATTCATAGGATTGGCTGAAATCATTTCAGGCGAAGAGCTTTTCAATTAAGGATGGAGTGCAGAGTCTGTTGTTTTTTTTAATATATTGACAAGAAAATGCACGTTCCGGAGGAAGCACAGAGTGGGTTGTCTGTTTTAACTCGAAACAGGATATTATACCGAAGGGTAAGTGTGCTTTTCTGCAGACAACACCAACGTGATAATTGGAGGTTGATGTAAAAGTGTGAACAAGAGAGCAGGAAGGTGTCTGCTTCAAGGATCTGAAGAAGAAGGTGAAGTTGTTTCAGGAATGCAGTGAGGACGGTGTTCATCCACGATGAAGTCAATCTTTATGAGTAATTTACTGAGGAACTTTTTGGAGTAGTTTGACTTTATTGTGGTATTTTTTGAAAGAGAAACCTTAAGACATTTGACAGAGATATCAAACTTACAACTGGCTTGGGTTAAATCAAATCCTAAAGACAGTAAACTTTGTTGGTGATCGGATCTGATCAGTTTCAAATCATGCTGCTTCTGCTCTGTTACGTTGCAAGTCAGAGCCGTCATTTATTCCAACATAATAACAGAGTAGTGGCCCATCAATTTCCAAAGAAGAGATTGGGTGGGATAGGAAGTTGGAAACCTAAACCCCAGCATAAATCCATAACTTTGTGTTGCCATTTGGGGGAACCTTATGGAGAAAAAAAAGACATTTAAATGCCCTCAGGCTGTGACACTGAACATGTGTGAGCATTATGGCCCTGATCCAACATTGTATACAGAAGCTATTCAACTTTGCAAGTCGGTGAGAAAATCGTCAACTTTGGATGCCTCCCCTAGCCACGCCCCTTGAGTTAAAAAAAATCATTTAATACCTTTTCATTGTCAATGTGTCCTGATCACACGTATCCAATTCGAAGATGATCAGAAAAAAATAACTATGAGAGGAGTTAGTTCAAAAACATACCCTATACAACATCAAAATCTGACAATTAACTCAAATTTCCTGACTTCTTGTTTGGAATTCACTAAAGTTGTAAGAGACTCCGTAGATCTAGGCATTATAGTTATGCAAAAAAGAATTTTAGGCCAAAAAGTTGTGAAGGTCTTGGCCTAAAAATTTCAAGCAAATTGAAGAATATGAAAAAAATCTTCAGCATCCCCTCGTCACATCCATTGAGTTACAAAAATTATTTTGATTATTTTCCATCCTCAATATGTCTGGTATTCAAATAACTGATTGAAGTTGATGAGAAAAAAAACCTCTGGGAATAGTTAGTTCAAATACATACCCTATAAATCATCAAGATCCAACATTTAACTCAAACTTCCAAACTTTCTACTCAGAATTCACTATGGTCCTAAGAGAGTTTTTTGTAGGTGCAGGCATAATAGTTATGCAGACAAAATTTCAGGCTTGTCGCTTCAAGTAGCTGGAGGGGTTGCAGTTTTTAGTCAGTGTTAAATGCCAACAAGTATCCTATCACTTTTGAGGCACCAAAGAAAAAGAAATTTTGGTGAATAGATAGGAGGTCAGGCAAATTTTGGTTAGACTTCAAAAATGAAGCTGAAAGTATATCTGGGGCTGTTTTTTCACCCATGGGGAACTGCGGAGCATGAAAACACTGGATTCATACATTTTTTACAGGTTACATCTGGGATCCTCAGTGGCCCAAGTTTAGTATTAGTTCCCAGTCCTGATCATGTACATTGTGGGCATGTGAGCCCCTTAAGTAGCCATTTTTGAGGTTTTGGTCTCATCACTGGGGTCAAAATAGGGTAGTCGCCAAGGTCCGGTCACCTGCAGCCAATGTAGCTAACAGCATCTAGTTTACATGCCGGCTACCATGCCATACCTAACTGTACTGATTCATAATTGCTTGGCAGAAACGACGATATAGACTTGCAATGAAACACATGTAAAGCAGAGACGGACCACACACAGATCTGATTGAATTTGACACTTGTGTTCATATCTTCAGCTCATGTTTGTGTCATGATCTGGCTCTGCTCCTCCTTTATTCCATCAGTTTGAATTCTTTCCCTCCTGCTGCCAATTAAACTGCACAAGACTCATCCACAAATCCCCCTCCTGCTGCTTACATTCCGCTAAAGTCTTCTCAATTTATCTAACATGTTATATGAGTGTTGTGAAAACCTTTTAACCAAGATACATCAACAGACTATACTTGAATTTCTACACTGGGGAAAACACACCACAAATTAATGAAACATACAAGTAATTAAACAAGCGCGAAATATGTGAAAAACACCTGACAGTATGTGGGTTTGGGTTTCAAGTCACACCTCTGCAGTCGCGTTCAATTTAAAACAACAGGGGAATCTTGGTTTCTACATTATTGTCTTGAAGCCCAGAAATAAGAAAACATAAAAACAACATTTCTGTCTCAGAGAGTTGCTCTTGTATTCTCTTGAGGCTACGAATAAAGGAAAGACAATTCACAGGAGGATTGTCCATTTACAGCGAGCGGTTATTCTGTTTTGATTCAGAGGGGAAAGGCTTTTTTTTTTAAGAAGAAGAAGGAGGAAATAGCTCAAGAAGAAGCGGCCAGGAAAAAATGACCAATAAAACAAATTTTGTGAAATGGACAATCCCAACCGAGGGGGGTTTGGTCGGTGATAAATAACACCTGCTTTGATGCAGTTTTAAGCTTTTTTTGTTTCCAGAATAAGCAGGATGTGCTGTGTTTATCTGAGTCAAAGTATTTGACGTGGGTGCGCAGCATTTTCAGGGTCTCCTGGTTTGAGAGAGTGGGAGGAGGATGGCATCCTGGGTAAATATCAAATGATTTGTGTTTTGTTTTTAATAATGGTGGCATTTTCCGAGTTCTGATTTATGAGATGTTTTCCTTTCGAACCCACTTTTTATTTTTAATTTCTGCTTGATAAGCCTCTGAAGTTGGGAAAGAGACATGAATCATTCAGATGTCTGTTGACATTTGATTGTTTCTTCTTGGTCAAAGTAAGAAAAATACAGCTTTGTTCACTGAAACAATTAAAAAACACAAGAAGTTTCCTTCTGGAGCTGGAAACATCATCAAATGACGCCATAATGAGGGTTAACGCCCTCTTTTCACATACTCTGACCTAGAGCTGCACAATCATTTCAGTATCATCACAATATGCACATGTGCAATATTCATATCCCAAAGTTTATAACATATTAAGACAAATATTTGAGCCTTTAACCATGTGGTGCATAGCGGTCACTACAGTGGACACCTATTTAAAAGCTATTTACTCCTAAATCAATGGTTTATGTGGTGGAAATTCATATTAGCCTGTGTTAGGATATTTTTATTCTTCTTAGGGCCTGAATTTTTAAAAAAATGTGTTATAGACAAACATTTAGGGGTGAAAAAGCTTATAAACTATAAATTATTCTGTGTTAAAATGGATGAAAGAGAGCTAAAATGTTTCGCAAAGCATCAAAAAAAAGATCATGAAATTACAAAACAAAAGACAAGAAAAGAAGTCAAACAAAAAAAAATTCATATTTACATTAAGTTCACACTGTTTTATGTTGAATGCTCATTTACAAATATTTGAAAAAAAAAAGGAAAACTTTTTTTAATGCTCAAGACAAATAAAAACACTCAAGGGAAAAATCCTGACACTGACTTTCATAATTCATGCATCAGAGGGTTAAAATAACTTTATGTATCCTGTCTTCGCCCAATCACATTACTAGTAGATCTCAGGAAAAAGATTATCCAAGCCTAAAAAAGGCAAAACACAGAAGGCGGACAGACTCAGTAAGCCAAAAAAAATATTGCAATACATATCGCAAGAAACAAGAATACCATAGAAATATATTTTTTTCCCCCCAAATATCTGTATGCGCCGCATTTCTGGGACTCAGAGGCGACTCCAAACAGCTATCCTTTGCCTTTAATCGTCCTTCTATCAAAGGTCTGATTATCAAATGAAATTGGTCTTGCTGATTTTCCAAAAGGACCCCAGGCGTACTCAGCCTCATCTTTTAAACGAAGGCCACCATGATGAGAAGCGACTCCGCTTTCATCAGCACTCATCCACTTTTTCCTTTTAAACATCTTTCAAAAGCTTCATCACTTCGTCACTCAGAGCGCTAAAGAACTCTTTACCTTTGTTTTCCATCACTTGACTTTAAACCCTTGCGGTAAACCCTCAATAACCACTTCTCATTAGACTCCTGTGAATAGAACGCCTGAAGCTACCTCTCTTTTGCATATTTAGAGAAGTTTTTCAGTGTCCACATGTGCGTGTGTGTGTGTGTGTGTGTTTTAACACTGTGCACTAAACTTCCTGAAGGTTGGCACGAACTCTCCCAGCGATGCTGACTAATTTATTGCCAGCAAACTTGTGTCCAGCCTACATCTCAAGCAATTAGACCATGAGCTATATTTCTGTGCAACAAATCATCTGTAATTTGTTGTTGATCTGCAGCCAATCTGGTGTGTTATGTGAGATTTGAGGGAGTGAGCAGATGCATCCATATGTTGCTATAACCATGGGGATGTGTGCTTTATTTTATGCAGTTAACACATCCATAGTGTTATTCTTTCATACTGACTATAATTATGTTTGTATTTACATTTTTGTGCTTGGAATACACACACGCACACACACACACATGCACAACATCCTCAGAAAATAAGAGATGGCAAAAGTTTCTCTATCCCTTTAACTCTTAAAGGTACGGACGACAAAATATCTGCCTGGTTTGTACTTCTGAGTCAACTCTACACTGTCTGTGTTGATTTGTGTGCTCCGCAATACTCCTCCAGAACACATGGGGGCAGTGTCATTGGTGTGGTCCCCAGATCTCCTGTTTACAGTCCCGCTTTGTTATTTTTTACAACCATGGAGCTAAAACATATCGCCGTTGATCATACAGCAACTACAACAAGGAAGGATCGAGAGGAGATGGAGGAGATGGAAAGTTTGGTTGATGCAATTTCAGAAATGTAACTATGGGAAACAGGATCCAGCTCAGTGGACCAATCACGGACAGTTTTGTTTTGATGCACGGTTACTTTTGGGAGGAGGTGCCCGTGTTGCAAGCCTAGAAACTTTGTCTCTATATTAAACAACTTTTCAAATCCATCTCAGGATTTTTTTTCAAAACAGTGACATGCCAAATGTCTAGCAACTTTTCTGGAGTTTGGAGAGTCAGATGTAAAAGCTTGTAATGATCTTACTCCTTTAAATGAGCAGTGGTTGCTGTGGTAGGCCCCCTCCACATCACTCACAGGTCACTTTTAAGGGTCTGAAGCCCGAATAAAGGAGGAGGGTTGATATTTTGACATAACAAAACAAGAACGAAGAAAGCTCATTTGAAGTTATAAACATATTTATGGTGGTTTTTGACGCACTTTCTTTCTACCTCACAGTGTTATTCCTCTCTCTACATTATCCATGATACTTACAGTTGTGCAAAAAGTTTACACCTCCCAGCAGAATTTCTGATTTTTTGGCCTTTTCTCAGAAAATATGAATGATAACACAAAAACCTTTCTATTGCTTATGGTTAGAGGTTGTGTGAAGACATTTATTGAAAAAAAAAGCTTTGCTCTTCTTAAATCATAATGATAACAGAAAATTCTGCTGGAGGAGTTGTAAACTTTTAGGCACAACTGCATATGCAGATGGCTTATTGTGCAAATTAAGCATCAACGTTTTTCAGTGACTTTCCCTGACTTTCCTAACCTTACTATCCCAATCAAAAAATGTTCATGGAAACATTAAAACCTCCAAAAAATTCTTCATTTTCAATTAAAGTTTTTTTTCTCTCTGGTTTATTAAAAGTTGTGATATTTAAGTTTGTCGTAAAAGTGCAATGCAAACACCTTTTTCCACAAAGCACATCACTGGATGTGAATAACAGATGCTTCTATAAACACCTTGGCCAATCTGGCATTCATATTTTAACGCTATCTGCCTTCATCTATTCATAACATCAGCAAAGCCAATCTAAATGGCGGTTCCGGCTCTTAAAAATGTCGTTGGTATCCATGGCTACTGCAGGTAACAGTCTACCTTCTTACTTCTGCATACTGAAAATTGAATCTTGCAAGAAGAGACAACTGTGCTGTATTGAAACTTCTGAAATATCACTTTTATTGTTCGAAAAAGTGTCATGGAAATGCAGCCACTGGCTACACAGATCTACAGCATCGGTGTAGAGTTGAAGCAGCAGCACAAACCAGAATTAACGGGGTCCAGGTTCTTGCAGCAGCACTAGATCAACCTCATCCTAAGAACCAGTTCATGATCAATTCCTCAGTAAAAGGAAAAACCTCAGACGTGCAAGAATTGGAGCCCTGCTGTGTGTCCCTAAAGATTCTCACCATGAACTTTATGAAGTAAAAAGAAATCGTTATGCATGTCCTGGAACATCTCTTTATAAGAAATAATAAAAAAGACAGAACTTGACGTACTTGTGTCTTCCTAGCTCATCGCAGGGTCACCTCAGGCACCTGCCTCCCATCTGACTCATCTCCAGTCTCTGAAATCAGACACAGAAATAGAAGGCAATCATTCACAAATCAAAGATGTAGTCAGTTTCAGAGACTCTGAGGAAAATGGGGAAAAAAAAACAAAACACTTCAATAAAGAAATTGTCTTTAATTTTCTCTCTTGGCTGAAAACAACCACGGATCAAACCAACAAAGAGAGAAAGAAAGTGAAGAAGTGCTTCACTGCTTGGGGTTATTGATTCAAACTGCTGAAATATGAAAATAATTTAACACCAGAGAGTTTGGAAAGAGATTCTGAGAATGTTAGAGTTTTATAAATCCGTCAGGCACATGCAATTGGTGAAATTTAAGTACAAGCACTTTGGAGAGGGCTGGTATTGATCCAGAAACCTCTTTAGTGAAATGAAAGATTTGTTTCCTTTCTAACATAGCAGTTGTTTTGAATAACCAGCCTCTTCGTCATCTAGCCAATCAGGATCCTGCTTTACAATCTAGCGGCTTATATGGCAGCCAATAGCTTTTCTTACTGCAAGGAAATGACTTCTACAGCTTATTGGTATAAGTTGTCTGAAAGGTCAGCATATAGAAAAAGCACTTTGACGCTCAAATTTCTTAAAAATGCACCCACATGAAACAACAAGATTATGACATGAATATGCTGTGAAGTGCCACAGGTGTCAACTGAGTGAATAAGAAGAAAAACAGGTACGAGCAGGTGTGACTTTGGAATTATTCAGAGCTGAGATAAAGTAGATGTTCAGGTCAGAAGTTCAGTGTTGGAGGTTTACTTTGAAAGCTTACATCATTATATCTTTACCAGGAAAACAAAGCGTGGAGTCAAAGAGGAGAGCGTTAGTGGATTAAATGTTAAAAGGTTTCAGTTTGAATGTATGGAAAGTGTCTTTCAACCATATAATAACTGACAGGGTGCCTTTCAGAATAAAAGCACTGTCTTTCAAGGGGAGAAGACACCAGAATGGAACAAGTGTCAGGACCCTGCACTGATTATATACTGAGAGGAAGTATATAAAAACAACAGGCAACACTTTGAGGAAGTGGTGAAAAGACAATCATCAGAAAAATGCTGCTGCTGTGTTCTTTGAATGTGAATCTTTTCTGTGAAATCAACCCTCTGATGCATGAATTATGAAAGTCAGTGTCAGGACTTTTCCCTTGAGTGTTTTTATTTGTCCTAAAGCATGAAAAAAGTTTTCCTTTTTTTTTCAAACATTTGTAATTGAGCATTCAACTTAACAGTGTGAACTTAATGTAAATATGACTTATTTTTTTGTTTGACTTCTTTTCTTTTTGGTAATTTTATAATCTTTTTTTAATGCTTTGCAAAACATTTGAACTCTCTTTCATTCATTTTAACACTGAATAATTTATAGTTATTACGCTGTTTTACTTTTACTCTATCACTTAAATACATATATATTTGGGAAAAAAATTGAAAACGTTTTTTCAGGCCCTAAGAAGAATAAAAATATCCTGACACAGGCTTATGTGAATTTCCACCGCATGAGGCATTGAATTTAGGAAGTTTTAAATAGGTGTCCAATGTACACTGCAAAAACTGAAATCTAAGCGAGTGATTACGTCTTATTTTTAGTAGCATTTATCTTATTTTTCTTGGTTTGAGCCACATACACCAGACCAGGTCATAAAAATGTCTTATTTTAAGTTTTTTAAAGACAAAAATGAGGTTTAAACTGCTTGTAACAAGTCAAAAAAAAAATCTGCCAATGGGACAAGAAAAAGTTTCTTGTATCAAGACATCTTTTTAATTTCAAGAAACTTTACGACAAATTTGTCTTATCCCATTGGCAGATTTTTTTTGACTTGTTACAAGCAATTTAAACCTCCTTTTTGTCTTTAAAAAACTTAAAACAAGACATTTTTATGACCTGGTCTGGTGTATGTGGCTCAAATCAAGAATAATAAGATAAATGTTACTAAAAATAAGACGTAGTGACTTGCTTAGATTTCAGTTTTTGCAGTGTAGTGACCACTGTGCACTACAGGGTTAAAAAAGTAAATAAAAAGACAGATTTTAGACACAGAATGATATATTCAAATATGAGCCCTGGCAGAGGCCACATAGGTCACTTTAATGTTCCTAAATGAATCAAATCACATCTTTATCAAATTGGGACCTTATGAATCAGAATCCACTCAGTTCAGAAAATCAGTGGTGACACTTGGAAAAATCCTGTACAACCACACATATAAGTCTCACTCTGTGTTTATACATGTACATAACACTCATCGGTAAATACAGTGCAAAGATACGCAAAGACATGTCATTTCCAAGCACTTAGAACATAAATATCCTGCTGCATGTGTGAGTCCTCCCCTGTCCTCAGCTGGTTTTTAAAGACTTCTCTTCAAACAGACCATTTATGAGGGTCAAACAGTGCGTCTAAGTGGGATTCGTGCGGAGGAGTCAACAATATGCCAGTTTGGCAGCGATCTCTCTCATGTTGAGACAACAAACTTACAGCTTGCGAGAGGCACCCTGAGCCAATTTTTTATGAACGTTTAAGCTTAAATTGATGATGAAGAGTCAGACAGAAACAGGATGTTCAAGAACTAGAGGAGACAATTTTTTGCACATACATTCCTATTTACCTTGATCAGAATGGTTTGAACAGGTGAAGAAGTTTTCTCTATTCTGCAAATAACATTCCTCTTTTTATCACCAACTGCACAGGTGCTCGTACATTTCTGGTATGTTCTTTCACATAAGTATTTTGCAGTTCTATAAGAGCTAATCTTTCTTCAGGGTGAAATGATAATGTTTTTTATATAAAAGAATTACATTTTTACAGACGCAACCCAAAAACTAGACTTTAAGCAAGTGTTTACGTCTTTTATGAAGTGAAATTGCCATTTAGACTCAATATGAGCCACATTCACTTGACAAGCCAAGAAAAATGTCTTGTTTTAAGACATTAAAAGAAAAAAAAAAGACGCCACAATTGCTTGTAAAGAGTAGAATAACTTTGCTTGACAAGTTTGTTGAAATAAGAACGATATATCAATACAAAAAAAACTAAACTGGTATTATTGTCTGGATTTACTTTTCTCTTTACAAGAAATTCAGGTGCATTTTTCTTTTTTAATATCTTCAAATAAGACTTTTCAGGACTTGTCAGACAAATGTTTCACATATTTTATCCAATAAGACAATATTTTACAAAATATTTGCTTAGATATCAGTTTATGCCAGGGTGACCTGAAGGGACACTGAGAATCCAATCCTGTCACAAAGGGCCATTCCACAAAATAAAATAAAAACTATTTAACAGTTTTACAGGCATATTTATCTTTTCTTGCCAAATGCTCGCTGTCAGACACCTGAAAGCTTCCTCTCAGACAGGTGGACCACTTTTCCTCTAAAAGGGGTGTCAGTTGAAAGCATCAGTATTTCTTGAAGATGGACATCACTAAGTCTGGACCTGTTCTTTGGTTTTCCTTCTCTCTTACTCTCTGGAACATTTAGTTGTGTTGACAGCTCTTTTTTTTTTTTAGCTGTGCAGCTTGTTGTGTACATTCATCTCTTTGGTACTTTGCGTACAGCTCAGAAACTTCGTTGAACAAGATGTCATGTGAGGTTATACTCCTTAACAATGGACACTCTCTCTTTGACAGGTGTAATTTCCCATAAACTTGACAGCGATAATCATTCTCCCTTTTTCTTTTGAAACACTCTGTGCCTGAGAACAACCTTTATTCTAGCCTTTGAAAGATACAGCTCACTTAAACAACGTTTTGAGGAGGTTAGCAGCGTGCTTAATGTTTGTGTGTTTTTTTTTCCGGTTGGTTCTGGTCACATGCTGCTTATGCTGTGTTCAGGGTCAAATCAGAAATATCATATTTTATTATAATCTTCTTCTTTTTCTGCAGTAAACTATGCCATGAAGGCTGTTGCGGCTCCAAAACTGTCCTGACCATTGACTCACAGTAGTGGTCAGTTCTATTTTAATTTGATTTATTTTATTGCTGTTTTTGTGTGCCTTCTTCATTTAACTTATGTTTTTTTATTCTGTGTTTTCACGTGTACTGTTGTTTCATCTATTTCCACCAGTAAAACAAAAAAAAAAGAAAAACTGGCTTTGCTGAGATTTGTTTTGTCCATATTAAATTGAAATTTTGCGATAAAAGATCAAAATCTTGAGATGAAAAGTTAAAATTACAGACAATAAGGTTGAAATTTTTACATAGAAGTCGAAACTGTGAGATAAAAAGTTAAAGTTTTGAGACAGTAAAGAGGAAGAAAGCTTACTAAAACAGTAGCTTCACTTTAGCATGAGCTCCAGATGCTGTTTAATATCATAGAGAAATGGATTGTGGGTATATTGAGACCTACTTTAGTTGTGGTAATACCACGAATTGTTCAGATTTGCACGATCTTTATCTAAAAATTTTGACTTCTTATCCCATACTTTCAATTTTTTATTTTAAATTTTTGACTAAGTATGGGCAAGAAAAAAAATTATGACAAACAGTTTTATATTTTTATGTTTTTAACATGTGGAAATTAGCTCCTAAATTTTATCTAATGTTGGCTACTATGTAAAGTATTTTTCTCCTGTACAGCATTTTGGTTAACTGTGGTTGTTTTTAACAAATAAAATTGAATTGGATCTTGTTAGTTTTTACTCAACAGCTAAGGGCTAACATCTACTCAGGGCGCCCTTCCTCAAAACAGATTTTACCAAGATTTTTCATATTCCTAAAATCCAACAGCAAGTCTTTGTTGAGACGGAGACTAAACATTTGTTTGTTTGTGAAACTTAAACTTGAGTAAAATGTCACAGGATTCTCCTCTTCAGGAGCAGTTAGCTCGCTCATTATTACGAAAACAACAGATAAAGTGAAAGTAAAAAGTCATTTACATTTTTAAAACCTTAAATTAAGCATCAGTTCTTTAAGACTTACTATTTCATTCTTGATATCCTTGGGTATTCATCCTTAATGTGACCCTAGTTCATCTTTTAATAGCACTCTGACTCACAAAGAGAGAAACAGACTGTAAACACACACTGAGTTAACGAGCAACAGGTGTGGAGACAGGAAACAGGTGAAACTAATCAAGGTGATCAAAGTGGAGAGAAACACACAAGAGCAGGAAGTTGACTTCAATCTGACACACAGGAGGCGACAACTTCAGAATAAAACAGGAAGCTCAACAGATTTCAAGATAAAAAAAGGAAGAAATAGCTTCAATTGAGTTTGAGTCGTCAGATTGAAGAAGCTAAAAGATGTTAAAACACCAGGTTAAACTAAAGCCACAGTTCTCTGTGAGCTTTTTATTCCTCATTCTTTTTTATTAATAAAACTAGATTTATTTTGAACCCATCATAAGAACCAAGAGTTGAAGTATTCCCTCTTTCAGGGTTTTTGTAGGAGTCAATCTGAATTTTTCACATGTTCAATCCATCATGTTTTATAAAACACTGAAGTGGTGTTAAAAGTACAATATTTCTCTGAAATGCGGTGGAGTAGGAGTTAAAAGTGGCATTCAATAAAAGTACTCGACTAAAGGACAGAACAAGTACCGAAAAATTATACCTAATAACAGTGCTTGAATCGGTGCACCTACTTTCCACAGCAGCTATTTTAAATGATTTTTTACTTCATGTTAAGCTCCATTTGCTGCATTTTCTGTCTCTTTACTGATTCACCCATCCTCTTTTTTTAACTGGTGCCTCATTACCCTCTCCCCTCATCTTATTCATTCTCATATCCTATATCTACATTCACTACGGTTTGTGTCTCACCCCCGCTGGCTGACCCCTGCTCTGTTTCTGTGCGGTCATTCTTGGCATCCGCTCCGTGAGCTTCTCTTTGACTAAGAGCGAGGAGAAGACAGGATGCATTATACATGAATTACAGGCTGGCAGACAGCACAGCACATGGCACCCATTTTTCTGTGATGAGCCTCTGAGACTTCTATTAATTCTACTAAAGCATGCAGAGCGAAGACAGCCCTGAGAAGAGAGATGAGGCGCTGGTGAAGAGCCGCGGGCGAGAGCATTTGAGGAATTGGGGGTAAGGTCAAGCAGAGAGGGGGCGTGCTTGTTAAAATATTCAAGCAAATAAAAAGGAAAGTGATGATAGAACATGTTTTTGTGCGTACGTGTGGATCTGCATTTCAATATCTCTGTGAAAGCTTTTGCGTTTGTGTTTAGAGCTTTAAGTACCTCTGCTTGTTTTTGTGTCCGTACGTGTGCCTTACAAGCAGACAGCCATGCGTGTGTGTGTATGTTTAAAAGGGTTGGTAGGCAATTGGGAGTGAGGATCCAAGCAAACGCTGCATAATGAGAGTCTAAAGTGGCCAACTGAGGTTCTAGTCACGTCTCCTTCAGCGTCTGCAGCAGGGTGCGAGCACTTCTCTGAATCAAGATGTAGAAGCAGCACACTCCTACCTCCAGAAGTCGCACACGAACATGCAAATTCAGATGCCCACAAACACGGAGGGTTTACGGAGTCATCGAGGTCCTCAAGGTTGTGAGTTAAATGATAGATCTGAGAGTTTTCTTCAGCAAACTGGGATCAAGTGGCAAGAAGGTCAAGATGGTTTGAGTTAGTCGCGGGACTGATAGTTGATGATGAGAAGCTTTTGCAGCCCAGAAGAGTGTTATATGTTTGAACTTTTCATTTCAAAGTTTGCAAAACAAGCAGCTTAAGCTTTGCTCCGCGGTATGTGTCCAGTGCATGTCTCCAAAACTCTCCAAAACTTGTCTCAAACTGAACAGCATCCAACTCATTACGCAGTGCATCATCTTTTTCTTAATGCACGAAGGGAGGAGAGCTTTAAAAAGGAATCTACCGGCTTTGTGCTTGCTCTTCTAGAGCTTTTGAAGCCTGGTTTATACTTGTGTTCTGATCAGCAGTATGAGTGTCCCAATACGACCTTTTCACTTTCGATACGGTTCCGATATTGCAGTCTTGAGTCTTGCCCTTTACCAATATCGATCTGATACGATACCAACACAATTGGCGTGACGTTCAGTTCTATTTGTAAATCTTTAAGGCTTCAATAAACCTTGGGGGATTTGTCAAAGTTCAAATGTATTGAACTTACCCAGTTCTGTGCCACCACACGAAACATGTGCATGACAAGTTTTTGCACTTAGCTGCTACGAAAAATAGTGCCACATGGCCAACATCACTCCTACTCCTGGCTTGATTACATATTACAGTCTGGAATGCACTGCTTGTATCTGAGATTTTAGATGCAGGCCAATATAATTGCATATCAATGTTTATTGTTAATAATGGACTGATACCTGATATCAACATCAGATTGGGATGCCCAGAATTAGCCGAGCGTATGTTGTAGATCAATGTAGCCCCAATACCCACACAGAAGCCTATGCACAAGN
Organism: Thalassoma bifasciatum; assembly: GCA_008086565.1. Classification (NCBI taxonomy): domain Eukaryota; kingdom Metazoa; phylum Chordata; class Actinopteri; order Labriformes; family Labridae; genus Thalassoma; species Thalassoma bifasciatum. The sequence continues at coordinate 216,086 of RPOG01000481.1, read as the reverse complement.
ATGGCACCCATTTTTCTGTGATGAGCCTCTGAGACTTCTATTAATTCTACTAAAGCATGCAGAGCGAAGACAGCCCTGAGAAGAGAGATGAGGCGCTGGTGAAGAGCCGCGGGCGAGAGCATTTGAGGAATTGGGGGTAAGGTCAAGCAGAGAGGGGGCGTGCTTGTTAAAATATTCAAGCAAATAAAAAGGAAAGTGATGATAGAACATGTTTTTGTGCGTACGTGTGGATCTGCATTTCAATATCTCTGTGAAAGCTTTTGCGTTTGTGTTTAGAGCTTTAAGTACCTCTGCTTGTTTTTGTGTCCGTACGTGTGCCTTACAAGCAGACAGCCATGCGTGTGTGTGTATGTTTAAAAGGGTTGGTAGGCAATTGGGAGTGAGGATCCAAGCAAACGCTGCATAATGAGAGTCTAAAGTGGCCAACTGAGGTTCTAGTCACGTCTCCTTCAGCGTCTGCAGCAGGGTGCGAGCACTTCTCTGAATCAAGATGTAGAAGCAGCACACTCCTACCTCCAGAAGTCGCACACTAACATGCAAATTCAGATGCCCACAAACACGGAGGGTTTACGGAGTCATCGAGGTCCTCAAGGTTGTGAGTTAAATGATAGATCTGAGAGTTTTCTTCAGCAAACTGGGATCAAGTGGCAAGAAGGTCAAGATGGTTTGAGTTAGTTGCGGGACTGATAGTTGATGATGAGAAGCTTTAGCAGCCCAGAAGAGTGTTGTATGTTTGAACTTTTCATTTCAAAGTTTGCAAAACAAGCAGCTTAAGCCTTGCTCCACGGCATGTGTCCAGTGCATGTCTCCAAAACTCTCCACAACTTGTCTCAAACTGAACAGCATCCAACTCATTAGTCAGTGCATCATCTTTTTCTTAATGCACGAAGGGAGGAGAGCTTTAAAAAGGAATCTACCGGCTTTGTGCTTGCTCTTCTAGAGCTTTTGAAGCCTGGTTTATACTTGTGTTCTGAACAGCAGTATGAGTGTCCCGATACGACCTTTTCACTTTCGATACGGTTCCGATATTGCAGTCTTGAGTCTTGCCCTTTACCAATATTGATCTGATACGATACCAACACAATTGGTGTGATGTTCAGTTCTATTTGTAAATCTTTAAGGCTTCAACAAACCTTGGGGGATTTGTCAAAGTTCAAATGTATTGAACTTACCAAGTTCTGTGCCACCACACGAAACATGTGCATGACAAGTTTTTGCACTTAGCTGCTACGAAAAATAGTGCCACATGGCCAACATCACTCCTACTCCTGGCTTGATTACATATTACAGACTGGAATGCACTGCTTGTATCTGAGATTTTAGATGCAGGCCAATATAATTGCATATCAATGTTTATTGTTAATAATGGACTGATACCTGATATCAACATCAGATTGGGATGCCCAGAATTAGCCGAGCGTATGTTGTAGATCAATGTAGCCCCAATACCCACACAGAAGCCTATGCACAAGCTGACCCCCCCCCCCCCCCCCCCCCCAAAAAAAAAAAAGTGGAATAAAATAAAAACAAGTGTATAAATAAATAAATAAAAATGTTGGCTTCAGAAAGACACAAACTACAAACCCTGTGATTGCTCTGGTCAATGGCAACTCCTAAAAGCTTCAGCACAATATAACAAGCTCATGATTCTGCCAACTTAGCAACCTTTGTCGCTATTTTTAGCAACTTTTCAGACTCTTTTAGCAACTTTTCTGCAGTTTGTAGAGTCTACTGTGAAAGCATGTAATGGGCCTCCCCAATCCATATGCACTCAAAGGTGGACAAGTCCTCCTCTCTTTGCAGAAGTTCATCCCAGCTGCAGCCAGAGCAGGCAACTGAATTGTGCATGAACCTGTCTCTTTGAATCATTACTGCCAGTTCTAAGTCCAAAGGAGGAGGGTTGTTATTTTGATATTAAAAAAAAAAAAACATAAATCAAAATTCTTTACTCTGAGTTTTTCAAAAAAAGTCATTTTTAGTGATGTGATAGTGCGGTTTTGTGTGGATGACAGGCCTAAATGTAAAAAAACGAGGTTTCACAGGCCACATGTGGACGTGGCCTCAGTCTATCCCGCGATGTCATTACTGTCTCCTACAGTGTACATGACAATTAAACGCCAATGGTTTGTGATGCAGATTGGGCGATGATGTCATTAGCTTCTTTCATTAGCATCCGAGACAGCCAAAAGCTACTTTCTGTACTGAGGAGTTGGCAACACTGCATGCTCAACACCACTGTGAGAAAGCAACCAGGCAATCTGATCTCTGCCTGTGTAGCTCATCATATCCTGAGCTCAGGGACACAAATAAGCCGATCTGCCTCATCTCTCAGCACTTTGGGTGAATAAGGAAAATCTTGTTCACATATAGACACAAACATAAAAACAAACACGTCCTTTCCATCCTCACTCTAAAGTGCTTGTCTGAGTCGAGACGTTATTGACGTGAAGCATCACCTGACAGCTCATCCACAGCCGCAGTCACACCGTCTCTGCCTTGCTTACACAGTTAAACTAATAGCAATTAATTCTCTCCCTCCATATCAGGGAGACATTTCATTAACTGGAACAAAGCCACTTGGGCTTTTGTGGTTGTATTTCCTGGGCTTGGTGACAGGAATAAATTCAGCTAGGTGATAACTACGACTGGGTGAGTGTGATGAAAAGCGAGGCGGAGGGGAGAAGGGTGACTTACAGGGTCATTGTGGCATACGGATAAAATATAATGATTTTTCTTATGCATGCTATTATTTCCAAAATGTTTCAATTTGCCATCTGCTCGGTGTAAGCGTTATGCAGTTATAGGAAAATATAGCCTGTAGAAATTAGAAGGATAATTGCTGAAGCTTTGCTGTGACCTAAATGATTACTCTGCCCTGGATGTGTTCAGACTGCAGAAAGTTACCAAACACAATTACTCAGTAACTCACTCTACGGCTCGGCTCTGAAGCACAGAGCATTCGACACTCTTAAAATCTCCGGCGGTTGAGACAGAGACCCTGAAATCACCGGCAGCAGCTTGAACATCTGAACAGCCAAGGACGTTGGACATGGGCCCGAATGAAAACCAGACTTCTGCTGCTTGTGAGCATCAGAAAGCAACAAAACATGCTCTGCGCTTACAAAAAAAGCATAACATTCCTCATGTTTTGAGCCTAAACTGCAACAAACACAAGGACATATGAGTATTTGGTACAAAAATTCACACACCCTCTGCATTATCTCCCTCCTAACCCGAAATTATGCTCTACAGTATAATCACAATTGCACCTGGGAGGTTGTTGCTCCATAAATATTGCACAAAAGTGTTATTGCACCGTACTTAAAATTGCACAAACATTGTTGCATTACAATAAATATTGCACATGGGATAATATAGCATTATGAGGTTTTTTTATTTTAAGTTATGCTTCCTTTAATTGCACTATGAATAAAATATCTTGCTCATTGAGGGGTTTTTGCACCAGGATCATATGTTTGTAGAGTTGGGTAGAGCACTGAGATGTCTTCCTCTTCTGCTACTTACACTACTCATACTACTAATACTCCTGTGCTACACACATTAGTTACAGTACTGAGAATACTCATACTTCTGATACAAAGCACTCCATTCATACTAATGAAACTACAGCTCTGGAAGAAATTAAGAGACCACTGCAAATTTTCAGAAATCAGCATCTCCACATATATGACCGTCATTCCATTGCAGAGTCTGTTGAATTCCAACACAAGCACACCTGTTTCAAATCTTATTTAACTAGGAAATGTATTAAAACTATTGCTGTGGTCATCACTCTCCTCTGTGAAAGACTGGTGGAGAACATACCAAGACGCATGAGAAATATTATTGCAAATCAGGTTATTCTACCAAATATTGATTTCCAAATACTTCCTGAGTTGAAACATTAGTGATGTGTTGTTTAAAATTGAATATGAACTTGTTTTCTTGCATTATTCGACGTCTGAAAACAGTGGGCTTTTTTGGGTACTTTGACCATTTTTCATTTTCTGCAAATAAATGTTCTCACACCACTCATACTGCTCACACTAGTCATGATAAATATACTACTGATACTGCTTGTACCACCGATATTACTCATACTTTTCATTATATGCATATGTTGTATACCACTCAAAGTACCCATACTACACGTTACTCATAGCACATACAGAGAAAATACCTTGCCATTCGTTTTGAGTTCAGATTTTGTATATTTGATTGGTTTTTGGACTCAAATATATTCGCACATCCAGCTGAGATTTAATGCCTGGTGTTTTGTTGTTTTGGGAGAAAAGAAATTAAGAAGCACTTCAATGAAGCCACAAGCACAGATCAAGAATGGTGCATCAACACTACACACACAATTAAGCTGACACCCTTCAGCATTCTAGCCTTTCAAAATTTCATTCAACACCTTCAGCCTTCTACATTCACAGTGCAACTTCTTTAGGAATGGCCATTCAAGTTATTTGTACTTCTCCCTCTAGTGCTTAGAACCACCAAATGAGACCTTCTCACTTTTACCTTTAAGTGCTTTCCCTCCATTTGCTTATCATTTACGTCTGTGAATACATATAGGAGGACAGCATAATGGCATTACTTGCTCTAAAGTATATACTTGCAGATTACATACACTGAAAGCACTAAACAGCTGCTCAACTAAGGGACCGACGTTATAAAAGGTACATTTAAACCCTGCCAAGGTGCATTAAGGATGGAGGAGCGTTTCCATCGACAGACTAAAGGTCAATACGGGGACATGGAGTGGATCCAATGCGCCTCCCACTCTTTTGCTTTGGCGTTCGCAGACAAAGACAAAGTGCGGTGCCAGCTATCAGCACACCCACCAGCGATCAGTTGCTTAAGATCAATGTGAACTACTCCTACTTGCCCCATGAAAAGTCCATAAAGGTGACAGTCTGCTGGTGTTGGTGCCAAGTCTTTAGGAATCAAAGGAGAGAATTAATCAAAAAACCGAAAGTCAGAGAAATTGAATCTTGGCTGGCCTTATTATTTCACTGTTTGTATTTCACACAGGCTCAATTTCTGGAAAGTTTCTGTAATTATACAAAGAAGTACAACTTTGCGAACAACTGCTTCGTTTTCACTGAGAGAGGTTGAGCGGCAAAGTTGCCCTTGGTTGGCAAACTGAAGCTACTTTTTAAAAAAAGCAGCTCAAAGTATGATTTAATTAAAAACTATGGCAGAAGAATTCAAGTGTATGTGGTTATCTGCTCATGCACTGTTCAGGTACTCATACAAGAATCTGAAACTCAGCGAAACCATGTGGTAGCTGTCTAACAAAATTGATGTGCCCCTCAAATTTCTTTTTCCTGACTTGATCTTTAAATAAAGTCCTGTCCTGATATACTTGACTCTTGGGTTGAGCTGGTCAGAGTCTCTTGCCGAAGATCAAAATAGGATTTTCAGCCCTTAGCTGTCACTCAAACTCTCCATCTCCCAGAGGATGGTGGCTGTTCCCTTGTGAATTAGCATCCCCCAGCTGCATGATGGGAGAAAAAAAACCCACAAAGAGGGAAAGAAAGAAAGAAAGGGCCCAGTGGATTTATACAGTACGAGAATCCTCTGCCAAGTCTCAGCTACAAAGGGCTCCAAGCCAGCCGACCATTACATTTATCTGCATCACCAATGTTCTCTTTGAGTGAAAAATAGAACAGACAGTGCGAGGGAGATAAAGGAAGCGATGGAGATGGATGGTGAGAGTGGGAGGATTGGAACAGAAGATGAAGGGGAGAGACAGGTGAGATGGAGCAGGTGAAGAATGGCGTGGTCGGGCCAAAGGGGAAAGAGAGGTGGAGAGATGGAGATGGATTTGGGAGCAGAGGAACAAGAGGCAGCAGCTGCACGGACAGGACTCTGAGGGAGCTCCAGCCAAGGAGACGTCTATTGTTGGGAACGGAGACTAAATTGGCATTTTTCAATCGCAGGGATTCCACTTTTCATTTTCTGTAAACACACTTTGGTCTTAAAGTGTCTCCTTTTTTTATCTGCAAGTTTTAAAAGTCAAAGAGAATCAACATCATGAACTCTAAATCCATAAACACTCCAGTGATGAATTTCTTTAATGAGTCCATTTGTATAATTGAACTTGAGGCATCCTTTCATGTTCATGTCCTATTGATTTAATCGCCCATTGTAAAGTCTCTATATGAGCGCTGTAAACTTAATCAGAGATAATGTTTCTGTTTGTTTGATGATGACTGGGATATCATTGCTGTTTGCGTGTGAGCTGATTTAATGACAATGTAGGAGTGGTTGTAGCTGTTTATAGGTGCTATAAACAGCCTCAAACATTTGTAAAGAACGTTGCGAGGTTGTTGGCAAAGGGAGTCCCTGGGGCCCCGTGTTCTCCTTCTGCCATTCTTTTAATGACATATTTAACGGCGACTGGACAAGACGTACACATGGGTTAGCAAGCAGCTTTAATTACATCTATAACCTTACATGTTGTGTTACTTTTTTTTCTCATCAGCATTTTCTTTCTATGTTTATAAAACTTTCTAAAGAGCCCACAAATCATATGTGACCCTCATCTTTATTCACTGTGCGACTCAATGTTTTCTTGGTCATTTGACCTTCATGAATTTGCGGTCTACACAAAGAAGACGAGGCCACATCTCTGCTTCTATGATGCACAGTATACAGTGGGTTAGAACTGAATAAGAAAGAGTGATATATATAAAAATAATACAATAGGTCTGAACAAATTCATCCATTCATTTTCTACCTCTTATCCTGTTCAGGGTCTTGGGTGGCTGTCAGAGTACACAGTGGATTGACATGGACGCCATCTCACTTAGCTCGAATTGAGGTCGCCACAAAAACTGCTCCCCCTGGCGACTGGAGACAGTATAGGTCAAAAATCTCTGTCTCCTCACTGATTTCAGAAAGGCTGTTAAACCTTAAAAAATAATACTCCTCATCGAAATGTTTCTCACATTCTTGTGGTTTGTGATATGAAGATATTATTGGGCTACATTGTGTTCAAGTCCTCTTTTTCATGAGAAGTTGTTCTTTCATTAGTAATTAGAAGCTGGGTTTCAAGTTAGATTTTGTAGTCAGAATGTAATTTAATGTAATTTAATGTTATTGAATGTAACTGTACAGAATGTAATTGAATGTAATTGAATTGATTGTAATTGAAGATAATTAAATTGAATATAGTTGAATTGAATGCATTTGAATGAAATGAAATCGAATGTAAGGTAATTGATATTGAATACAATGAAATTAAAATTGAATGTAATTTAATTAAATGTTATTTAATGTAATTGTATTTAATGAAATTGTATAGAATGTAATTGATTGTAACTGAATATTATGTTGAATGTAATTGAATTGAATGAAATCAAATTGAATGGAATTGAGTTTAATTGCATTGTATGCAATTGAATGTAATGTAATGTAATTGAATAAAATGAAATTTAATTGAATGAAATGTAATCAAATTGAATGGAATTGTGTGTGAACGTAATTGTATGTAATTGAATTGAATAGAATTGAATGGAATTGAACTGAATTGAACGTAATTGTATTGAATGGTATTGAATTGAATGTAAGTGAATTGAATTGAATGTTATTGTGTTGAATGTAAATGAATTGCATTGAATGAAATGTAACTGAATTAAATAGAATAGAATTGAACGGAATTGAATTGAATGTAATTGAATGTAGTTGAATGTATATGTATTGAATGTTATCGTATTGAATGTAATTGATTTAATTTAAAGGGAGGGGGCAGTGACAGAAAAGTAGCTTGACCCTGGAGACAGTGAGGCAGTAAGGAGGATTTGGATTAGGAGTGATTTATTTATCACAGTTTTGACAATGAATAGGTATAGATTTACAAATAAAGCATGTATGATGATGTACATATCATTCAAAGCGGTTTTTAAATGGCCATGTCCGCTGAAGATGAGATATTTTCTCACTAATAAAAATGTTATAGAAACTCTGAAGCTGGAATGCACCAGTATGGGCAAAGTCTGAAAGAAAGTATTTATTCTTCGTTTTCTCACACACCTGTGAATAGATCTCTTTACAGTGTTTCTATCAAGCCAATGGAAGTGCACCCAGACCTCTTGAGCCAGAGTCGCTTAATTGTGTGAGAGTACTTGCTGCATGAACAGCAGACCTTGAGTGGAACATAAACCCACGCTTTCACATGTGCTGGTGCATGTATTTCATTTTCTGCCACTTTTCATAAAGCTCTTACGGTTGTTAACGGTGAGTGTGCAGCACAGTTCTTTTCTTCTTCTTCTTCTTTTTAGATAATTGAAAAACATGTGAGGTGTGAGTGATGCTGCATTAATAGCAGAGACATGCCAAAGACTGAGAAAATGATGGTTTAAGTACCAATAAAATAGCCCCTGACAGGTAATTTGGCAGGCCAGCTCAGCTGAGTGTGTGTAAATCAGACAATTTGAAGGCTAAACACGGACTCGGGCAGTGATACACACACACATAGTAAGTGTGAACTGCTGAAGAAAAGAAAGAATAGCCTCAGTTTAGTTACAGAAATTCATTCAAAAACACAAGCGTTCAAAAGGTAAGGAGTTGGAATAACTCAAATTGGATGCCCAAGTGTGACCTCGATACCATGTTACTGTAAAGCTACTTCCACACATCTCTAACGGCTCAAACACAGACATCATCGCACTGTACGCACGCTCGTTTACGCTCCCCAGCTCATTAATCACTGCCAGGGGGAGGTCTGACAGAGCCTCACCTCTCCTCCTCCCCCGTGAACTCAGGAATAAAACAATCCCCCAATCTCTCTCCGCCTTCAAACGGCTCACACGGCACGGCGATGAACCCCAAACCTCGCTCTGGCTTTTGTTGCTTTCTCACAGATCTTGTTGCCTTTGCCAGTTTTCCATGTGTCACAGTCTGCACAGCAGTGTGTGCTTTGACGTCACGGCGCTTATTACACACAAGCTGTTATGGTGCCTTGAAGAGAGGAAGCACAGCATACTCTTCACAACGAAGGGTGTTTTTTTTTATCTGAGTTTTAAGTGTTTCTATCATTTCACAAGACGTGTTGAGAACTGTTATTTGAGATGATATAAAGACCACCTACATACTGATTTCCTGTTTCTTTTTCCTGCACATCATGTTCCCTAATTGGACAGTCTGCATGAAAAGGTGTGTTTCTAGACACATGTACTTAATCACTTCATGGCTTTTCACTCTGCATCCTGCAAAAAAGCAGTCTCCAACAAAGAAAAGTAGTGTAAAAAAGATATGTTCTCTATTTATTTGCTTCCAAAACAAATGAATGTCTTGGCATGAGTCACGTTTCTATGACAGTAAGTGATGGTGCTCATGGGGAACAGTTCTGGAAAAGTTACTGCAATATCCAGCCAAAGGTGTCAATGCAATTAACAACAAACAAATATTCCTCACTAAGCTTTGGGTTGTAAACTTGAAGTGGGGTTTTATGCATAACATGTTAGTTGTGGTTGAACAAGCCGACTTTCCACTCACTGTCTGTTATCTTATTTTTGAGCACATGGGATGCCATGAAAATTAACAATATTTTGATGAGTGCTGAATGTTGATGAGACAATACCTTTCAAGTAGCTATAGACCCCTTTTCAATCAAGCATCTTTGTGTTATTTTATTCAACAATCATGATGTAGGTAAAATAATCAGAACCATTGTTATTACTGGAGATCTGTAAGATGTATGGAGCGGTTGCCAAAGCAACAAGCAAAACATCTAATGCTTAGTTTAATTAGATACATGACTGATTTCAGCTGTGATATACATGTTCATTTCTTGTGCAGCACCTCTCTCATCAAACACATTAAGCCTTTGAACAAGCCAAATGAATTCATGTTACACTCACCTATTACCAGTTATTTTGAGGTGAGGATTCTGCGAAATGTCAGAGCAAAACAAACAAAATGTAATCACCCCAGGTTGTGTAATAGCATATACTTTCATCCGAACATGTATTTCCTGAAATAATGTCTCAAATGCTTTCAGTTAGTGTTAGTTTCACTTGACATCCTCGATCCATCAAAGATTGCTTGGCTAGATTGTAACAGGATTACAGAGGAGAAACCAGAGGATGCAGTAATGTGAGGTTGAATAAAAACGGGGGGTGTACGGTGTAAGGGATGAGTAATATCCCACTGCCCCATTTTCTCTCCTCTCTTGCCCTCTGGCTCATCTCACTTTTGTTTTTATAGCTTCTTCTTTTTTTTTCCTTCTTTTTTTTTTTTGCATAAGTGCAACAAAATGCTTTCATTAATGATGCATCACACATAATGATCCTCTTCATTTCCATTTTTTCCTCCTCAGTGAGGAGAACAATCACAGTGGGTTGTCTTTACAGTGGGCCTGTATCATTAATTAGACAGCTGCAGAGCGGGGCATTGCTTACTTTATGCAGCCGTGTCTGCTGTGCAACATGTCTGCTTCTTTGGTGGGGGTCAAGTGTTGCATGTTTTTCATGCAAACTGACAACTGTAAAGGGCTGACTCAGATGGTAAAATGTACAAACTACAGCTTATGACAGTGGTGTACATAGAGGGGGGGCACGGGGAGTAGTCACCCCCACCTCAGGGCCCATTTGTTGAAAAACGTCCTCGAAAGTACCCACTTTGGGGGCACAGAGCATTTGCTAAAGTGCTTTGGAACCAAACTTGTGCGTAAATGCCGTTGTGGGAGCCGACAAATGCTGAAGTTCCCTCCTTGTTGACGAGTGTTGGAAATTTCCCAGATTCAAACACAGAGATATGAACAACCTGGAGACAGAATCAACTTGCAGCCTCTTGCAGGTTTTATTGAATATTTTACCAAACCATCTCAGTGGAAATGGACCGTGGCCAAACGCCTTAACCTACTGCCCGACTCCTGTCAAAACAGTTATACCAATGAACGATGAATATTCTGCAAATATTCTGTTTGGGTCTGGGAACAAGAACTGCTGACCCTTCCCAAACATCATCTGGGAGAGGGCTAACCAAGTTATCTGATGCCCAGGAACCCAAACTCTTAAACCTTCTTGAATATCATTCACGGACAAACTGATGGAGCAGCTAATAAATCAGTCTGCTACAACACAAACCCTACTTATCTGCCCTATTGGCTGGTTATAACATGATAAACTGCCCTCCTAGGACCTGAAACATGTGCTGAAGTGCCCTCTTGAGCGCTAAAATACGCAAAAGCGCCCTCTCGGGACCCAAAACTCATGGTAAAACGCCCTCACAGGCACTAGATTATGCGTCAAAGTACCCTCTTGGGCGCCAAAATATGCTCCAGTGTTCTCCTGGTTGGCAAATGACACTTATCTATGCTGTTTGGCTGGTTAAGACATAATGAACTGGCTTCCTGGGAGCCAAAACATGCTTAAGTGCCCTCTTCTTAGAGGCCGAAACATGATTAAGTGCACTCTAGTGTCTTCCCAGGGGCCAAAATACATGATTAAGTGCCCTCCTGGTTGGTGAACCACAATTATCAGCCCCCTTTGGCCTGTTGAAACTTATTAACTGCCCATTTGGATGCCAAAATGAACAAGAATGCCCATTCCAGAACAAAAATGCCATCAAGTGGTCCTATTGGAAGCCAAAACATGCCCCTATGGGAGTCAAAACACGTGCCCTTTTCACCTTTTGTTTCCTTCGCCCCTGCCCTTCAAATTTCTGTACACACCACTGGCTTACAGGAGACAGCATTCAAACATTAACACCAGCTCATCGTCTGCATAAGGTTGAATTCAGGGCACTTATTGCTCGAGTCACACGGATGCACAAATCCCAGGAGTCAACTTAAGTTTACTGAAGAGTGAAAAGCATCTCACTGAACTTTAGGTATGAAAGATTGGAAGCGACTATTACGCCCAGGGCAGGGAGTGTAACTAGTTTTTCGATTGAAATTGAAAGTAATAACACATTACACATTTGGGGGAACCGAAAAATTACCATGATAGAAATTTAATTGAAATTTCTGGAACGTAACCTTCATTATTTGGGCCAGGAAGCTGTTAGTAATGTGTTGCACCCCTTTTTTTTATTTCAGCGGTATAATATTTTCTTTTAATAGTATATTGTCAGATCAGTGGAGCAGTCTGTGTAATGCATCTAAGCTTTTTTCCACCTCTCTGCACTGATCTGTCCTCCTCCTCCCTGCGTTAGATCTAAGTGTTTTGAATGATTCAGCTTTCCCCAACAGCTGACTCCTCTTTCATCATTAAAAGGAGCTTGTGTTTACCATGAGGAAATCATTTCATCTTATTTTTTTTGTTCAAAAAACTGAACTAAAAGCACACCCACACATTGGTTTCAGGTGGCTCTCTTGAAGCTTGCGGCTTCACTGAGCATCTAAAAACAGACCTCCACACCAGAGGGATCCCTTTTGCTTGCTCTACCTGTTCAAGCAGTCGTCCATGAACAAAAACATCAGCAGCAGGAGGGCCGAGAGCGGCGCATAGTCCCTTAACTGGATATGGGACCAGTTTGCAGTCGAAGCACAGCTGGAAGTGCACAATGAGTATTACTTTTAGAGGATAAAGCCACAGAAAATGAGAAAAAAAATCTGCCAATAAAGGCTCTCCAGTGGAAATACATGAGCAGATGACTCTTAGGAAGAAGTATTTATTGATAGATTTTTCAGCAGAGGGAGTTAAGTTCATGGTCAGCGCCTTTCAGTTTCATTCTCCCCTTTATTATCTCTCTTTTGCCTTTTATCCACCCCGACTTCCTACATCCATCTTTTTTTTTTATCCATAACCTGGTTTTCTTCCTCAGGGTTGTGTTTTGTGAGGTCGGACTGTCTTCAGCCCTTTTTTCCCTCTCACTTTTACCTGTCAGTCACTTAGGATTAGACTTCCTGTCGAAGGTGAGACAGCCACGGCTGAAAGAACAGACGAGAGTGAGAGACACATCCAGACCTCCTCTTCATTTATTCATCCCCATCATCGTTCTATCGTTGTACGAAACAAAACAACAGCGAGACCCCGAGCACAAGCGCAAAGGTTATTAAAGGCACGGAAAGCTCTGCCCCTGAGGCGAAGCGCAAACAAGAGCTTTTAATAATGAATGAATGCGAGGAACATGACAGACTCCATTCTTTCTTTTCTGAGCAGCACTCAAAAAGAAGAAGTCTCACTGTCGGCCAAATCCAGCAAAAAAGCAACAGAAGTCTCACACGTTTCCAGAGCTGAAGATTGGAGCTTTATACAAGTGTTTGAATCGCTTGTTTCTTTCTCGTCTCATTCACCCTTATAATTCCGAGCTGTCATGGAGGACCGACACAGTCGCTTGAGCAACAGTGTCACTATCAGCCAATTATTCCAGTCATTTGTGCTCATAGCTGGCTTCATCCCTGTGGTTGAGCCCTGGGTGTTATGTGCTTGAAGTCTTTCCTCTCCTGCCTGCAGTGAGCTGTGATTAGCACCTTGTTGATTCAGACCATTAAGTTCTGCTCAGTTAGGTCCTACCTCCTCCTTTTCCTCTCCAAAAAACACTCCTCCTTTACACCATGCACCTCAGATTCTCTACACTCTCTGCCACCAATCTCTGGTAAAGCATAAAGTGTTTAGAGCTGTCTGAGTTATTGGTCGAGCATCAACACATATTTTAGTGGCAGGACTGTCCTTCAGCTCAACAATGCATTACTGAGTGACACATTTCACCATAATGAGCTCCCAGACAGTTACGCTGACGTGTCAAATGCAATATGCACTTTATGGCAAACCAAAATCAAGTATCACTTAAGTTTCTACAATGTGAGCCAAGTGTACATGTGCAGCTAATAACACTGATGTCATGAAGCAGCAGCACGACAAGAGTGACGTGTTTGCTTCTTGGTTATTGGAAGTTTCATGCATTTGTTGTACAGTAGCAAAGTGGTGGAAAATTTCAGGTAAATATCAGATAAGTTTCCTTAAAATCTGCATGGAAATTTTCAATAATTAACACTCTGGAGAGAAACTTGTTGGCATTTGGTTATAGGGAGTTTCATGCATTTGTTGTACGGTTGCAAAAAGTTGGGAAATTTCTGGTAAATTTCGGCAAAGTTTCCTGAAATTTTCAATAATCAACACTCAGGAGAGAAACTCGTAGGCTTTTTGGTTGTTGGAGGTTTCATGCATTTATTGTACAGTTGCAAAATGGTGGAAAATCTCCATGGATTTTTTTCTTTTCTTATTTACTTTTTTATTGCTTTTTGAACAAAAGAAAAACAGTGAACAGCAAGACAATAACAATTCGCAACAACAACACAAAAAATCGATGGAAACTTTTAATAATTTATACTCTGGAAAGGAACATCTTGGCTTTTTGGTTGTTGGAAGTTTCATGCATTTGTTGTACAGTTGCTGGAGAGGTGGAAATTTCTGCTTAAATTCAGCAAAGTTTCCTGAAAATTTGCCTTAATTAACACTCAGGAGAGAAACTTGTAGGCATTTGGTTATTGAAAGTTTCATACATTTGTTGTACAGTTGCAAAGAGACGGAAAATTTCAGGTAAATTTTAGGTAAATTTCAGCAAAGTTTCCTTAAAATTTCTAGGGAAATTTTCATCAATTAACACTCAGGAGAGAAACTTGTTGGCTTTTTTGGTTATTGGAAATTTCATGCATGAGTTGTACAGTCCCATAGTGGTGGAAATTTTCAGGTAAATTTAAGGAAAGTTTCCCTCAAAATTTGCATGGAAAGTTTCAATAATCAACACTCAGGAGAGAAACTTGTTGGCATTTGGTTATTGGAAGTTTCATGCATTTGTTGTACGGTTGCGAAGAGGTGGAAAATGTCAGAGAAGTTTCCTGAAAACTTCATTGGAATTGGAGCTCAAGAGTATTTGACATTTTTAGGGTTTTGCTTCCAGCATCTTAAAATGAATATTTGTTCTAATTTCAAGGAAACATTGGCTTGGAAATTTAGAAAATTTTCCAAGTAACAGAAAAACTTTCCACCTTAGAGAAGCATGCTGATTGTGTTTGACTAACTACTAAAGTAAATGTAAAAAAGCCGCAAAGCATTATCCAAAAACATGTTTCTTGTGATACGTGCACTCTGGTATTAACAGAAATATCCCTCTTGGTTTAACATTTGGGAAACATTTGCAGGAGAAGAAACTTCATCAGTGGCGTTTTTTGCAACTTTTTCTAGTTTTTTTCTCCATGAAGAGACAACAAAAAAGATCTTGTATTCAACTCAGTTTGCAAATTCTTAACAGACTCATTTTTTTTCATTACATCTTAACTGGAAAACAAAATCAAAACCCTGATTTGGTCAGAGCAGGTAGTTACTAAACCAGCAAGCAATTTAAAATAAACTCTGTCTTGAATTGCATCGAATTACAACCGCAGAGTAAATAGGTTTATTTTGGTGGGAGAATTTATTTTGTATTCAGGAGAAAGTTTTTCATTTTTTACTTTCTGGTGAGCTGTACACAGAGGTACAAGCTTCTGTAGCAATTTGCAGACAATAGTTTCAAACGGACGTCACCTGTGGTCCTCGTCCTCCTGGGCAATCAAGCTCGGGTCTTTAGAAACCTCCATGGAGGCCTCCCCCCCCTAAGGGCCGCTGTGAATCACTCGTAATAAGGCAGTCAATTAGAGCTGGATCCATAAAGAGTGTTTTCCCTCTCTCGTCTCCTGCTGTAGATCCGACTCTTTCTGAATCTTTCCCACTTTTGTCTGCGGCGCTCTGCTGTGCTGTTATCAGGAGCCTTTGGGAGCATTAATTGCACTCATTGGGAGAGGGGGGCTGGCGGTCTTGCCAAGCTTTTGAAGTTGCTCGTTCTCTCCAACAATGGATTTTTAATGATTATTCTCCCCTCCCTTCCCCTTAAGTACCCCCTCCCTACATAATCAGGGAGGCATTTGTTGATGAAAACAAGTCAATCAACACACTTAAGGGGAAAATACAGACCAATTAATGTAAAGGGTGGAGGTTTGGCAAAACACAGCCTGCTGACAAAGGTTAAATATTGTAAAACACAACAAAGTGACCCAGTGGTGGCACGGCACAGTGGAAATACTGCCCGAACTACCGAACACAAAACTCAATGCACATTTTCACAAATAGTCTTTCTGTTGACTAAGTACTAGCGAGTGTTTTTCTGCAGTCAACTGCCCTTGAAGCCCTCAAGGTCTCAGGTAATGGGATGGCAGAGAAAACAACAAAAGATGTTCCTTCACAATAAGTGATTCTGGGAAATTTGCACCATGCAACCTGGGTTTTAACTATCTTATAATGCAGCAAAAACTACAAGAAAGTTTAGGTCTGCCACGGTACAGCAATGTAAACTGAAACAATGTGAAATAATTCTGTTTGATGGCTGTTATGTCTTTGATTTTTATTGATGATATTCCTCTTATAGCATCACTCAGATAAAAAACATAGTATGCACTTTAAGCGTGAGTTTCTTGGCACGTCTTTGGATTTGACAAAGAGCTCCACTAAATAATTGCAAAACCCCTCCTGAGTGATGTAAAAGTAGAGCCGGTGTGACTAATGCTGCTTTTAATATATGTTTGGTATAAGTCATATTTTTTGAAAAGCTTCAAGTTTACATTGTAACAGGCCTGAGGGCATTTACAGAGATGTCAGAGCTCATGAAATCCATGTTTTTCTGGAGAATTTTATATTTAGAAGTGTTGGCTGTAGTGCAGTGTTTTAAATATGTAATGCAATGATCTTCTTTGGATGAGTCAGATGAAATGTTGTCAATCTTTTCTGACATTGCCTCCTTTAACCCCAAGGTCTCTTAATTGGGAGACTTTGAGGTCATTCAGATCAAACAGGAGAGACTCCGCTACAAACGCTGTCAAGTTTACCTTCCAATGAACTTGCTGTTCATTTGAGTAATTCTTGAGTTATTACTCTGAGCAAGTGGTATAAGTACCAAAACCGACTCCACTGAACTAGTGTCCCCATTACTATGACACCAGAATGACTCAAATAGACATTGTAGAAGTAGAGATATACTCTATTTAATTTGGATGTGCCATTTTTCAAGGAGGGACCCAAAAAGAGGGCAGGGTTTTTAGCTCCAAGGCACAAATTTTGTGGTGTTTTGTTTGACTTAGACCGGTACAGGCCCCAGAATTACCAACCTGTACCATCCCACTTTTTGGTACCCTTCTGTCAGAGTGCCAGACATACCCATCCGACCCCAGAGGGTGGAGCTAGAAACACTGCTGTCCATTGACTGGATTGTCACTTCCCATGCGACAGCGGTAATAATGAACAACAGAAAACCCTGCCATGTTTGAATCTCCAGTTGGCTTTGTGAAAATAACTTTCTTTTTTATTTAAATGGCTTAGGTAGCTGTTGTGACTATTACCTTTTTGTGTTGCCAACCAAGAAGGGCACAGTTGGCTGTGGAAACGCAAACAGGATTGCACTTTACTGATTAGACTTTCAGCTTTACTTGTACTGGACTGCTTGGTGGAAACTGTACTTAAATAGTTGCTGTGTTATCATTCATGTGAGCCACAAGCTAAAGAGAACAGATAACAGTGGCTGTGCCCCAAATTGGGTTCTTCTGCACTCATTAAGTATGAGCAATACAATTGGAGGCTCAGTCTTTGAGTCCATCGTTGATTCGAGAAAATCCTCAGAATGCAAAGTGCAAGTTTATTTAGCATACTTTTTCCCACATAACACAATTTGCCTTTTTCTGATCATGACAGAATTATGACTCAATTTTAGGTGCATCACTGCGACTAATTGTGATAACTAAGCAGTACAATGATATGACTTTAACTTTAAATGTTTGTCATATTTAAAGTGAAATGATTGAAAGACTGATAATGCTTAATCTTATTTAGTTTTTCAAGTCATATCGATGGCCAAAGCGCAAAACCTCCTATCTTCACTTTGTGAGACAAAAATACTGAGTCTGTATTGCATAGATACACAGTAGAGATAACACAATAGTATGGTAATATAGTCCAAAAACAGTGTGTTATGTATTGAGTATACTTAAAAAATAGCATTCTGTAAGAAAACAAGAAGTTTTTTTTTAGTTTTCTCAAAAAAGTGAATTTTTCAGATAGGAGGTTTTGCACTTTGGCCATTGATATGTGGGTTCTACAGAGGCAGTTTTGCTCAAACTCATCCAGTATGTTTCCCAAATGCAACCCCGCAAACTTAAACCCAAAAAGGGGAAACCTTTTCACAATACTTACCCCCGAATAACTGTTTCAATATGCTAAACTAAATCTACTCTTTGCACATTCTCTTTTTTAATCCACGTCAGCAATAATTTCAGCCTCTAAAAAACACTGTTTTCGTTCTACCTTGGGTAGTCTGGCTCCCTCTTGGTGACCTTCACTTTCTTCAATAATTACAGTGATTGTGCAGCGCTAACTGACTTTCCTGCCCTGGGGACGCCATTAAAACATATTTCTGCGCTCAGTGCTAACCAAACAGTGCACAGATGCACGCATCAATTAGCTTCAGAAGTGGCCCTGAAATAAAAAAGAGAGCAACCGCAGTGTTTTCCACCACTGGATAGGTGTGTCTGTGTTATTGGTAGCATGACTGCAGGCCATTGTAGTCATTGAGATAATTAGCAAGGGAGTTATGATTCAAATGGAGCTGAAGCACTACCACCACCTGCTTTCTGGATACAGAGCCTCATTAAATAGTGATATGACTTTGTTTTTGCACTGAGCCTCATTTCTTTTTAAGTTTATCTACACTCATTTTATCATATAAGTGGGTGTGCATTTGAAACAGAACTACTATGACCTCATGTCAGAGTCCAGTCCACTTTAAAAGCAGTGATACTCTTGTTACAGCTGAACATTACAGCTGCATCACCAGCAGCAGCATGAACTGATATCATATTCTTACGCTTTCACAATTTCATCCCCATTTCCAGATTCATGTCCGGAAATAGATTTGAAAAAATAATTACACTATGCTGCTCCTTCATCTCCTCTCTGACCCTGTGTGGGAGCTAGAATGAGAAGGGATAAACTCAGACATGTACCTATAGAGAGCTGGATCAGCTGCTGTGCTGAAGGATGTACTCAGATCCTCAGACAAAATTACACTCTTAGTAAAATATAAAAGATATTTATCGACACACATGCTTGTGTATGAGTTTGCAATAACAGCTCTGTTGTGGATTCTCATCCAGGTGAACCAATAGAAGATTAATAGTCCACAAAGAAGGGAAAACAATCTTCTGCTTGCTATATTTGTCTTCATTTTGTAGGATATTTTTTCAATTACTGGATAGTTTGCCTCTGGTTGGCTGCAGTGAATTGGTTATATAAAACTATCAGCAAATATTACAGTAATTCTCAGACTTGTAAGCACATTTTCAGTGCAGGGTAATTGTAAAAGAAATGAAATAGAGTACACAATCACCATATAATGTATAATAGATAAGATTATGTATAGTGAGCAGGTTGTTGCGGCCATATATTTCACTACAACTTTAAAAAATTGATGTAAAACAATGAGTTACAAATCATGTTAGCTTTTTATCAGGATTTTGTTTTCTAACCTCACTTTTAAACTCCAGAATTCATTGAAAGTGTTATTTTCTCTACTATATTTGTCTGCCATGAACCCTCTTGCCCCAAAAATCTTGCAATTAGCAAAGCATTTATTACATGATGCTGTACAGAAGGGGCATTGTGCCTTGTATTAGTCTTAATACAGTCCCTCTGACACCACTGTGGTAGCTTCACATGGTTTATGACCCAGTAAATCTCTATTTTTCTCACACTGGTGTTTTAGAAGAAAGTTACTTCAATCTCTTCCTGAAACATTTCATTCAGGCTGCTGTCTCTTTAAGGCTTCCTGCTCTGCAATCCCTCTTCTCTCTGATTGGCGAGCCCATGGAAGCCAATGGGAGGTGAAGCTATGGGAAGACCTTGGTGTCATCATTTCAGCATTAAGATATTATGCTATTTTTAGAACAAACCACTTCTGGCACTTTACAGACAGATTAAGGGATTCCACAACCTATGCATACTTTGAGGATTAAAAATTTGACATCCAGCATTGTTACTTTATACCCATGTTAAATATAGGAAAGCAGACTACCCCCTCTTTAAAATTTAGTCAACACAAAAGTAAAGTGGATAATCTGTACTTTTTCTCTACATCAATGCAGGACTAACATGAATCAAACCTCAACAACACTAAATGCAGGACAGCACAAGAGGCCTGGATCAAGGCTTGAGCTCCTCAAACTCAGACTCACTAATATGCAAGGTTGTCCCTTTGTCCTCTGCGTCGAGTGCTCATGAGCCTCTACCTCTGCACATCAAAGCGATCTCATTGTTTGCCTTTCTTTTATCTCCCGTTGTTTTAAGCAAGGGTCGTCAAAGAAATGTTTTCAACCAGGCAGCGACTTTGAAGTTTCCCTCCAAAAAATCTGAGTGCCCTGTTTGCTCCTTCCTCACTTTTGTCATTCTTGCTCATATGGAGGCAGAAAACAAAGGCCTGACCCTGATCTCAGGAGTCTGCAGTTTTTTCCCACCTGGCTTTTTTATCATCCCAAACTTCTGACATTCAAAGCCGAATATCTAAACACACACATTTCTACCAAGATAACATTTGTCCATTTGTTTAGGCTAAAAAACCATGGGAAGGAAAAATGTGCAACTGCAAGTGGACATTTTCTTTGCATTTATTGTAATTTTTACTCTTTTAGCCTGACGTTAAGCTGTGGTCAAGCTCTGCTACATCATGGCCCTGGATCATTTAGGTCCCAACTCAAGGTAATGTGTCAACTCACGCTGGATCTGCTCCGTTTGGAACTTGCTGCATCCCTGCTCCGGCAGGTCACAGCAGATCTGCAACAATCCCATTTTTGCTGGATGTCAATGCAGTGACACAACAATTAACCAAAAATCAAAGCAGGGTAGGACACTGTGCATAGAAACGACCAAAAAAGAAAAGAAAGCCCGGTGACTTTCAAATAAAAACAAACCATAAGGACAACTTGGCCAGGACAACAAACCAACATAATGAGTGCATATTCAGAAGTAATTGAGATTTTACAACCCAAACAAGAATCAGGAGAAGCTTATTAATTGATAGGGAAGCGTGGGACCTCCTTGGTCTTGTGACTCCAGCTGTCTAATGTCCAGCAGCCCGAAAAGTTCCCACACATCCCACTTTAATGAAAAGTCTCTCTTGATTCGTATTGGGATGTAAAACCTCAAATCTGTTGACTCCTGGCCTGGATGAACTAATTTGTCCATTTGTTGGTGTCGTCAAGTTAAATACGATCTGATTTTCACACAGTTTATTTTATTTTGAAAGTCACAGGCTCTTTCAAGGCAGTTTCATGATGATATTAGATATTCCCTATGCTTAATTGACGCATCACAGTGTCAAGTCACACGTTTCCAATGTGAGTTGACCAAGCGGCAACCTCCGGTCTGAAAAAAATGAGACAACACGGAAGTGCTAAAGAGCTGCTGTTCCTCAAGTGACCGCTTGAGGCTGGCTCCGGAAGTACTGGAAGTCTCGTACAAACGAACAGAAAAAAGGCCGTTTTCAGAGTTGAAATTAGCGTATTTAAAGCCTGGTACAAACTCTGTCTCCTGTCTGTATTGCTTATTTCGCTAATGGTGAGGGGGGTGAATTTTCTTCTAACTCTGTCGTTTGGAAGATATTAGGATGAGAGCTTGCCCAATCAGAGCCAGAGCTCAGATCACATGACTCACGGGCACCCAATAGCTGTGACTTTGAGCACTCGTCACTCGTCCCAATTCCAACATGGCCGACCCTGCCATGTTGTACGTCCATGTTTTATACAGTCTATGGAGTTGACTCATTGACTTGAATGGAAACCTATCCAGACTGCATCCAGTGTATTTTAGCCATTACAAGTCATACTTTCTTCTCCTTTGTCATTCCCTGGAGGCTAAAAGTGGCCACACTGAGTGCCCATAATGCATTGATACATCTTAATGAGCCCCTCTTCTTCACATGAATGTTTCTTTCTGTACACCCTCAAGAAGGTTAAAGGATGAGCATTGTTAGCGTTGTACAGCAACGAGGCTAAACTCTTGCATTAGCGCTAATAAAACCCACATGCCAGAGCCTTTGATGAGTGTTTCTACACTTCTTGGAACTTGATTAATCATCCTCTTCTTCTTCTGCAGAGTGAAGAGGAAGAAGGTCATATACATTTGCTACCAAGTGCTTTACTAAAACCTCTCTGACTGTATCCAGAAGCAGCAAAGTCAACTTTCTGTTGACTTCAAGTTCTTCTGTGTGTGTGTGCTTGAGAGTGTAAAACCTTGTCTACTGAACTCACAGTTCTTTAATGAAGTGGAATGTATAAGTAATTTGCATTGGAAAATATATATTCTATGAAATATTATACAGCTTGAAGATGTTGATTCATGTCGAGCCAACACTTCACCAAATGAAAGAGTTGAAAACATGCTGCTTCAAGTTTGCCTCAGAGGGCCGTGATTAATGTTAATTTACAGTTATCTCTAATTTTCACCAAGTAATTTCATCCAAAATAAGCAAAGGAAAAGATGAGGAATAGATCTGGAAAAGCAAATATTTATTTAAAAAAAAATGTCTTTAGACTGTCCCCTGCCAGAGTCCAATGTTCACCCTTGAAAGTAAATCACATTTTTATGGATATATTCAGTAAAACTCGGTTAAGGTTAGGGAGAGTTGAGGTTCAATCGAGTTAAAAAGGAAAATATCTGAATTGAAGCGCGTCAGTAGAATAAACCTGTGAAGAAATTGGTCGCCAAAGTCAAATTCCTGAGCTTTACCATTCAAATAACTTACTTTCTCTGACCTCCATGCAGGATAAAAATGTCAAACTTTTCAGTTTAGAAAAAAAAAAAAAGCAAAAGCAACCTTCCTCCTAAACTTTTCCCAGCGATAATTAGTTGTATTTGAATGTATTTTGTAGGAGAAAGGGTCGTAATATGCATGTTTGACCGGAGTTGAGATGCTGAGTCATTATAGGAAGAAGTGCTCCCTCGGTGCTTTCATCTACAGAGTCCATCTCTGCAGGCGCTCTCCTCTGGTCCAGCCCCCTCTGATCTACAGTATCTGGGTACGCTTGCTGCTCATGCACTCCCTATACAATACTGCTGAGAGCAAGCGAGAGAAGGAAAGACAGAGAGAGAGAGAGAGAGAGAGAGAGAGAGAGAGAGGTACAGAGGGCATGAATGTGGGTGTGCTACTGTATGTGTGTTTTAAGACGCAAAAGGGAGCCTGGGAGGTAAACGAGTGCCCGAGGGAGACCACCCTGTGAGATGAGGAGGTGGTAGGAGGACAGGCTACGGAAAAGTAAGATTAATGATGCTTGGCTAAACGAGTGCTCCTGCTGGCCCAGACTTTAAAGACAGCGGGGGTTAGTTACTGGCTTCTGGTCCGGCAGGGACACATCTCCCAACTCCTGCCCATTAAAAAACATTCAAAGAGCTGTGCAGGAACCCCGGCAGCCGTCACGGCGGAGATACACGAGTACAAGACCGGTGTCAGCAGAAGAGTTTAAGGCGAGCGACTCACCCCTCAGGACTCTCCTCTACTGTCTGCCAACCTTGAACACATCATAGGCTGAGACATTTTGTCAGCTTTTAAGAACTTCTCACCGGCTTCCTGCAGCACATAAATCACACTTAGGCTGCAGGGGGGGACGGTTTTCCCAGCACGCTTCACTCAACCTCGCAGTCCAGTAGCATCATACGAACACGGGTAAAGTGTGAGGCTGTAAACTTAAACTGTGCTAACTTAACTCTTGTGTTTTTATCAGTTAAGATCATACAAAGAGCAAAACAAACAGATAAGAAAGTGATATCGCAGAGGGGTGAACGTCTCACAAAGCACGAGATATTAAGCCAACAAAGCGTTCCTTCATGCCACCGCAATGTGCAAATTTAGTGCCAAAAGATAACATCTCCACTCCTCAGCGAGGAGATAAGTTTGTGCCACATGTCTTGGTGTGTCTTCATTAAACTTCCACCCAGACTCCAGGGGAAAAACAGCGCAGGCAAATGGACAGATATATGGAAGAGATAATGGGAGCTGACAGTCATCCATTACAGAGAGTGGTGGCGAAAATAAGTTGATAAATGCTTATTGTATTACACAACGGGGAGTTTATTGGAGTCATGAAGCCAGCGTCTATACCCACATCCCAATTTTTCTTTTTAAAGAACTCTTTGAATGCTCCCCGCCCTCCCTCAGGCTGTGTGGTCACCATCAGTGGCACCAGCATCCACTGAAGCCGTTTATGACAGCAATTTATCACTTTGCTCATCGGCCCCCAAAAGCAAATTTGGTTGATTATCCATTGATTCAATAAGCACGGCCGAATGATCGAGCACAGGCAATTTCCTCCCCCCCTGTCTGACAGAGAGTATTGACGTTCTAAAAACTCAAATGGGAAATCTGTAGAGGATGGTCTTGTTATGATGTGACAAAACATATGAGTTAGGCTGAAAACAAGGCAAGAGCAGAAATATCCATACGACCATGGGCTGGAGGGGCTCATGCCTGAGTGCATTGTGGATTGGTTGCCAATCAATCATCCACTGACCACAGACAAAGACACTTACAGCTGCTAATAACTTCACCAGTACCTTATCTGACTTAGGGTGAATTCCAATTCCTGTCTTAACCCTCAATCTTAACCCTCAATCTCAAAATGCGCGCTCCCGCGAAGTGTAAGTGCTGTCCCGATTCTCAGAAAGTTGAGGTTGAGGGGCGAGATTGAGGGCTGTATCTCCCTCAAATAACTCTAAAAGGCTGTGGTGGGAACCCTAATTCCCTGTAGGTCTTACGTAACGCAATTGTCGGTAAATAAACATGGCGTCCAAAGCGGCAGAGAAGGCGAGCCACAAATATAGTATTTTCTTTGTTAATGGAGATATAAATATTACGAAAACCATTGTATTATCTTAGTTTAGACCCATTTTATGGATTATTTACCTTGTTGTTGCAGAACATTTATTTTTATTTTACGATCTTTTGTCAATAGCCTACGGTGCGGACAAGCCATGTTGCTTTCGTTAAAGTTAGTCAACGTTACAAAATGGTCATTTTTCTCCATGGTAATGTAATTGTTTTATCAAGATAACAGCCTATATAACATGCTTGTGCCGATAATGGTATAAGATGACCGGGCTAATGTCATCTCCTGTAGCCGCAGAGTTATGTAACGATAGTTATAGCTGGTGTTTACCTTTCAATAAACTATGGTTTGCTGTGACAGCTGAATATGTCCGTGGTTGTGTTATTTATACAGATATTTTTTTGATCACGCTAACCGAAGGAATAACTGACAGACAGTCCACAACAATTTCACTTGCATTTAAGGGGTGTCCCATTTCTAAGTCACAAGATAGCCCTTAACACTTGGTTTTGAGGGCTACTAAGATTGAGGGTTGAGCTTGAGGGTTGAGCTTGAGGGTTAAGAAAGGAATTGGAATTGGGCCTTAGAATACATGCATGGTTGTTTTAGGGGCTGCTGTTGCTTTGTGGTAGAGTTATCTTTCAATCTAAAAGTAAGGGGTTGGACCCAGCTCCAGCACTCACAGGCGGTGTCATATTAGGTGTAACCAAGGGGCAACATCTAGTTTAGAAAAATGGAGCTTGAAGGGAAGTGCTAAAAGTTGCCGCTCATAGAAAATCCACTTGAGACTGGCAGCAGAAACACCAGAAACCACGTACACACAAGACAAAGAAAAAGACTTTTATGGCATTATAAATATATTTAAAGCCTGGTTCACAAACATGACTCGTGCCCTACAGCTGTTAGAAAGGCAGCCCAAAGTCATACCTGTCAACATTTGGCTTTAAAAAGGGAGATTAGCTGACCCGTGTTATAATAATAAGAATAATAATAACAACTTTATTTATATAGCACTTTTCAAAACAATGGTAAAAAGTACTTCACAGAAATTAGAAAACTTCGACAAGAAACAAAAGAGAGTACAAAAAGCAGAAGTAGAAGAGGAATAGGAGAGAAACAACCACCACCAGAGAAGGGGAAGAAAAAAAAAATCGAAAAAATAAAAACCAACAACAATGTTAAAACATGTAATTTAAGGAAATACAGAGGATTTAAGACCCTGCATGTTATACTGTCAAAGGAAAATATAAAAACAGGTTAAGACGTTTAAAACACGCTCAGCTAAAATCTCTACATATAAGTGAATCGATAAAAATGCATTTTTGAAAGAGATTTAAAAGTGGACAATGAGTATGCCATTCTGATCTCCAAGGGAAGGTTGTTCACAGGGTGGGGGCTCTAACAGAAAAGGCCCGGTCACCTTTGTTCCTAAGTCCTGTAAGCATTTGGTCTGGTTTTGGCAGACTGTAACCAGGTTGGCATCAAAACCACTCAGTGTCTCCTTTTCAGCCCCGACAATATCATGATACCGGAGATTTAGTTAGGTAGTTAGCAGGTAGTTTTCTGGCCAAAATGGGAGACGTGACAGCTACACTCAAAGCCCATGACCTATCCGATATGGCCCCCACTGTTGACTGCATTACTCTGCATCAGGAGTGAACAGATGACATAGTGGGGACTCCATGTTTTATACAGCCTATGGTAAATACTAATAGTTCCCTCCCAAATACACTAGATGTGTCTCTAGTCCAGTGCTGGATCAGATAAGTTTCCATTCCAGGCGTCGACTCACCCTGTATCTGTTCCGTTGTACCCCTGCTCCGTCCCTGCTCCAGCAGGTAACAGCAGATACACAGCAATACTGTTTTTGCCTGTTTTCTATCTGGCATAGATGCTGAGATGTGATATGTCAACTTAGAAAATAGATAGAGTGGGGTAGGAAGTTGCATCCTGAAATCACCTGAAAATGCTGAGTGACTCATAAAAGAAAACAAACGTGTCCAAACCAGATTGTATTTAACTTGACTAGAGCAACAAACCCACATATTGAGCACAGCCAAGCCAGGAGCCAATTGGCTAGGGGTTTTACAACCTGGAAAGAATGAAGAGAGGTTTATTTTTGGCTTGGGAATCACAGGGAACTCCTCTTTTGGTGTCCCGCAAGGTGTCACACTGAATGTGCAGTTGGTGTGAGGCACAGTAATGGAAACTCATCTTGTGTACTTGGGCCCTTAGGAAACAAATCTACAGAATTAGTAAAAGCTCAGCAAGCCTCCAGCCTTAGATTCCCTGTGTCACATGTTCCTCTGAGCACTGAGTCTTGAACGGTGCGACTCTCCTGTTTCACTTTGGTTCAAACCTCCCGTCGACCTAAAACGTCCTACGACGTCAGTCCTTGACTCCTGTCGGAGTGCGTCCCGACCTACAGTCCAGACTCAGTTAAGGTCTGAGGCGTCGCCACACGACGTCCTCATTACTCGTGGTCCGCTTTTGTGTCCCGTGAATTACCGATTACACAAGGAGACGTTAATCTAGGGAGTGCAGGTGGGGAATTAAACATGATCAGAGGGCTGCAGCGAGAAGGATTGAAACCGGGCTGGAGAGTCAGAAGGGAGGGACAAAAAGAGTGCAAGACAATACCAGAGAGAAAAAGAACCACGGGAAGTCAGAGGACAGAAACACCATTACACTGCAGAGCTGTTCATTATCATTTCTGTCCCCTGGTTCCTTGTTTTAAAGACTGACTCGAATTATCTTTTGTGTTTTTATGCAGAGAATTAGACGAGAGAAACTCATTGGCTTGAAGGACCAAACTAAACATTTATAAAATGACCCATTTCATTTCACCAGGGAATTGGACTGTGGGTGTACATTAGACAGCTTTTTTTTTAAAAGATAGATACATTACCAACATACAATAACTCCCTTGCTGAAGCCCATTAGCCAGACGCACACTGAGTTGTATAGCTGGAGGAGTGAAAGGACCCTTTGATAATAAGCCAACCCCAGAGGACAGCAAGTGCTTCATTTGAATGAAACAACAATTAAATTACTGGCTCCAGTTTGTGCTGGACTTATTAAATCCCTTACTGCGAATGGTCCATTTCCATTTTTGTAATTCAGCTTCTAAAGCCGCAAATTGATTTAGAAAAGCGTTATTGTGGATGCGTATTCCAGACACTGACCTTGCCTGCAAAGGTGTATGACATCTTAATTGGTTTAGAACACAATCAGTAGCTGCTAAATAAAATGTATTAAAATTAAGATCCGTCTGGGCAAAGAGACATTTAAAGCCCATTCTGTTTGAATGCGATCGAATGACGCATCTTCGAGGCTGTTATCCGGCAACCTTCAATTTACCCAAAGAAGCGGAGGAACGTCATATGCCAAAGTTTTTCTTGTCTGTCAGAGCTGATGTAATGTTAAAGGAGTCAGAACAGATTGAGGTGGATGTTCAGTCAATTAATCCTAATAAATGGATGTAGACTGTGATGTCACCTTTCTGTTTCTGACACAGAGCTTTGGAGCAAATCATGAGCAGGGGGCCATATTGGAAATGGGGCGGACTTTGAGCCTCATCACTTATAGGGCTATAGGGTGCTGGCCTGTCTTAAAAAATGGTTATTTCTGCTGTGAAAATGGCTTTTTTGTTTTAGTGTGTATGTGGCTTCTGGTACCTCCGGAGCCAGCCTCAAGTGGGTTGCCTTATACTTTTAGGCCAAAGGTTGCCACATGGTAATATTGCTTGGCTAAAGTAAAATCAACGTGAGAAGAAAAAAAAAACAGACAACTGTCCCAAATGTTTTCTTTTCAAATTGTTAAAGAATATAGTTGCAGACATCTACTTGAAGCGCTACTGCCACTGTCTGTCAGGAACATCACACTGCAACAATTGTACAATTGAAATTGATGAAAAATATGTTTTGTTGTAATAATATTGTAATATCCATCCATCTACCACAACTTATCCAGGGTCTGGGTCACATAGCAGTAATGCCCTCAACAAAGACCAGTGACCTCCTCCTCTGGCCACTTGGACCAGATCCTCTGGTGGGATACCAATGGATGGATATGCCTGAAACACTTTATCTAGCTCCTCTCTATGCGGAAGGTCAGTGGCTCCAGTGTCTGAGCTCCAAACTCTCCAAATCTCTAAGGCTGAGCCTCAACACCCTGTGTGGGAAGCTCATTTCAGCAGCTTGTATTTGCGATCTTGTTATTTTGGTCACTACCCACAGCTTGTGGCCATGGGTGAGGGTTGGAACGTAGATTGACTGGTAAATTAAGAGCTTTGCCTCCTGGCTCAGCTCTCTTCTCACCACAATAGACTGGTAATTGTAATTACGTAATGCATATTCAACGCTTTGGAAAAACCCATGACCCATCCTCTACAAACATACTGACTTAATCCCTTTCATCCTGTGCTGTGTTGTAAACCCAAACAGTAGTTACCTATAATCCACAGTTCCTCTCTTTAAGGAGGATCTCACCAAGCAAAGAGTGCAGTGTGCTCATTGATTGAACGGTGATTGCCTTTTCTTTCAAGGAAGAAATACTCATCAGAGCCTCAGTTTGCTGTCCTGTCATTTGTGTCAGGCTGTCTGTCATGAGACCAGACAGCAGAAGAGCAGAAGGGGAAATTGTCTCGTGTTAAAACACAACGCTTGCATGAAAATATTTACTTACATAGAGATAAATAAACTGTTGTTGGATTAGATGGGAACCAGGATTCTGAGACATGATTAGTGAGTATCATATAGACTAAAAACTTTGTAAAAACAAAAAATCTGACATATGGAGGTAATGATGTGGCTGAGAGGGAATCAATGGCTGAAAATGGGATCACTTTTTTAAAATTTCAATCAAGCCACTAAATCCACCTTTTCTCTCCTTCAGTCACTACATATCTTTCTAAGACAGACTTGATAAAAAATGAAGTATCCCCAGTGCAATCAGTAAGTATGGGTTTTATAGACTTCAAGACCAGTAAAAAAGGGCAACAAGCACACGGACGGTCAGTAATTGCCAACAGTCCCCCCATTAAACCAGGTCCCAGCCCAGTTACAGAGCAGCCAGTGAATTACTGCCTGTTCATCAGCCTTTAGGGCTCAGACTGCTGTGTTCAAGGAAGGGAAACCGTGATCCATAACGTGTGTGTGTGTGTGTGTGTGAGTGTGTGGTTACCTTTGCTATAGTGCTGGGGGAGGAAGAGTTCCTGTGTAAGAAATAAACTCTGGACTAAGAGCAGAAAAAAAAAAAAAGTGAACACGAATCCTCCCACCAAATCTCTCTGCACAATCATCCATTTTACCAAACCAGGACTACAAGTGAACACAGGGATCCACACACACAAACACATCGACAAATTACAACATAAACAAGGCTAAAACAACACTGCTCCACAAACACTGTCAGGTTAACTTAAATGTATGACCTTTAAGGCTAAAAGTGGCATTAAATCATATTTTCACGGCTTCATGCAATTTCCAAGGAGGAATGTATTCATCTCACTAACAAGTGTAGTCAAGTATTGGTTTTTTAGCTGATACCTCAATGCATCACTACGGATTGTACATGTTTGGCAGCCAAAAGAAACAAAAAAGTCAGAGGGTTTACTGCAACACTAATGTAGAGGTCATCGATTTACACTTTCCATTTACAGAGGGTGAAAGATTAGATACAGATACAGCAGAGAGGCTAAAGTGTTTTGCTTAGCAACATTGGAATTGCATTACTTCAAGAGGATTTTAAAGCTCCTGTGAAGGATTTCTGCTTGTGTTGGTTTCAGCGCCCTCTCTGGACAAAGTGGTGCCTCTTAGATTTTTGGTGATTTTGTCCTGCATATTGCATGAGTAGCTGTGTTTCGATTACACTTTTTTTTGCAAAATATACTTCACAAGTTTCAACCAAGAACAACTGCACCTTGCCAGAGTTTACATTACAACTAGAATTGCTCACAACTTGAGTAACTGGTGGTAACAATGGATATCACAGACATCTTATGAGCTGAAGTGTTATTTCAGTGGGCAAATTCTTGTTGCTGATGTTGACAGACAAAGGCAGAGTGCATTTAAATACGAACACCAGAGTCTGTATGTGTGCCAGTGGCCATGTACTAGGGACTTCTGAGAAAGGATCAAACGCTGTGGATGCAAAATTGCAATGTGTTTTTGCTGAAAGAGGTGTTTCCATTGCAAACTTCAATATCAAAACTTCTTTAAAAAAAACCACTTTTTGAAAGCATAGAAACTTTTTATCACAATCCAAGAGTTCCTTCAAAATTTTGGTATTTCATTTACCTTTTTTTTTTATTGTGGTAATTAGGTTTTGTGCAATTCTATGTGCAATCGGAGTGCTACTTCCTTTCTACAGGAAAAAAAATAAAAAATTGGCAATTTTCACTGTTTAAGTCAAAATTAAAGCATGTTTCTGCAGAAAACTAAGAAAAGTCTTGCTGTTTGTCAATGCTGTCAACTAGCAACTAACAATATTGCCAGTTTCATGGGGACATTATTCACTGGGGGGCACAGTGACCTTTCTCTCCTAAATGGGGGAAAAGCAATGCCTTTTTGACTTCTGGGGACAAAAAATTTGGCACAATTTCCCTTTTGTGGCTCCTTATTACAAACAAAAAAGAAAAAACAGGGAAGAAAAAGTCATTTCAGGGAAAACTCCAAGAAAAAAAAAACATTTTAGAAGAAGGATAGACTCTTGAGTGTCTGTGCCCATTCTCAACATCCTTCCTTAATTGTGCAAAAATCCGGTGCTTGTTTGGTACAACTCAACTCAGAGAGTTTTTGACCCCCACGAGTCAGTTCTCGGTTTCATTTATTCTACAAAGAGAGAAAAACAGGGAGCTGTAGCCGAGAGCGTTTGATCCCGAAACATGTAGACGCCCTTTGATCCATTTGATCCCGTGTGTGTATGTTATAGTCTTGTTCTCGGGGTTTAACTCCCTTGACGCCAAACTGGTTTAAACCTCAGACCAAAAAAGCAGCAACACGGACGGACACCTCGATTGAGAAGAAATTAACACTGCATGTGAGGACAAAGCTTCTTATTTGGCTGATTCTGGGGTATATCCATGGCACACTTGCGCCCCACTGGCACAGCCTTTGAGCACTAACAGAGCGGAAGCATTCAGGCAGCTGAGGCCGGGATTAGCCTCTGATTCTTTGGAGGCATTGAAATGAACCATGCAGACACTAATCCTCCCTCCCTTTCCCCTGTATCCTACCAGACCTCTGCTCCACCGAAGGAAAGAAAGACAAGGGAGTGGGAGAGGTGTGGGGACGAAGTGAAATTAACCTGTGCTAACTGAATTTGTTAAGCATGCTTACTGGTGCAGCGACATTCACCCCAGTTCATGCTCCCAGGCACCGGCATATTTCGGAGTTACTGGTACGTGCAAAGGGAGAGAGCGACTCGACGGAGAAGAAGTCAATACGAAGCTGAGAAACGATTTGTAAAGGGCACCATTTACAAATTACCGCTACACCACTAGCCCTGGATTGAGGGATTAGTTTTTGTTATTTAGGCAGCTTTTGGAAAACACAACCCTCCAAGGAGAGAGAACTCAAACTGATTTGTCCAATAGAGAGAAAAAACTCTCCGATGTCTCACTCCCCCACGGCTCAGCTCCTGCTCCATCTACTCTTTTTCTCTTCCCATCTTCTTCTGTTTTTTCGTCCTTCAAATTCGCACCCCCACCTTGCAAGCGCATCCCCCGGTCTTTGAACCTTAAACAGTTATTTTGTAAGCACCCTCATTCTGAGATTCTTATTGGTTCACGGTGCTTTCATTACTTTCCTGCTGGGCTCAGCGAAATTTCAACGATGGAACATGTGGGGAGACCGTGTGGCTGTCTTTGAGTGAAAAAAAAAAGAAGAAGAAGCAAATAACAGGGAATAAGAATAAGTCGAAATGCCCGCAAAACAAGGTCTGACAAATACTTGATCTGAGCGTAACCGTGGGGGAGAGAGAGACTGTGCTTCTCCGCGGTGTAGCCATGCTTTATCATTACGCAGCGACAGTGCATTTTAAATCTGTCTGCACCTCCAGCTGCCTCATTTCTCTTCCCACCTTTCTCCTTTGAATGTATTTTGATTCATAACTCGGCTTTTTTTATTACACAGGTGCATCCCTCTCAAATTTAATGCCAAGCCCGTATCTTATTTATCGAGGAGGTGAAAGATATAAATGTACGACATATAAACCGACTTCATGATGGCACCTTTTTGCTGACGAGGCTACCGGCACTTGTTTCAAGATATTTGTTTTTTAAGAGGCTGATTTACTGACACATTCTCTCTGGAGATGCCCCGTCATCCTCTGCTACTTCGCTGTTTAATCTTGCATGAATTGGGAACTTCTAAAGCTTGTAGAGCTTTTTGCTCCGTTTCTTTGACACAAGTATTTAATGTTGATTCATTGTTCCCTCCGGAGCTTCTCCTGTACCCAATTGTAACCTTAATTTCAGTGATACCCAACACTCGGGCCACAAAATGGAGAAACAATGTCAAAGACTGACTGATCACAAAAGCTAAAGAGGGAAAAAGGGCGAATCGTTAATAGTCTGAAAGGTTTTCTGGCAGGAACTATATAGTGTTTAGATTAAGCCGAAGGTACAATCAATGCTCAAGGACAGAGGAGGTTCTAGTGATGAAGGTGTCGCAGGGAGTCACCAGGAGATATAGTGATTCCAGTTGCCAGCTCCAGGCAGACAATGGGTGAAAATATGATACAGTATTTAGCTAAAAGGAGCTCAGCCAGACCTTGGAAGTCAGTGCGATCAATCATCCCACGCCAACAGAGAGAATACAGGGAACAAACAATGTTATTGACCGGGAGCCATAAACCACTCGCCGTCTTTTCAAAGAAAAATCTTGACTACTCCGTAGGTCAAACCCAAAAATGTGAAAACGACGGCAATGACGTCTAAAAAGGTCCAGAGTTTCTCTCTTACTCACTTTACCTACACACCTTTTGCTGGGACCCGTGAAGAGTAGCCCAGAACTAATTAGGACAGACAATCTCTCCTACAAGGACTGCTGACAGAAACCAGCCTGTTGACACCGTGCAGAATTTTTGGATTTTGGAATGGGACCATCTGACAGATTACATTAGTGAGCTGACCACTGACACAAACACTGCAAACATCTGTGCTATAATATAGGAGAGAAAAGGAAGATAATAAGGTTAATTTTGGACTGGTTGGGATAAAAGTGATCAACACTGGGACCTGGATAAGTCTTTAATGAATCATGAACTACATGAGAGGTAACTAAAAAGAAAAATGGATGAGAATGTGAATGAGAATTGTCGAACACTAAAAGTAGTCAATGAGTAAAACAACAAACACTCGTCAGGTTTACTTGTAGACTTTTGTTCATTTTGATTGAGGATCTCAGGTCAAATGTTGACGTGACATTATCTATTCTGATCTTGTGTTTACACGTGCCACTACACTTAACCAGAACAGCCATTTTATGTAAATAAAAACATCTCATAATTCTTTAAAGATGGAGGTCTATTGTTTATCTATTCCCAGGCTTCAGAGTTTTTGAGCTGAGCTTACATAGAGCATAATTTGCTGATCGTATTTGGGAAAGAAGAATTTTCACAGGGGTAGAATATTCCTTTTCCCAAACCAATCAAAAGTAAAGTTTGGTCATGTAAATGGTGAAAAGGCTTGATGTATATGTGCAGTTTTCACTTGAAAATATGGCTGCTTCCAAACACAGAGCAGGTCTGGGGTGGAGAGTATTTTTTTTTAATTCAAATTCTGAAAGAACTTAACAGTATCCCACTTTTGGATGGTAGGAAAACAATAAATACTGAAGTATCGAAAAATAGACTGGGATAAACCGAAACCACTGGAAAACTTCTCCTCTTCAGTGCTTCCAAGCTGTTACTTGAATAAAAGTGCAAAACAAAATTGTACCTATTGTACTGGACAGACAATTGACTTCTATCTTTTATCAATCAAATGATGTTTTTATATGATTTGTGGATGTCACGCATCTATAAAATTACTGTTTTGATTAAAGTAGTGGCACAGGTGAATACCACATCAGAATAGATCACCTCAAATACAAACAGTTGACCGATGATCTTTAATCAGAATAAAAGAAAGGTCTACATGCAAAAGCAGCTACTATTGTTTCATGAGATTGGGAATAATAAGGAGGTTGGATCATCTTGTAAGTTGTGACAACCTTTTTTCAGTCTCTTGATTCCACCAACCTTTCAGTCGCATGTTAGCACCACAACAATTACCAGCTCCATTTATTATTTGATGACAACAGACTGAGGCAGAATTTGAAGGAGCCTCACTCTTCTTGCAAGATTTTTATCTATGGGTAATCACAAATGGAGAGACTCATTGGTGCGACTTTAGAGGGTAATACAGAACGTTCTGGTGTACAAATTAAGGCGCAGATCAGGAAGGTAAGTTATTTCATTATCCTCGAGTGTGAATGCAAAATTAGGCGAAGAGCTATGACAATCCAATGCACAAGTATGTTGTGCTTATTACAGCTCTGAGAACAGAGAAGTATCAATGGACATCAGAAAAAAGAGTGGGGATTCCACAAACTGTGGCATCAACATTAAGTTTTGTGCGTCATCACCCCACAGTCTTACAATAAAAAAAGGATTAGACATTCATACCACAAGAAAGTGTTGGTTATATAATTTCAAACCTGAAGACGATCACTTATGTGTGTTTAAGCTCTAACACACCGATGGTGGGGTCACATTTAATGAAGCCTTGAGTGATGAATGTGCAAAGCTGTATGCTTTACACATAATTAAAATGTCTTCTTCAAACATTTATTAGCAGTGCTGACCTGCTTTAAACATCTAATTCAGCCTTGGTTGTTTGTTCAGTCATCCTCCTAAAGCTATTGTTTACAAGACAGTGTTATTGCGAGCCCTCCTTAATCTCCTCACCTTTATCTTTTTAAATCTCTCTTTCAATCTTACCCACCATCTCTCTCTCTCTCTTTCTCTCTCTCTCTCTCTCTCCCTCCTCTTGGCTCTGCTCTCAAGGTCAAACGCAGTACCTCTCTCTTTTTTTCCTTCCACCTTCCCTCTCTTCTATCACAATCTTCCTGCCATCTTGCCTGCACGAATTACGCTCGCATTCCTGCTGGTTTCAGATGCAAATCCTATTTAAACCTGTCACCTGCTGCCACGCACACTGTGAGAGGAATGGCGGAAAAATAGGCCACCAGGATATGGCGGCAATTTGCAAAAAATGAGCATGGATTTGTTTCATGGGATATCGGGGCTTACACATGGGTAACAAGTTGACATAGAGGAGAACTACTGCGCCTGTGATCTGTTCCAATCATAATCTGGCAAATTTCATTGCACAGGCTTGAATAATGCGATAATCACCATGATCCTTTGGGTCTTAATTAAGTCTACAGCAAGCAGTCTGCTTTCCTTGGCATTCCAGTGAGCACATTTGACCTGCAGCTCTGGCACCCTTCTTCTTCACCCGCTCCTTGTTTTGCACTCATTTCATCGCAGCACATGTTTGTTAAAGTTTGCCTTCTTGTCAATCAGAAGCAGTCGTCTGCACTCCTGTGAGGTCCCGACTGCCCTGAGCCGTGTTCGACAAGAAACCGGCGTGCGCCACATCGCATCTAATGCTGTCTAATAACACCGACCTCTTCCACCGTCTGCTTCTCCGCTCCAGGGCCAGACGCCATCTCCCAGAGAAAAAAAAACTCACCGTTATGAACCCCCCTCCCCACACACACCTTCCTGTACCAGGTCATCATGTCCCATCATCCTCAGCAGCCAGTCTGACAGCTCCACTCCTGCCACTCACACACTCCAACCTCTTCACTAAGTGGGTTATAGAGATGACATAAACACTGACACTGTCACAAGCTGCCAGGAGAATTTTTTGAGTGAAAACTGGCATTAAATTGGAGCGCAGGAGTGGAGACAGATTTTAACTGCCACAGACACTTCGCGTGCGGAGAAATACGTCTGCTATTAAACGCGAATAACTTCTGGACGGTTGTTTTATAACACAGTCAACACACGTTCTAGCGTAATAAAGAATTCTAGGGTGTGAAGAGTACAAAAATATAACTTTCAACTTTCCGTCTCTTTCAAAATACTTTTCCAACAAAGGTTTGACAGGGCCATGTTTACTATCGTGTTGCATCACCTTTTCTTTTGGCAACACTGTCAACATTTTCAAGGAGACTGGTTTCTGGGGTTTGAAGGTGAAATCTGTCCCGTTTCTGCCTGACAGAATTTGAGTCTTCTTTCCTATTGTAATATTTGCTTTATCATCTACCAAACATTTCCAATCAATAAAAAGCTGGGACTATAGGAAAGCTGGATGAGACTGTTCTACTACAGAGCCATGTTGTTGTAACACATACAGTTTTTTTTTGTTTCTTTCTTGGTAACAACCAGCCCATTTCTGAAAAATAATATATTACTCACAATTGGTTACTCTTTTTAATTTAATTACTTTATGTATCGCTCTCTGCCAACAGTTATCTATTACACTACTGACAATATCACTTTTTTTACACCCCACAAACTTGGTAATAGAGTTTTTTTCCTCGTGATTTTGAACTTGCACATGACCACTGTCTTTTTCTGCAGCTTATGAATCCATCAACGTTACGGGCTATATCAAGGTGTCCGCAAATCTTTAAAAGTCTTAAAATCAAGGCCTTAAAATGTCTTAGATTCATTAAAAATGTTATATGCTAGTCTAAAATACATTACTCAAAGGGTCCAAAATTTGTTGGGACAGAACTTAATGTTAGATACTTCTTTTTTTTATCTTGTGGGACTTTTTGAAGTTGAAGATATAGAGAGGCTACTTTCTTACTAGCTACTGGTATAAATTGTGAATGACATGCTACCTAGCCAATCTGCAACTATGGGTAAGTGCAATTTTATTAGGGGCTGGCTGCACATTTGGATTGTAATACAACAGGATTTTTGGTCCTAAATTTGTTCAAGGAGGCATTCAAAGGGCCTAAAAAAGTCTTAAATTTGACTTGCTGAAACCTGCAGATACCCCATAAATGAAATACACATCTGGTTCAACTGTTTTCATCCATGATTTCCAAAAAGAATGTTAAATTTTGACTCTCACAAACACAAGACAACTTTCCACTTTACTCAGCTTCCTCTCCATATGTATAGTTTATCATGTTTTTAGCCAATGCAGTGACTCCCACTACAGAGTCAGAGTTTATTTTAACAGAGTGTCACCTAAAGATCATGAATTCTCATGCCTTTTGCCTTTTCTTGTTATTACTGGCCTGGAAATTGACATTATTATTTGAAATATGTTCCTTTGCTATAGTTGTTGTTTTCCCTGTCCTAAACTTTATGAAAACAAGTTGCTTGCAATACATTTCAGATTTGCATTCAAAACTAGATAATTCATCAATTTGAAGATTGTATATACAGTATTGGCACCATTTCAGAGGACCAAAATAATTTTCAAACCATCTGTTTTTACTACATTTTACACAATGGCCCAGCTCTCTTTGG
The DNA here is from genome assembly GCA_008086565.1 of Thalassoma bifasciatum. Classification (NCBI taxonomy): domain Eukaryota; kingdom Metazoa; phylum Chordata; class Actinopteri; order Labriformes; family Labridae; genus Thalassoma; species Thalassoma bifasciatum. Next base: position 177,691 of record RPOG01000481.1, on the reverse strand, counting down.
AATAAGGGCTGAAATTTTTCCTGAGTAACTTTGCCAAGTCTTTTTTTTTCCTTGGCTGAAGTGTGCAGCTGCCCAAGTGACAAATGTCTGATTTCCGGATATCTCCGACTCTTTACAACTAACACTGTAAGGTGCTTTGTCTCAGACAGTCGTCTCTAAATCCTTTTTTCCTCATCCTGCCGGTGTCACAGGAAGGTTGTCTCAGCAGGTGCCTTAATGACAGGCCTCGGTGTACCATCCCCTAAATGAGCTAAAAGGAGGACTGCCTCCCTGTGACTCAGCAGTCTGTCAGGCCCGGCAAACACAGTGGGAGGAACATCGATGCTGTCAATTCTCACTCCTCTCCATGACCTTGCCCCCTTGCGCATCACTCAACTCACCGAGAGGTTCACCATCCCCCTACTTGGTCCCCGCAAGACCCTTTATCTGATCACCAGAGAGACAATTTATGACTAATAGAAGGTTGAGTGTTTTCTTCTCATCCTGTAGTGCTTTAGTAATACAAGTCTGATATTAGAGGTATTTGATAAATGTATAATTGTGGGTCTGTACATTATTAAAGAACTGTGGAGTGAGGGTGGAAGGGTTTGTGGTGGAAATCCTCAAAAGCAATATTTTTTTGGATGACTGGAATAAGAAACACAGTACAATATAATCAGACCAATTTTGTGCTTATTGGAAATGTTTCAGCAGCTGGTTAAAGATTCAGCTGTATGTCTGGAAACCTGTGGGCAACAGTTGTTAGTGCGCTGCCTCGTAGAAAGCAGGTGCTGAGGAAGTTGTTATGCCCAGACGTCATGGGTCCTCGCATTAATTAAGTTTTTCAGCCGGCCTGTTCCCCCAGTGCCTGCTAATTAGTCTTAATTAGTGGCTGAGCTGATGAAGTTGTAGAAACAGACACAGTGCCTTGCAAGTGATTATGCACTCCCTATAGTTCCTTTTACTCTTCCCTGCGTTTCTTATCTGACCTTGCTTGGACTAGTCCCTGAACTGCTTCGTGTAATTACGTGACATTTGAATGGACAGGGAGTCGACAGCTACCTCCAACTTAGAGGCAAAATGTTTAGCATTCATACCAAAAGATAGGGCGTCTGTGTAATGGAGGGTTAACTGGTTTTTTGTTTAAGTCTGTGTTTTTGCATGCAGTCAGTGTGATGACATTTGCCAGTGTGTAGGTGTCCGTACTGTCGATGAAGTGCAGGGAGGAGGACTTCTCCCCTCCGACAGACAGCTCTCACAGCAGTCGCAGTGACCCGTAAAGAACAGCTGCGGCGATAATCATCTAATGCGCCTTTGCAGATAATGACCCTATGCGATCTGACCTCCATTTGCAGCCATTACCGCTTCAACCACGCAAGAGCTGCGTGAGTGAAGTTGAAAGATGACGGGTCACTCGCGAGCTTTGGAGCAACAAACAGAATCGTTGCTATGACAGCCAAAAGACTGGAGATCGCTACGCAGTACGAGGTAATTCCACAGGGAATCAACAAGATGAAAACAACGACTGTGCGACCAAAGCTGTTAAGACTTAGGACTGTTACCCAGCTGGCTGCAAACAGAAGGCCAGCATGAGTAGAGGACAAGGTCTTGGTCAAATGTTTTCTGTACATAAGCCCAACATGTCCACGGATCAACATTAACAGGTCTGAAACTGTTAACGTTTTGGAAAAGTGTCTTGAGATAACGTTTGTTACAATTTTTTGGCCTTTTCTCAGAAAATATGAATGGTAACACAAAAACCTTTCTGGCACTCATGGTAAGAGGTTGGGTGAAGACATTTATTAACAAACAACTGTGTTTACTCTTTTTAAATCATAATGAAAACAGAAACTTCAAAAATGACCCTGTTCATTTTTTTATACACACACTGATTACAAGCAAATAGATCACAGGTGAGGATGGTTACCTTTAGTAGACATTCAAACACATTTGTGTAAACTTTTGTGCATTTATCAGGCCAAAACCACCAGAGTTGTGTAAACTTCTTAACAGGCTCATTTTTGAAGTTTCTATTTTTTTTTTTCGATAAATGTCTTCACCCAACCTCTAACCATGAGTGATAGAAAGGATTTTGTGTTATCATTCATATTTTCTGAGGAAAAGGCCAAAAGAACTGAAATTCTGCTGGAGGGGGTATAAACTTTTAGGCACAACTGTATATGAATAAAAAATTGATTGGTTAATTGATTGATCTCAATACTTCTGATATCAACATAAAGCTTGTTTTCCTTTCTTTTTAACTCATCTTAACCCACCATGATTACAGCACTTTCCAGCATTTTAGCAAGTTACAATGGCAAGGACAAACTTTCCCTTAATGGGCAGAAACCTCGGACAGAACCAGACACATAAGTTGAAAGAGGCAAAGAGAGAGTCTAACAGACACAGAATGATACAGACACACTGACACAGAGGAAGACACAAATAGACAATGGAAACTACTGCAAAAGAATTCTCGTTGAATGGCGTTTCAATCACAGGCAATGACAGATACAAGCTGTTGTCATTACTGTAACTCTTCAACCATGCGGGCAAGCAAAAATATTCTAACGATCCTAAAAGAGAAAAGAAGATGAGCTTTGATGAGGCATGATCTCTGACTCTTTTAAGGCTAAAATTACCAATAAGACTCCAGGTGGCCTGTGTGATACCAGGGTGATAAAGGGTTAAAGGTTCCATCTCTAATCTGAGCAGCTGTGGTGAGCCGTTTGATACCGTAAAAAGAGGCAACCCTGTCCTTACCAGTTTCCGTTTGTTTATCTTGCAGTCTGAGCTGAGATGGAAGGAAAAAGAGAGACTGACAGGTAAAGCTTAGCGGCCTGGGAGGGTACTGTGATTACAGGTTGAGAGTTCAATGCTCACTTCAGCATCCCAGCAGAGAGGAGGTAGCGCCCTGCAGTTTACATTTCCTGTGGTGAGAGTTTGCCTTTTGCACTCAGATGTTATATTGGTTTTCTTCCAGTACCATCGGGAGCAGCGGAGAGAGCGTTTTGTTTGCCGTTGAAGACGACCTCACGACTGAAGTGTCTATGAGAACAACTGAGTGTGGAGCGAAAGGGCACGGGGGTGGGGCAGTGTCAGAATCATGTCGACAAATTAAGCCGCCATCATTTTTTTATCTCAGTATTATCCCGCTCTGTGTGCATGTGTGTGTAGGTTTCTGGGTTTGTGTGTCCCTCCTTGTGGAAGCCGGTGCGTGTATTCATAATTCCAAACAATTATTGTTTGTATTTATTGTGTGTTAGTGAGCTGGGGAGGGGTGAAGGAGCTCACAAAGACTTCTTTGATGCAAGCTAATTCCCAAGCCTCCCCTCCCCTCCCTTCTCCACCTTGGGTCATTACATTTTAACACTCCATTGAAGCCGCAAATTACAATTTTTTGGCAACACAAATGCTCTTTTTGAAGAGTTATTTCTCTCGAGACAGAAATTGGCACTTGCAGGTCTTGGCTGCCAGCGTCGGGGAGCCAGATTCTACAGTCTGCAGACGTGTTATGTATCACAGCCATTTCATGCATATATAATTCCTGTTTTAAATGATCTGATTCTCCTTTAAGATGAGGAAACAAATCTTAAAAATCTCTGGTAAATGTCAAAGTACACTGCACACGATTACAGCTTTGACATCATCTTGAAAGCTGTAATCTTTTTGTCCAACCCAGTCACACTGAAAGGGAGGTTAATGAACAATTTTCCCACTTGAAATCTCAGAGACAAGTTGCGTTTGACTGATTTGAGTTTTTTCCTGACTGTAATCTCTCATTACAAGGCATGAGAGTAAAAGCTGTTAATGAAAACCCATAAACAGTAAAACTTGAGTGGTGCTCATTTATTTTAATAGATTAACATTACAGTGAGGGAGAGCTGACGGAGACAGCTGTGATGCTGATTTTCTGCCGCTGTGTTGAATCTTCCTTAAAATATACAACCTCATGTTGTACACATTAACGCTGATCATATGCTTGGAAAATATCGCGGAAGTAAAACATAATTAAATGAACCACCACATGGTTTACGATCAACTTCACCAAAACAGTGAAAACGTTCATCCTTAGTATTTGCAACCTGAATAAAACGCACAACTTTTATTTCATATTAAATAGTATCCCCTCTAAAGCCTAAACTCTCCTCTGAGACTTTTCATTGATTATTCAGACAGATAATAGCCATGAATGAGAGACTGACCGAGACCAAGGACACACACTGTCATTGATGTGAGGACCTCAAAAGATGAAGAAGAAAAAAAAAAGGTTAGTTCAACCAATTAACCAAAACCCTTTCAGACCTTGTGTAGCCTTGTAGTCCTGGTTTTAAGAAGAAGCCCCCAGTCACCTTGATACAATGTGGACGGACCTGATTTAATATAAAATGATCCAAATATTTCAAAGTACATTCAAAAAGTTCAACAAGAAACTGGAAACTAAAACTACTCTGTAAAGTTTAAAAACTTCACTGAGGATAGTTTTACTTTGACTGCAATATATTCTGGCATTTTTTTTTCATGAAGTTTTAGTATTCATACACAACCCTGCTGGAAAAAAAACATCATCCATATCTATTTCTATTTTTTTTCCCTCACTTTTTCTCACAGTATATGATCAAAGTGAACTTTCTCAGCAGAAACGATCATGATCTCAGCCTGGTATGAAGTAACACTTGAAATCCTGCAATTTCAATTTCTCTAAATCTGTTTTGAATAGAGTAGAGGGTTGTGCTTGGTGGTTGCTGCATACCAGAAGGCCAACTTATATCAACTCTTTGCCGGAAGTAAGTTGGTAGCAGCTGTTCTACTCCAATCCTTGTGGCCTAATTGTGGACAAACATGCTGAAGTTCCTGTTCGGGAGCCAAAACACACATTAAACTAGTGCTTGAAATCCAAAATGCAAGCTTAACTGCCATCTTGGTAGGCATAAAGGGTGGTTAAGTGCCTTCTTTGAGCCAAAACACACTCTAAAGTGCCTTCTTGGAGCCAAAACAGACTCTAAGTGCCTTATTGGAGCCAAAACACACTCTAAAGTTCCATCTTGGAACCAAAACACACTCTTAAGTGCCTTCTGGGAGCCAAAACATACTCTAAAGTGCCATCTTGGGAGACAAACAAACACACCTAAAAGTGCACTCTTGGGAGTCAGAATGCTGTTAATTGTCCTCTTTGGATGAAACACACACTGAAGTACCTGCTTTGTAGCCAAAAAGTGTCCTTTTGGAAGCCAAAACAAGTGCTCAAGTGCCCTTTTGGGAGCAAAAATGAGAGTTGACGTGCCCTTTTCCTGACAGCCAAAATAAACGAAACAAACGAAAAAAGTGCACATCTTGAAACCAAGGCACATCCTTAAATGCCGTATTGGAAGCCAAAATGAGTGCTTGGGTGCCCTCTTGGGGGCCAAAACACATGCCGAAGTGCACTCCTGGTTCGAAAACTACACTGAGTCACCTTCTTGGTCGGAAAAAGAGACTAAACTCCCTCATTGGCTGGTTGAAACATGATAATTTACCCTCTTGGGAGCCATAAACACCTGCTCAATTTCCCTCCTGGTTTTCTTTACGCCCCTGCTCTTCAAAAAGTCTGTGCACACCACTGATATAGAGCATGACCCACAAAGAGAGTGGGTCTTCACTAGTGTGACACTTTGACTTTGGCTCAGCTGCAGGTTTGTTTCTCCCTCTGGGTCTGTTTTGACTCATCACTCTGTATTGTCTGATGTCCCGCCCACCTCACGATCTGAATGACTAGTTATCACATGACTGTGTGAGATAACTGTCAAAAATAAATTTAAATGCTTTTGACAAGTGAAACTTTTATGCTAAGTTTAAGAAGTTTTATTAATTTCTCTTAGTTTTATTTGACTAAATGCAGAAAAGATCAGAACTACAAGTTGAAGTATGGGCCCCAGAAAAATATCAGTCACCCCAATTAATCTCAAATGTGTGCTTAATTTTACCATTTAATCTTCTTTTACTTGATCCAAGTTTATGCATATGAGCTTAAAACTTCAAACACAAAAGTCTGAGTGATGATGTTTCTCCTCACAAAAATAAAAGCACATGAAAATGCCGTCAAACCATAATATTGATTTCAGAGTTATCCGTCTTTGGAGGCAGAACAGCACAAGCCTGTGGCCTGAAATGAACTCAGCTCACCTTGTCAAATCAATATCCAGTGAAGAAACAACAAACACACTTTTCCAATAACCGTCCCGTTTGTGAACGTGACGGCTGTTTTTGCTGCATATCATTCAGGAGAATAATGAAAGTCTGCCTGTATATGTGTGAGTTTGTGTGTGTTTATGTTTATCCGCTGGTTTAATCATGCTCGTTGGCCATCAGTCTCCTCCTCCAGCACCTCCTCTCCCAGCCTCCCTCTTTATTTATTTACCCTGGTCCCATCCAATCGAGCGGCAGATCAGTCTGTGGAAAGGGCAGCTTGCCAAGGCAGCCCTCTGTGACAGTGCAATGCATTAGGACATTAAGACACCCGCTTCTGTGCAGAAAATCAATCAACCACCCCCGGATGCATTAGAGGCAGAGAAGGGCACCTCTCACACCTTTGTGAATGCCATGCCGGCTGGTTCTGCTGCTCCGCTCCCCTCTCTCTCCAACACCAGCAGCAAGCACACCTGGCTGGGCTTGTTTTCTATTCACGCAATCCCACCCAGGAGCAGCGAGCTGGCTTTCAAACAAATCGTTAGCCTTCTCTGAGAGCTACAGAGGTAGAAACCTGAACAGAAAATACAGTTTAAAAAATCCTCAGATTCAGTAATAAATACAAAAAAAAAATCATTGCTTGCTCCTTTTTCATCTGATGCTCTGTCGCTTTCAGCTTCCTTTTGAAGGAATGAAAAATGTGCTTGGTAGATTGAAATTCCGTCAATTTAGCGCCTTATAATTGATTAAAATGCTTTGATTTGTGCAGGTTTGTTGAGGAATTTCAGCTATGACACGCTTTGGACAACAAACAGAGACATACACAAGCTTGTTTGTAAGTAAGAACTGGATAAACACATCTCTTCTTTTGTACATGGAAAAAAAATATGTGCCCTCTGCTTTTATTTCCTCTGACCTCACTTTTTAAAGCTGTGTTCAAACATCAGAAATAAATTGTCATAAGCTGCGTTTTCATTACACTTTTTCGCAGAATAAAAGCAATACTTCTGAACATTCAATAAAGTACAATTGCCCTTTGCTGGTGTTTCCATTACGACTAGAATTTGTGCACAACTTGAGTAAAACTCGTCGGTCAATTTGCAGGGTGCAGAAAAGGGAAGGAGGATCGTAACCGGGGGTAACCATGGACACCACAAATATTTTAAGAGCTCTTGATGGCCATTACTGTTGTTGCTGGGGCTGTTGACAGACAAAGGCGGAGGGGGTTAAAACGTGAACGCCAGAGTCTGTATGTGCAGCAGCGGCCATGTACCAGGGACTTCACAGAGAGGAGTTCACAGAGGCGTCTTTTATCAACATCTGGTGATGTGTTTTTACAAAAAAAGATGTTTCCATTGCACTTTTGTAACTTCAAAATCAAAATTTGATCTTGCTGTTATCAATTTCCTATTTTAATAATTAGGTTTGTGCAATTTGAGGTGCAAGGGAAACATGCTCATTTCAATCCCAGTTTAAACATTGAGTTCTTTAACCAGCCAGCAGGAGCAAAAACACTTAATTTTAGATGACTGAAATTTACAAACTCTTTGTAACCTAACCAAAACTTTAAGAAACTGGTACAATCAACAAATTTTCAAGTTTCACAGGGACCTAAATGAATCCCAAGTGATGTCAGCAACATGGGTTAACGGAACAGAAAAGACGAGCATTTCATCATCGCTTTGATTTTCACGTCCTATTTGAAAATTTGCAGGGAAAAAACATTTCTCAAGCTAGATTCTATAAAAAAAATAAATAAATAAAAATAACATATATTTTTTTACTTTCAGAAAGCCCTGAATGATGAAAACACTCCCCTGTGCATGCCCTTAAAAAATTCTTTGAATTTTGCCTGAAGCCTTAAAGGTGCAAGACTTAATATTGAAGTGAAAAATGAGACTCTAACTTGTAAAAAAAATTTCAAAAACCAAATTGCAGATTCTTTAAATGAAATACAGCCAATTAAAAATTTACCTACGTTCCTCAGGCTTGAGGATATCTGAAAAAAATGTTTTATACACTAATTCCTTATTTTTTAAAACCTTAAAAGGATAAAATCAAAGAAATTCTGTTTCTCCTTTTTTGCCCCTGAATTTTGTTACACTGCACGAAGACATAATCGAGTTACACCAGATGGAAACCATAGTTGTCCTGAATCTATTGAGGTGCAGAACTACACTTTACAGAGAAAAATGAGACACACAGTGAAAAAAAGTATGACAGAAGCAAGACATGAGTAGAAACTGCTTCTTATCCATGCGGTTAAAATTCCTTATAGCACCTTTAATTAGACTTCTTATTAAATTGGCTTCATGTAGTTTGTATCTGATGTTCGCTCTGCACATCCCACCTTCGTATCCATATCTTAGTTTTTGTAAGTTATAAAGGGTAGTAAAAGTATTGGCAAACTTTTTTACCTCGTTAGACTCTGTTTCATTTTCCTTCCTGACACGTGCCCTGTCTTCATCTCTAAAAGAAGTAAAGAGTCTCACAGCTGAAGTTGAAGAGGACTGAGAATAAGAGATCAAAACAGAGCATGAATAAAACACAGACATACTCAAATCTGTGAGAAAACAAATGAAACCCAAAAGCGGCAGATCAAACAGTGAGGGGAAAGTGAGTGAGCCGGATAGCAGCCTGTCGAATCGACCTGCCACTCGTCAGTCTGTCCGTCCGTCTGTCCGGCTTTACCACTATTTGCACCGAAGACCAGAAAGAGCTAAAGCAAAGCAGCTCATTAAAAAGCAAACACTGTCACTTCTCAGAGCACATTATTTAGTGTACAGTAGGTCATTAGTCTTAAAGTGCTACAGCAGCTCCTCTTAATGAGCGGTTCAACCACACAATGTGTTCAAAATGTTTCCAGAAGTTGCACAAGATCATTAGACACACTTGGTTAGAGCCAAAAGGACATGACTAAACTTGTAATGAAAAGTGTGCTGTCTGTAGATGTGGTTATGTTCCTCACAATGTGGCAATTATCACATGTGATACACCACATATTTGTGCTTATTGGCCAGGAGAGCCCAGTTTAATCTACACTCTCCTGATCCTGTGATGGGATTTTACAAAGTGAATAAAACTTTATGAGATGAAGAGCTGCCGAAAAGAAGCGACTCATCTGCATAATTAAAGTCTGTTAAACCTGAAGATGAGTCCTCGCTGCTTTTATACGTTATTTTAGTTTCTAATAAAGAAAAGTCTCGTTTCTCATCTGACTGGAAGAACAACAGCACTTCTTATTCACGGCACACTTTGTCGCATGAAGGATCCAGGAGAAAGGAAATAACACCGGGACATTATCTGAGGAGGGCAGCCCCATTAAAAAAATGAATATTGCTTTTCTCCCCTTCCTCAGCTCTGGCACTAGATAAGGTCTAAACAAATAAATAAATAAAAGCTGTAAATAATCAGAGCCTGTTGCTCCAGTCATTTCTCTATTACTTTGGTCGGTGGAGTGAGACAGAGTTCTTTTCTTTTGCTCTGAGAAGCAGCTCTCCATTTCATTGATAAAAGGAATAAAGGAAGAATTGGAAGGAAGAAGGAAAGTGGAGGAAAAGGTGAAAGGATGCAGTTATTATGAAGGAGGGGAGTAGATTTTGAGGATGCACTTTTAGCTTGTATGTGGGTGTCTCACTCACCTAACAGAACACCCTTGACCTTAAAGATACCCAAGAAGTTAAGATGCCAAACTTATGGATCATATCTCTTTTTCCATTCATTTAAGATACTAAATATTGGTCTATATTGATTTTTCCATTGGGCGATAAGTCTGCAGTGTTGGTGAAAGCAAATACATAAAGACAGATAATCCCCCAATTTATTTTACCATATGTCTGCTTGAAAAATTCATAAATATAAAAGGAATTAAAGTATATCTCCAGAGTAAAAAAAACCAAAACTGCTAATTTCTAATGCGACCATAATACATCTAATCTCCAACATCAGCCACTTTTAGTGCTATCATCCCGTCCGTACAAAATGCAATGTAAGCCTCAGTCACAAATGCAAATGCAAGTGACAGGCAGCAACCCTGTTTCTGCTGAACAATGCAGCTGTGATGTATAAATTCAGCGCAGGGAAGATCAAGCGATAAGACAGGAAGTGGTGCCCAGTAGTGGTGTGCGATATTGCAAAATTTGGTTTCGATCAATGGGTGGTGCTCTAATAAATTTGCAAATATAACGTATTTAGCAGAGTGCTCAAAAGAAAAGTGAGAGGAGCGCACATATAGAGGAGAAAGTGAAAGTGAAACTTAAGTATCGATCTCATCGCATCAAGTATTGAACGATACTGACGCAAACATTGGTATCGATATGTTGATATTTTGGATCGATCCGCCCACCTCTAGTGCCCAGAACCCATTGAAAAGAGCCGGTGACTTCTGTGCAGATATGTTGGAAATACTGGCTTCATAAGCCTTGGTCATGCCTGCGTGTTTCTCACCTCACAGCTGTTACAAAAAGTCAAACCTGGGACACAGCAGCATCACTTTATTACAGGATTGGAGCTTCACACCCTGATTGAGTCATAGAGGGTGAGATAAGGTCTCTGAGTAAAGATTGGAGATACTTTGTGGGGTTTTTTCTCAGAGGGAAAGACGTGAAACAAAGCTTACATCAGTGCTTTAGCTGATGCTTTGTGAAGTATCCAGCGTGGAATTACCCGACAGCCTTCAGGGAAAGTGCGGAGTAAACTGTTGGAGCCATTTGAATAATTGAGGCATAAAGCAGAAGTGATGAGCTGCCTGGCTTTTGTGTTAAGAGTTTCACCAACACGCTTCAATCAATTCACCCTCCTGCTTCAGACAAAATATTTAAATAGTAAATGAATTATCATGCCACACGTGGCGGCGCGACCAAGTGATGATAAGTGAAGCAGCTTTTATTGGGAACAATGCGTCAGAAGTTGTATCCGTCAAAATACTGCACGGGAAGCCAGAGCTTGTCACGAGTCATGCTGCTTATTCACTCCCGGTAAATGCTAATGAAGCTAAGTCAGGTGTGCAGCACAGTGTGGACTTGACAGCCAGAAGCAGGATTTTTTATTCCTGACGACTTAGAGCCAGCCCACTGTGGATCGTGTATTCAATTTGGAGCTGGATTGTTGCATATTTTACAATGTGTTAAGGAGCTTTAGCGTAGGTTCCGATCGTTTTGGAATGTGGTTTTCCAAACGGGCTTAGATATTAGTCGTGTTCTCATCTTGTTACATCACCAGTATCCCAGGAAGGACAGGGGCCCTGCTGACCTGAAGACATCCGGAGTGGTTTTGGCATTCAGGTGCTCCGACAGGAGATTTGTGGTCACCTCCGATGACAACAATGACATTCGGTAAGAGACAGGTCCAGCTGAGCATGACTTCAATCTAATTCTGTGCCAGATCCTGTGAAAGTCACAGAGCTCAAATGATCCTGTCCAGTGGTCAGAGAAGGAGCAGGGGAAATCTCAGAGCTCAGGTGACTACTCAAGAAAAGCAAAGATGAAAAAAAAACAACCTCATTGTGCAGAAATTGAAGACTTTCCAAATAAAATCTGATTTATCTCCTTTTGTTAGTGATTTCAATTATGTCCTCAATAAGCCTGAACACTATCCTCTACCCGCTTTCAATTCACACGTCAGTCCACCAGGATAAAAGCACAAACATTCCCCAGCTGCGTGAAAAAGCAACCCAGCACTTGTCAGCCTGACATTTTACCAGCTGCGCCATCACTCCCCGTCTGTAAATAACATTTAATTCCATATCTGAGTCACATTTAATGAGATTTACATCATAATTACACAGATTGCTGCTGTGAATGTTCCTCTTTGTGCAATTGTAGAACAATCCCGGAGTATTTTCACGGTGACATTCAAAAGGTGGCCGTCAAAGTCACAACAGTGTTAGAGAATAGAGTAATCACCCTTTATTTTCTGCTCTCAGGTCGGTGTGGTAATGTATAAAATACAGGTTATTATGTCGGGCGCCGATGGTGAGGTTGTGGCCTTGGCATGCAGCAGCTACGAGAAGCCAAAACTATTACTGAAATGTCTTTTCTAAAATCATCCCACCTCCACAGTCTTTGAGAGGAGGTGGCTTTTTCAGAGTGACTAAAAGGTCACTGAAATCCCCCTCAAAATTACTCCACTCCTCCTCTCTCTCTCTCTGTCTCACACAGACTGAAGGAGTGGTATTAACCTGCCTCCTTCTTTCCAAAGGATTCCTAACCTGTTGTCTTTTTGTGTCACTGACTTTCGACACAAAGGGTTTGAGTGGGCTTGTCCCACTTTCCTAAAACACGCCACACTATCACTAAAGGTAAAGTTTCCTTTTAAACACTGTTCAAGAAATGATGTACTTTCCACTGGCACGGATTGATATGAGACATGCACTGCTGCCTGTCAATCAAACTGAATCTTTTTTCCCCAAGCAGCTGCCAATCAAAAAGAACAAAGAGAGCAAAATGTTCTCTCTAAGATTTAATGTCAAATTTAATTTTGTTATTCAGGACGGCTCTATTCCTGTGATTTCTGAGCCGATGTTGCATAATCTTTCAGTGTGCAAGAAAGAATAATGCTTTTTCAGAGGCTTAATAATTGTTGATAGTGGATGTGATTATCGTTCTACCATGAATGAAGTGGATTAGATGACTTGTTTTGTTATGAGGAACATGCAGTGGTGGACAAAATTGTGTTGTTGTGTTGCATTTGTCATTAAAACACCCACAAAACAAATGTCATATCTACTAAATCATCATTTTGTCATTATGCTGTATAAACCACAGAACAGCCACCATGGAGGAGACTTAGGCCATTTCTACGGTGGCCTTAAGGTGTCAGATTTTTTGCAGTAGCAGCAACATAGAAGCATCTTGTGCAGTGTTCTGATGGGTGGTTTTCTGATGGAGACAGATAAGTTGTAAGCAGTAGGAGTAGTGTAAGTAATAAAGTTAAGCAAAGTAAAGCCTTTACATATCATATATGAATATATGGAACTGAAAAGAGTCATGTTCTAAATTCTGTGTACATTCCCATTTTTTGAAAGGTACCCAAACAAAACAAAAGTATATCTTGTACAGTCTCACTTATGTAACGCTAAAGCTCTGCACATTCTGCAAACACTCGAGATGTAGTTACAATTCTACAGTTTCATTTTGATGATTCTTTTGTTAAAAGCGAGGTACAACACAAGGAAGACTTTAGACGGTAAAGAAAAAACCTAAGTGAGTGTGACTAAGTGCTTCAAGTTTGATAGGCTACAGGTGCCAGAGGATGTGCCTTTAAAAAAAAAAATACCAATAATGTAGCCACAACACTTCAACGTCAAAAATATTGTTCTTCTGATTCATTCTACCCCTGAGGACAATGGACGAGGTTCGTCTTGATGCAGCAAACATTTTGTGGTGTTTCCTTTGACCAAAACCGGAACAGGTCTCGTCCCTCATTTTGGTTATTATTATTATTAATTTTCTGATTTTTGACAGTGGATAGGGTGGAGCAGGAAAGGGGGAGAGAGTAGGGTGTGACATGCGGGAAACAGGCCACAGGTCGCATTCGTTATTAATTATGTTAGGTTATTAATTCAGAATAACACATAACTCTGCCATGTTTAAATCTCCAGTCAACTTTGTGAAGATAACTTTCTTCTTATTTTGTCTCTCATCGTTGCTTTGTGTTTACTGTGTTGCCTTTTTCTCCTTTGTTGGATTTATTAGTGGGGTAAACTGTGTCATACTGCTATGACATCATGCTATTACGTAGGTGACGTAGCTAATCGACACCCTACTTGCACGCCATCTAACAAAAAAGGGCATGGTTGGCTCTGAAAACAGACCAAACTGCATCAATCTATACTTTACTGCTTGGTGGAAATGGGGCTAAAGTGTTCCTCAAACACATGAGACTTCAGACATCTCTTAAAAGTAGGAAGTTACTGTGGGTATCATGACTTGTAAAACTTCAAAAGGCACATCAGCGGACACGAGACAAGACTTTATGGATGGTGCAGAAATTGCAAAAAATGGTGCATATAAATTGCTCAAAGTGCATGATAAGATACATCAAAATGAAAACAGATCCAGATCCTGATTGACACATTTCCCCCACATCACCCTGTAGTGGAGAATGTTTCCTTTAAAAGAAATATTTTGCTGATGTGAATGCAGCACGCAACGCTGCAGAAAACTGACCCTTATCTGACACTGACACTTCTCATCGTAGTTATCATCTAGGGTCATTCTTATGTTACTTTAATGGTAAATAGATACATTAGGTGATTACTGCTTCTTCCAGTTAAACTACTCACCTTTGACAAGTCACTTCCCCATTCCTACATTGTCATTACCTTTCACCGCTGCCACGGGGTCGGATTCCTCAGAGGAGATTTACTGCACAGTTTAGATGCCTTTGTTAGCATGATCCTCTGTTTCACACTGAGTGATGTGTACGCTGAGGGGAGAAAGAACACCATGTACAGCATGAGGCTGACAAGGAGACATGCTTCAGAGTCATGTCAGAAAATTTTTCATCAGGAGTGGTTTCATGATACTACTTAAAGACATCATCAGTGTCCTATAGGTCGAAAAAAAGACTCAGTGCCTTAAGAGCGTAATCACACTTTTGAAACTTTAGAGAGCTCAATTATTAGACGGAAATAGGCTCAAGTTCAAGGGTGAAATGATAGCGTTTAATATATATAATAAGCATGAGCCATGAAATGCGTTTTCCTCTTTGACAGAAGAACGACCTCTACAGTGGAGGAAGCTGTTTAAATGTAGAAGAAATGCGAAGAGATTGTGGGATGTTGTGCTGGAGTACCAGTGGTAGTTAAGTAATAACATATATAAGTGTATAACATGTATAACATGGTATAAGTCTGCACGAAAAAACACCAGAACTTTACTAAGTGAGACGTTAAAGTTGGTTAAACAGTCAGCGGAAATGACAAAACCAAGCCAGGTGTTAAAAAAAAAAGGTTTGAGAATAAATATACGAAGAACATAGTTGCTGATAAAGCATTCTGTGTCTTTGTTACATGTCGAATACCGCGGTGCGTGAAATGAGCATCAGTTATGGAGTACCTACGTCTGATCTCCTCCATTAGCCATGTAAGGGCTTTTTAATAACGGGTGTGGGGAACATTTTTCTGTGCATATTAAGCGCATGTGGGGGTCGCTCAGGATCACTTTACAAAGCAATATTTCACAGAACAGCTCGCACGAAGCGGTGCTTTTGTTGGCAATTATTTGCTTATTAATTTTTAACCGCGTCCCAACAGCTCAATAAATAAACAAATGCATTTAATGAAACAAATTGGTTCCATACCAAAATAATAGGTAATAAATCATTCAAAGCATGTGTATGGATTATACATGCTTCACCCCTGATTTGTGTTAAAAAAAGAAGCAGGACTGAATTCTTAACTATTCCTCAGGGGACCCTTAAGGGATCTGCTAATCAATATGTACTCCGAGGATGTTTGAGCTCTGGAGGGAAGATAAACTTTGTGCATACAGTTGAGGTAAACAAATCATTTCTACCAACGAAAAAGCTGAGCACTGAAAGAATAGTCCGTACTTTTATCTTCTTCGATCTATGAACTCATTCTGCAGTTATAAGGGAGACATTTAAATGAAACAGGACTTTCATTATTTTCTGATACAACTCTTTGCCCCGCAGCAACAGGACAGAATATAAATGGTTGATTTACTTGCTATCGACTTAAATATTAATTACACATACCAATTGATCTTGCTTTGCCTGGCAGTGTTTTGTGTTTCTTGTTGAACACACGCAATATATTACAATTACTATCAGTGATATTCCACTTATTATTTGTATCTATAAAGTCAGCACAAGCAGCCAACTTCTCTCATGCCTCAGGTCACTGAGGTACAAAAAAAATTGTCTGAATCAACTTGCAACATGATGGCAAAGTTTTCTACTCCTATGCTTTGGATTTAATTGCAACAAGTAATGTATTAAAACATGGATGATACATCAGCTTCCTGAAGCGAAACCAAAACTTTCTGCCGAACTTCCACCATTACAACCAATGATTAATTTGTCAAAACTAGGGTTGCAAAATTGTTGGAAACATTCAATGGGGATTTTGTGGAATTTACATCAAATGCATTTATATGCTCATATCTCATGCATGAATTTAAACATTTTTTATAAGTGGACATGCATGCAAAATGTCTGATGCAATATTTCTAATAACATTTTGGTTAAATTTCTACAATCACATTTTGAGAAAAATCTATTACAATTGATGTCAATAAAACCCTGAAAATAAGACATAAGAGATCTTTTCCATTTCTTCATGAGGTTAAATTGTTAGTTGAAGGAGCTTGAAGATTTTGGCTTCACTTTGGAGAAGGAGGCATGCTGTCAACTCACATGCACACCATCACCCTTTTAATTACTTACTTTATATCTTTTTTGGATTAAAAGGAAAAAAACTTTATTTTTTCACTATTTGAGGTGAGAAAACAGAAAATCCTCTGACACTTGCTTCTGTCTCTCCTGATTTTTGTTCAGCCAAATTAAAGACTCACAGCACAGCAGTCAAACTCTTTTATCCTTTTTTTTTTCAAGAAAAAAACATGCCATTCAGAGTTTGCACAACTGAAAATTCAAGATAATAATTCACCAAATAGACACTAAAATGAAATACCTCTTTAACTGAAACAAGCTTTTGTTTCCAAACATGAAGCAATGTCCTACAAACACAACAGTTTTGTATGACTATAATGCCTTATCCATGTTACTGGAAATCTACATGTTGCTCTTAAAGTATTTGTTAAAGGAACAGTACAACAAAAGTGACATTTTTTGCTACTTTTCCCTCTGGCAAAGCAAAAAAAAAAAAAGACATTAGCTCTGACTGTGAGGGCATGATATGAGCCTCATCACAAACATCCCTCTAGTATCTGTGATGCTAAATGACTGAGCTGAATGAGATGACTCGGACATGTGCCTAAAATGATAGTACAAGAAAAAATGCTCTTTCCAAACCTAGCTGTGATTCAGCCTTTGAAATGCACATCTGTAAGTGTGCCGGTCTCTGGAGCTTTGAGCGCAGCACCTATCAAGCTTCATCCTTCAGAGCCTCTTCATGCTGCGACACTAATCAGGTGGTTGCTGAGCTGTGATGGACATTTGTCATTAGGTGTCATGATTAGATACAAATGGTTCGTGACTGTATTCTGTCAGGACAACGCCGGGCGTCTGAGGTGCTTCATGATGGAGGATTTCAGAGTGGTGTCAGCGTGTGCCTCTCCACAGCCTAAAAGGTAACACTCTTCCACCACATTTGCTGCTGTACGATGCATCACTGACCGGGGCAGGCTCAGAAAAATACCTACTTTGACTTTAAAGCTACAGGTACGCCACTTGAGAATTTTAAACCGCTTGTTTCTGAACTTACACACTGAATATGAATCAGTTAGAAAAAAAAGTAAAAATGCAACTAAAAGGCAATAAATGACCAAATGTTCCTTGACAGGCTTTTAAACGGAAGATGTAGCTTCTCATTAAACCTTTCTGTAACTGTAAAAAAGAGCAGCAGCATCATGGAGTGGTTTTTTGGCTCCTCTGAAAAGAGCTTTTTCCATTCGCGAGGCCTTCATTAAACAAACAAAAAATTCCACTGGAGGGGGTCAGAGGAGAACGGTGTTGTGTAATCTGGATGAAAACACACTTTTTGATATTAGCTAAAGAGATGTTCTGACTCAGATACACAATGAAGAGGTGCACTTAAAACTGACATGTCAGTCAGTGTTTATCTACAAATGGGTTTTGGCAGTGGAGTCACATGAGCAGGGGCGTATTTACCTTAGGCAAGCACAGCCAATTGCCCTTAATTGTCTCATGAGAAAGGATTACTAAGGTTTTCTTGGATTTAAAGAAAAATACTAATGTGTTAATCTTGATTCACGTGCTTAAAAGTACATCAAAATGCTTAAACTATCACGATCCTTTCAACTGCCCCCCCTTCCCATGCAATGGATTATTCCATATTACTGAGTACGTGTAGACTTAATTCAGGAAGATAGTTGCAAAGCAAACTTGTTGGCTCATTTCTGAGAAAAAAGAAACTGAGTTACCCCTGTGGAGCAGAGAAGAAAAGAGTTCCTATCTTTGTACAAAGTAGCTGCATTTTCACTTTTTGCAAAATAAAAGCAATATTTCTGAAGTTTTGTTACATAAAATTGCATCTTGTTGGTGTTTCCATGACAACTAGAATTGAGCACAATTTGAGTAAAATCTCAGTTCTGGGGTAGAGAAACACGGTTTTGTAACTTGTAACTTGAGTTTTCTGGTAATTATTACAGATTTCAGGACTCAATTGAACCAAAGTACAGAACTTTTGGAAATTTATTCAGTTACATTATATTACCTGGTTCAAGATTAACAGTGTCTTATTTGTTGATTCTCTGGATTTAATGACTGGATTTACTGTGGGCCACCACATGACTGAATAGGCCATTGCGCCTGAGTCAATGCAGTGAAACATGACCGAATGCACTGCAAAAACTGAAATCTAAGCAAGTCATTATGTCTTATTTTTAGTAATATTTGTCTTACTATTCTTGATTTGAGCCACATTTACCAGACAAGGTCATAAAAATGTCTTATCTTAAGTTTTTTAAAGACAAAAATGAAGCATCAATTGCTTGTAACAAGTAAAAAAAAATCTGCCAGTGGGATAAGATAAAAGATTCTTGTTTTAAGACATCTTTCTAATTTCAAGAAAGTCGTCTTATCTCATTGGCAGATTTTTTTTGACTTGTCACAAGCAATTTACACCTCATTTTGGTCTTAAAAAAACTTGAAATAAGACATTTTTATGACCTGGTCTGGTGAATGTGGCTCAAATTAAGAACAATAAGACAATTTTTACTACAAACAAGACATAATGACTTGCTTAGATTTCCGTTTTTGCAGTGTGGTCAAACTCTAACTCATGAAACAGATCCAAGAGGCTGTCACTTCAGTTCAACAAAATCAGATTGAAACTGAATGAGTCTTCTCAGGCAGCTTCAACCTTGAAGCTGTGCATAACAACCATCTCAGTGTAACTAAAGCCAACAATGTCTCATCAGCTGTGTCAACTCAGCTTGTTGTAAAGTTTGAGTTTGGGGTTTTGAGGCCTTATTTAAGTCTATTCTCTCTCACTTCTTTCAGAGACTCCTCAAACAGTGTCCTTCAGCCTCCAAATGCCCTGCCTTGTGTCTTTGCTGACATTTGTCTACACAGGCAAGCCTGTGATGAGTCTCGGTAGCCTTGGGCCAGCCAAGAATACAACATAGTGGCTCTATTTGAAAGGATGAGACGGCAGAGAGTGTCTCCAAGGAAATTTCATCCTCTTCTGAAATAAAAGATGAACAGCAAAATGCAGGGGACACAGTCTGCCGGTCCCACCAGGCTGCTCAGGGAATATATCGCCGCGCCGTCTCAGGCATCACTCATGTTTCGCAGAAAGTCAGAACCCCTCTTGGGATACCTGGAGGTGTCAATCCAGAGTTAAACAGCACATATGGGCGGGGGGGTTAGCAGCCTTTGTGCAATCCAGCAGGTCGCAGGGTGGCATTAGGCAACAGATGGTATCGAGTCCACGTCAGGCTAGCTATAGGATACCACAGGAGGGAAGCTAACGAGAAGTGTAGGCTTTAGGTAAGATGACAAAAACAGTTTAGCTAAATGCCAGGATGCGCTCCCCAGCACTCCATGTGATGATCAAGCTTTATTTCAAGTGGCAACCCCCTGCCCACCTCTCCCTTGATTAATGAGGGCAGAGCAGATGCTACGGGTACGCAGCAGAGGGAGTAAAGCAGGGGACGGCACTATGAGCGGCACCCCACATGGCAGCAGACTTCATTTCTTCACCTTTGCATCAGGCATGTCTGGCTGGAGCCGTAGGTGTGTGCATCCATGTCTGCTGTCTGTCTCTGCAACACGTCGTGTGTATTTGCGCATTCTCTTACATGAGAGAGAAGCAGAGTCAGAGTCTGCCAGCTGGAGTTGAGTAAGAGCACCCTTGGGCATTTTGATCCCAAAATATGGTGATGAAATGATACTTTGCGTAGAAACATGCTAACAACTGCTTACAGCTAGAATACTTTACTCACTGTTAGGAAAAACACTGAAAGTCTCATTCCTCTGCAGGTCGTGAATTGCATTTATTGTCACGTTCTAAAGAGAGCGTAGCTTGGGTTTCTGTGCCAGCTGAGTGAAATGTATATTCATCAGTCCTTTAATGTGAAAGTGATGGAGATATATAATTTACTTTTTCCCATTTCCAGCAAAGACAGGTGCGACCTGACCATCTGCTAATTTGTCAATTGCAGTGCATGAAAAGCACTCGCAATCATGCAAATGCACCGTGTGTTTCAGCGTCGTCCATTATTCAAGTGGATGTGAAAATGATATATTCATAAATTGGAAATGAAACTGGTTTGTGTAACAGAAATGGGGGAGGTGACGTCAGCAGGTAGTTGGATGGTTGGCATTTTGAAACCTGAAGTGATGGGATGATGAGGATGGTGCTGCATAAAGAGCTTTACAAATATTCAATCTACGTCTACCACAACATTAAACTAATAGTGAGAACTCTGTTTAAAGTGGCTTGTGTGTCTCTTTTAACCCTCTGATGAATGAATTATGAAAGTCAGTGTCAGGATTTTTTTCCCTTGAGTGTTTTTATTTGTCTTAAGGCATGAAAAAAGTAATCCTTTTTTTTTTTTTCAAATATTTGTAACTGAGCATTCAACATAAAACAGTGTGAACTTAATGTGAAAATGCCTTTTTTTAACCTCTTTTCTTTTTTTCTGTAATTTCATGAATTATCTTTTTTAAATGCTTTGCGAAACATTTTAACTATCTTTCATCCATTTTAACACTTAATAATTTATAGTTTATACGTTTTTTCACCCTCAAATGTTTGTCTATAACTTCAAGAGGAAAAAAAAAGTATATATATATATATATATATAATGTTTGGGGGGAAAAAAATCAAAAACATTTTTCAGGCCCTAAGAAGAATAGAAATATCCTGACACAGGCTACTATGAATTTCCACCACATGAACCATTGACTTTAAGAGTAAATAACTTTTAAATAGGTGTCCACTGTAGTGACCACTATGCACCACAGGTTTAAATCCATTAATTGATGCAGTAAATTCATCAAACCTTTTCTGGAACAATTCTTTAAAGCTTGAGACTTCATTGTCTGTTATTATTTGTTTGATTACGCGACAGTTTGTCTGATCTCATTGTGGTTTCCAGCACCAAAAATCTACACATCCATGTCTTTTACACCTTATCTGTAGCTTTGTGGACCATTTACAGAGATAGACTGACGTGTATCCTTCAGGGTCAATACCGATACCTATTATGAGTAGCCATGGAGGACGATAACTGATATTTGTAGCTCATAATTTGCAGTAAAAGTGAAAATGCTGGCGTCAAATTTTACGAATTGAGCAAACTCCAACACTTAACTTTGTTTACGTGCCTGTGCATGAACAGCTAATCGGTCAGTCCTTACTATTCGTAAATATCTAGAGGCATCGTGTCTATTCCAGTTCCAACAAAATGTAGGAAAAACAATGTTCCGTACAGATGTATCGTTGACACACGTTTACGTTGAGAGACAGCACATCTGACTGACGTCCTGCTGAAGCGCCCTCCCCCCTGACACGGCGCTATAACTCACTCTGAGTTACTGCCATCAAGAGCTCACGCCTCTTATTGCCATTTCTTGCCCCGGCCTACTCCTTGCTCTTATTTTATGTATTTTTTATCACCAGGCATAAATTAGTCCCTGTTGAAGTAGGTAGACAGGCTCGGCCCTGCAAACCTGAGACGAGTGTCCTCCTAAACCACTTGTACAGATTTAGACCTCCTTGTCGAGCAAGGGCATCTGAAAGCGCGAGTCATATATTAATGATCCTCACTGGCAAGAAAACAACCCTAACACTGCAGGGCAGAAAACACACACACTCTCACGCACGTTATGAAGGCAGGAAACAAGTATTTTGTACCTGTTTCCAATTATAGGGCCGCGTTTTTTGCCAATGGATTATTTATGATGAAGCTTCATTTACATGAGGTGCATTTGAAGTGCGGAGGTCTATAAATACTTAAGCAGCCGGGCAAATTATGCAGTAAAACAACCAGCAATGTCAATATTTTGAAAGTGCACATGCTGTACCGCGATCAGCTGTTTGGCTTTGGTGCGGCGAGACGGATGGCGTCCTTCGTGAGTTTTTCCGTGCGGAGGTGTAGTCTCACTGGCTGCTTCGAAAGGTCAGGACTAAATTGGGACTGGGGGAAACAGATCTTTCAAGGTTTAAGTATCAAATCCCGTAAGTCACTTCAGCAACCTTTCTGGAAGAGAGTGAGAGATATTCCTTTGTCTCACTCAACCTTCGATGAAAAAATAGTGACCCCCCCTTTCCCCTGCTGCATGGGGATGGATCCCTCTCGACGATGAGAAGTACAGTTTACATCACGACTCTTTTCCTCTCNTCAATCTACGTCTACCACAACATTAAACTAATAGTGAGAACTCTGTTTAAAGTGGCTTGTGTGTCTCTTTTAACCCTCTGATGAATGAATTATGAAAGTCAGTGTCAGGATTTTATCCCTTGAGTGTTATTATTTGTCTTAAGGCATGAAAAAAGTAATCCTTTTTTTTTTTTTTTAAATTTTTGTAACTGAGCATTCAACATAAAACAGTGTGAACTTAATGTGAAAATGCCTTTTTTAACCTCTTTTCTTTTTTTCTGTAATTTCATGAATTATCTTTTTTAAATGCTTTGCGAAACATTTTAACTATCTTTCATCCATTTTAACACTTAATAATTTATAGTTTATACGTTTTTTCACCCTCAAATGTTTGTCTATGACTTTAAGAAAAAAAAAAGTATATATATATATATATATATATATATATATATATGTTTGGGGGGAAAAAATCAAAAACATTTTTCAGGCCCTAAGAAGAATAAAAATATCCTGACACAGGCTACTATGAATTTCCACCACATGAACCATTGACTTTAAGAGTAAATAACTTTTAAATAGGTGTCCACTGTAGTGACCACTATGCACCACAGGGTTAAATCCATTAATTGATGCAGTAAATTCATCAAACCTTTTCTGGAACAATTCTTTAAAGCCTGAGACTTCAATGTCTGTTATTGTTTGATTGATTACGCTACAGTTTGTCTTATCTCTCTGTATTTTCCAGCGCTAGAAATCCACACGTCCATGTCTTATACACCTTATCTGTAGCTTTGTGGACTAGTCATATACAAATAGACTGATTTGTATCCTTCAGGGTCAATACCGATACCTTTTATTAGTAGCCATGGAGGACGATAACTGATATTTGTAGCTCATAATTTGCAGTAAAAGTGAAAATGCTGGCGTCAAATTTTACGAATTAAGCAAACTCCAACACTTAACATTGTTTACGTGCCTGTGCATGAACAGCTAATCGGTCAGTCCTTACTATTCGTAAATATCTAGAGGCATTCCATTTTCAACAAAATGTAGGAAAAACAATGTTCCGTACAGATGTATCGTTGACACATGTTTACGTTGAGAGACAGCACATTTGACTGACGTCCTGCTGAAGCGCCCTCCCCCCTGACACGGCGCTATAACTCACTCTGAGTTACTGCCATCAAGAGCTCACGCCTCTTATTGCCATTTCTTGCCCCGGCCTACTCCTTGCTCTTATTTTATGTATTTTTTATCACCAGGCATAAATTAGTCCCTGTTGAAGTAGGTAGACAGGCTCGGCCCTGCAAACCTGAGACGAGTGTCCTCCTAAACCACTTGTACAGATTTAGACCTCCTTGTCGAGCAAGGGCATCTGAAAGCGCGAGTCATATATTAATGATCCTCACCGGCAAGAAAACAACCCTAACACTGCAGGGCAGAAAACACACACACACTCTCACGCACGTTATGAAGGCAGGAAACAAGTATTTTGTACCTGTTTCCAATTATAGGGCCGCGTTTTTTGCCAATGGATTATTTATGATGAAGCTTCATTTACATGAGGTGCATTTGGAGTGCGGAGGTCTATAAATACTTAAGCAGCCGGGCAAATTATGCAGTAAAACAACCAGCAATGTCAATATTTTGAAAGTGCACATGGTGTACCGCGATCAGCTGTTTGGCTTTGGAGCGGCGAGACGGATGGCGTCCTTCGTGAGTTTTTCCGTGCGGAGGTGTAGTCTCACTGGCTGCTTCGAAAGGTCAGGACTAAATTGGGACTGGGGGAAACAGATCTTTCAAGGTTTAAGTATCAAATCCCGTAAGTCACTTCAGCAACCTTTCTGGAAGAGAGTGAGAGATATTCCTTTGTCTCACTCAACCTTCGATGAAAAAATAGTGACCCCCCCTTTCCCCTGCTGCATGGGGATGGATCCCTCTCGACGATGAGAAGTACAGTTTACATCACGACTCTTTTCCTCTCAAGGACAGACCTGAAATCTTCCTCTGTATCTTCTCTTGTTTTAGTCTCTTTGATTCTACTTTTGCATCAGTATGAATATGCATGCACACCTCAATATGTCCTTTTACCTCCATTATCCACCAATGTATAAATCTGCAAGCATAATTAACATATCAGAGTGAGCCATCGTCTGCATGAAAACAATCTTTTTAACAGAAATGTACTAAATGTATTCTCCTGTGGACAAAAGCCTGTGGGAAAGAGCAATGCTGAGAAGCGAGAGCACTTATTCATTTATCTTCTATTTATGTTCCTCCGTTTAATTGAATTTTTCGCTATAATCCTGGCCTCGTGGATATAAATCATGCCTCTCAATCAGTCAAGATAGCTAAAAGACGGCTGCTGCTACAGATGCACGAGAAGGGCGGGCAGGGGGCAAGAGGATACCAAGATTTATGTTTGCGAGGAAAAACATGACCCTGGGTCTCTTCTGCCTGTCAGCAGAGCATCTTTTCCATTACCCCTGAGATTCATAAGCGCTATATTTCAGTCAGAGGTCCTTGAGCAAATCAGGACAGACACAAAAACCTAAATAATTCTGCTGCTCTTCGCTGTAATTTTTTTCATACACCACAAAAATTAAAAGTTGTTTTCAGCTCTGCAGCTGAATGCTGTTTTACAAAGCTGTGTTAAGTAAAAAGTACGTCCTTGAGTCTTTTTTGCAGCCATGTGAGTGAGCAATGATACGCTGAATAAGATTGCTAAAAAATAACACAAATTGCTCTGAATATGTTGGCCCTACGTATTGCTCACCTTGTGAATTAAAACATTCAGAAACATTTTTATTACAACAAACAAAATTCGAAACGTGTTTTCTCGGGAGTTCATTGGTTTGTTTTCTAGAATAGAGTTCTGCATGTCAACAGGGGTCAACCTTCTCAACCGAACTTTCAGTCAAGCTAGCAGAGGTCTTAAACCTCCTGGCTAACAACTGCAGTGTGCCTCCTTGTCTGCTGAGTTTCTCTAATCATGCAAAAATACTTTATTATTTAGCGCTTCCTCATTGGCTTCTTTTATCAAGGCAGGATGTTGCAGCTTTATAACAAACCCGTTGGTTTCTAAAAAGTTGTTTTGAAGCCAAATGATAGCTGTGCCCTCATTGGAGACGCTTAAAGCTGAAGTACATCACATGCATCTGCAGTCCGACTCCACTCTGTTGCATGTGTGTTCAGTCCGTCACGCTGCATGACTGACTGATGGAGTCACAGACTGAGGAGTTCCCGTGCTTCCCACTCCATTCCAAAACTTCAAACCTGTTGACCTCTGATGCACTTATTATGTCCATTTGTTGTTGTACTCAAGCTAAATACAATCTGATTTTGACACAGTTTGTTTTATTTTTAAAGTCACAGACACTTAAGGTTGTTTACAGGAACTACTACGCCAAAAAGGTAGGCATGCAGCTGAATGGTGATGGAATGGATCCAGTGTGAGTGTAACATGGACTTAAATGAAGACTTATCCAGAGCAGTGCCGTGTCCAGGGGGGGCCAGACCACAGACACATATCTGGTGTATTTCAGTCATTTTGATCAACTAAAAAACAGGTTGAGCTGAGATGAGCTTTTAGAATTGTCAAGAACTGTTATAGCACACACCCCTGTCCGTCAAGTTAGCTGTGCCCCTGCCGATGCATAACCTATTGAGATATTGTGTAATGCATGCAAAATACTGTACTGAGGTTTTCGAGGTTCGATGTAGACGGTAGCTTCTCTCTGCTTCTACCATGAACAAAATAAGATATCACTGCTTTGCAATGGTCTATTTCACTTTGAAATACTCCTGAGCTCAGTTCTCAGAACAAAGGTGGGCTTCATTTTGTCTCAAATGGTTAAAAAATACAACTTTTGTACTTTGTAGTTTGGCTAACACCTACCACCTGAGTTAAGCATGAAGGCGCAGCTCATCACACTGATAACAACAAGCAACTGCACCACAAAAACCTACAGAGTGCTTTGATGTTGGCTTATAAGAAGAAAATAACTTCATATCACATAGAATGATCTGTATCTGAATTTGGGCTGAAATAAAATGACTCTTCCTGGTTTAGAAATACTTTTTGAGGAATTTGGCTCAAACTCTGTACCTACATTTAATCCAAACAGCTGCAAGAAGCATAAAATTTCTGACTGCCTAGCTGTTAAATGTTTGACGATTTTTTTTCTTTAATTCCTCCGTGGAAATTTTGATGCTACCCAGAGCAAGGACACGATCTGTAGAAGTCTATAGAGAACATCTTGGTGTAAACATGTTTTATTTGTGTTGTTGACTGTTGAACCTGGTTCAGGTTTATGTTGTCAGTCATTTCTGAGCACATAAAGCAGAGGACCCTATACAGACTGTTTGCTTAAGTGTTTGACTGAGGGCAAGGCTTGTTAAAGCTAAAGAAACTCAGGTACCTTCAAATTCAATATAATTCCTCCACCCAAACACACCAACACACACCAATGTGTGCCAAGCATCCAATCCGGCCTCAGTGTTCTTCAATAAAGTCTCCTCTGACAAACATGATGGAGAGCCACTCCGCCTCGGAGCGAGATACTCAGAAAACGACTTGAAGATAAAATATTGCCATCCTGGCGGTTGACTTGCCAATCCAAATTAAAAAAAGTTAGAGTGGCCAGGTTTATGCTGCCCCCTTCACTGCTGCTATATTTCACGCTTTTACACCTGCTACACACTCACATATCACACACTTAGCAGCAGCACCTTTCTCTCTTTGCTTTAAGGGCTGCACGGTCCAATAAGCTAATGAGGAGGTCTGTGTAAGACCTTTACTCTCCTTATTTTGATGCTTATCCAGAGGTCTTACAGTATGCAGACTCCATAAAAACCTTTGTATAAATAGATATTTGATGCTGTGGGTATCTAGTGAGCAGGATTTATGGACGCTGTCCTCTTGCTGCTTGTTTTGATTCATCATCCAATCCAAAGGGACCCATTACACAGAGCTTCTGTTTTTTTTTTTTAGTTCATTCTACCCTAAGCAAATTTCATTTTAAGTCAACACAAAAATGTCATGCCAAACCCAGACGCTTTGAGCCATCGGATTAAATATGGTCAAATAAATAAGCATTTAATCTCCTATAGGTGCTACCTTACATGGTAGAAGGGTTTGAGTGTCCATGGGAGCTATGTTGTTGGGAGGAATGACAGCAGGGACCAGTTCACCCTTGCCAGAGCCGGGCCTATACCCAGGGGGCACTGTCTGGCCAAGCCTCAAATGGGTGACATGGGTCTGTCCTCCTGTGGACCCACCTGCTGCAGGAGGAGCCGCAGGGGTCCAGCGCAGTGTGGATTGGGGAGCAGTCAGAGGTGAAGGCCTTGGCAACCTGATCCCCCAGTTAAAGGAACTGGCTTTTGTTGCATGGTGTCATGTCTTGTCAATTACAGTACAGGCCAAAAGTTTGGACACA
This sequence comes from Thalassoma bifasciatum, assembly GCA_008086565.1. Classification (NCBI taxonomy): domain Eukaryota; kingdom Metazoa; phylum Chordata; class Actinopteri; order Labriformes; family Labridae; genus Thalassoma; species Thalassoma bifasciatum. Next base: position 149,613 of record RPOG01000481.1, on the reverse strand, counting down.
CTTTCTCATTCAATCTGTTTTCTTTATTTTCATGACTATCTATTGTATATCCTCACTGAAGGCATCAAAACTTTGAATGAACACATGTGGAGTAATGTACTTAACAAAAAAAGATTAAATAACTGAAAACATGGGGTTGGGACCATCAGTTGTGTTGTGCAGAAGTTAGGTTAAAACACAGCCAACAGCCCTATTGGACAACTGTTAAAATTCATTTTATGGCAAGAACCAATCAGCTAACTAAAGAAAACTGAGTGGCCATCATTACTTTAAGAACTGAAGTCGGTCAGTCCAGTAAATAGTCATAAAAACAAACAAAAAAAAAAAAAACGCAAATTGAATGAGAAGGTGTGTCCAAACTTTTCGCCTGTACTGTATGTTAAGTTTGCACTTTTTTCCCCAGTCTTGTCTTTCATATTCGCCATGATAACACTTTGTAGTCACGTCCCTCTTGTTTCAGGCAAATTCACCACCAGCCCTCTTGTTTTTACCCCCTTGTTTAAAAATCTGTGTTTCTCTGTATCTTATGCCAAATCATCTTGTCTTGTGTTGCAGATCTCATCCTCATTTCTGGTATCCTGTTTAGTAAAAAGCTCTTATCCTGAATTTCTGTTTTGTTTTGAAGATTCCCCAGTGAGAAGGGTTTTTGTTGCACTTTTGAATTTGTTTCCAGTCTCTTTGAGATTTTTGGTTTATAGTTTTGGAAGTGGCAGGGACAGGTGCCACTGGTCCTCGCTGGATGGATGGATAAACAAGCATTACATTACTCATAAGTGAGTAAATACAGGGATCTATTTTATAACAATCATTTCTTTTTTATTTTGAGGCTTTTAGTCAACCACTAAAAAACCTGATAATACTGTCAAATATATTCAACTATGAATGTTTCATGAATTTAATCCTCCCTATCAGATGTTCCCATGACCCCCATTCACAAAGCCTCTTTTATTGCGCCCTGTTCACTTCATACTGCTTTCACTCATGTCTCATCATTGTGTAATTAATTTTCCTAAAAGACAGATTCATGTCCAAATAACCATTAGAGACCCTCAAAATTCTGAGGATTGAATCACCATTTTCAGAAAAGAGACCTCGCTTCAGTGGAAAAACATTCTCGGGCAAATTGATCTCATTCCTACTCCCATAGTTGCTGTTTTCGGTGATAACATTTGATTTAGACAATGCTTCAAAGGCTTCAGCATTTTCTGCACTGAATAAAAAAAACCAGACAGAAGTACAACGAGAAAAAAGTACAACAAGAAGGAAAACAGACAGACATCCAGCAGAGGTTGATGCCAATAAGTTTCGCAGCCATGTGAGTTTTCAGACGGACACCCAAATCCTCTTTTTCTCTCCACAACATTCAAACACCATTGATGCAGTTTAATGCTGTTTTATTGTGAGAATTGGACCTGTGGGGCCACGCAGGGGTAGAAGTGGAAGAGCTATGACTTCTCACCAGTGGTTTATATCCAATTATCTTCATGCTGAGTGGAGGGAGGAATGGCAAACTCGGGATAAACGATGCGTTTCATGTGTGGCCAAACTTATTTGAGCTCCAACGCTGCATGTGCTTATGATGAGTCTGGTTGTTATTTTCTGCTTTTAGTCAATGCACAGGAGCTAAAAAGCAACTGTAAACTAATGTGGAAAGTCCTGCAAGAAATAAGTTGACTGTTTTTACTCAATGTGATGTTGCTGATATATTCTGATAAGTTATTGATGTTTCTAGGGAAGTTAAATTAACTTGGAAAAATTGACTATATTTTGGTTATGCAATGATTCACTATCCAGCTAATTATGATGGGTATCACCAAGGCTGAATTGGAGAACCTCAAAGAAGTATGAACCGATTTTTTTAATGTGATTCAACCTGAATTTTTCACTCATGTATTTCACTTCGAAGCCAATTTGTACAAGTCCAGTGGTGCAGCATAACCAAGCTCATCAAACAACCAACTGTAAGTTTTCAGTCTAGATTTTCTCAGGGATCTGACATCCACAACACCCACAGTCTGGAGTTAGAAGTTACAATTCTGTGTGAGGCTGATAAAAGGTAATTTCTTTCACTCATTTCCATTTTGTCACATATGTAGTTACATTGTATTATTATATCATATTATATTCTTCTGTGCTGGAACCCAACCTATCAGTAATGTTCTTTTTGTTCAATTCAGGCACAAGAAATACTTTCAGTTTGAAGACCAATTAGAGTAATAACAGAATATTATTCCAGCACGGTTCCATTGGACAATAAGTTCACCTCCTGACTTAAAGAGCAAAGTCTTTTGTGCAATAAAGTCATACTTCCTGAAAAAACTGCAGTGATATTGCAAGAATTTAATACAAATGCAAAAGATTGACCTCACTGTTGATTGAAATGATTCTGTGTTACTCTTAGATGATTTTACATGTCATTCATTGTTAGGTCGTGGAAACCCATCATTCCTTTCATTGTGTGGGTTTTATTTCATTCATACAACTCCAGAATTAATAGAGGTACTGCAGCGTAATAGCTGGATTTATGACAGCCTCTTCGCCTTTTGGAGGATCAAGGTCACATCGGTGTGTCTGACAATGAATTTTCCCATCCCCCTCTCTGTTTAGAGCCCGCAGAGTCTACTTTAAACACATAAATATGTCCCTGAAAGAAGATATGTGTAAAGAAAATAAATACTAATATTTCAGTTGAGAACGCAGGACATGACCGTAGGCACTGAAAACAGTTTGAATAAAATACAAGCAGTGAAAGGGAGGAATGTCAGAGGCCAAATGTGGTAAATAGAGACAAGATGTGGTGACACAGAAAGAAAATAAGAAAGTAAAACATGTTGTTAGCTCAGGATTTGTACACCTGGGGACGTGGGCTGAGTGCAGAAGAAAGAATATGGATCTCTCAAGGCTAAATCCCAACAGGAAATGTTAATAACGCAAAATTTCCCCTGTTTAATTTCTAAATGAGTCTCAGTTTAATAAAACAGAAGAACAGGAATGTGATGAAAAATTAGATTTTTCACACTGGAAAAGGCAATAACAAGAGAAAATAAGTGTTTTAAATTAAGTTGCTGGAACAGCGTGGAAGTTATGGCAGCTCTCTGCTGAACCGTTTCCTGCATGACAATCAGATGACGATAAACACTCGAGACTGCTCTCAGCTATAGCAATCACACTTAATTACTTTTAAATTTATGTGCTCAGACAGTGTAATATGTGAGAAAGTGGGAGACATGTCCCTGAAGTTCTATTATAAGAAAGGGTAATTAGCTTCATATTTTACCAAAGTTGCTTTATTTTGAAAAACCTGTCAAAGATTTTGTGTTTTAATGGTTTCTTCCCGGAGAATTTAGTAAAAGGTCAGAGTTTGATGATTAAGAGTGGAAAAAGATAATAATGATCAAGTGTAATAAAGGTAAAAGAACAGAACAGAACATTGTGTTTTCACCTAGTTAGAAGCTACAAATTTAGGCTGGGATATTAATTGCAAATTAGATGCTTCTGCTTCAATATTCTAATCACAATTTCTTTAACTGCACATGTGTCAGAATATCAGAATATTTTTGACAGAAGATGCTTCAAGCTATAGAGCAGTGTTATAACCTTGCAGAGCAGATGAACCTGCCTGATTCACTTTCTGAAATCCCACAGATCCATCTTGCCAAGCTCTATTGTCAAAAGATTTCACCTGGTCCAATATTAATTGGCCCAATCAGAGAGCAGAGGTGGGAACTGAACTGCGAATGTGACGACAGCAGGAAGTGCCTGAATGATTGAAAACAATAGTAGTGTGCAAAGCAGTCTCCATGGATGCAACAATATGTGCAGTTTTATCAGGAATGGATTCAATTTCTTCTTTAAAAGAAGAACAGAGAACGTCACTTAAAGCCTTTCTTATAGGAAACGATGTAATCCAGTCACCAGCTACTGTTTTATTTTTAGGTCCTGCCTCTGAAAACAGTTTCTAACGGCTCTTTGCCAGATGGACAAAGTGAAATATCCCAGTGTGGGATATATGGATATATATCTGTCTGGTGTGTCAGGTTACTGGTGTTACTCAACACTGTTTGATTGAAGAGCCACATTGTTGAAAACAACCTTGGTAAGAGCAACAATCTAAGTCATGAAAAGTGGCAAAAAGGCAAGAAGTTGCAATGAAAAATAAATTTAAGGTGAAAAAAATGGTCGAAAAGCTGTGAAAATTAGGGGAAAACTTGGAGAATTGTAAGAAAGTAGCAAAACTTTCAGATGCATAACATTTCTTTTTAAGATAGCCTGTTTTCTTTTTGATTTCACATAGTATTCTTATTTCTGAGACACTGAAGTTTGGGTTTTCATAATCTGAAAGCCACAATAAATCACTTTATGTATAATGAGTCTGAATTATATATGGGTTCCACTTTCTGAAATGTGTGACCAAAGATGTTATGCTTTTTTTTTTGTTATGTTCTAACTTTTGAGATGACTTTCCTGTCTATTAAAATGTGGAAAGTCAGACAGAATCGATTCTATTAATGTCTCAGGTCACACTAGTTTGACTATATCTTTTAAAACCACATGGATCCCTCTGAATCCACTGTCATAGCAAGCTAACATAGCCGCCTCCAGATATGTGGGTCTCAGTAAGAATAGCAGCTTAACAGAGGCCTGCATTCAATCCTGACACTCTGACAGACAAATGCAGATGAAAACCAGTCACACTTTTATAAAAGTGTTATTCTTTAGAGAACTGCAAAGCAGACTCAAGGCCGACTCTCTTGTCATCTTCTGCGTTGTTCATTGTACAAAAAGTAAAGGTGACAGGTGCACCATCACCCAGAATAATGCACTGTCAAGGGTAGCATATCCTTCCTTCATCTTCAACATCACAGCTCAACATTTTCTTCCAGGGCCGGCTGCAGTCTCGACATTTCTACAGTCTGGGAAATATTCAGTTTTGAGAAGTGTTTGAGCATTTCTCAAACATCTTGCGCGTCTGTGTACAATAACAGCTGACAGAGTGCATCCTGGGATCTGCGCTGGTTGCCTGGGCTCGTGCTCTGATGAGATGGACTGCTTGTCATGTTCCTGCCAGATTCTGAGAGATACTGCTTGCTTGGGTAATAGAGCAATTGAACACACAGAAGCAGAAACATTGAGAAAGTGAAAATGCAAATGCCAAATCATGTCCTGCTGCCAAACACGGCGCTGATTACAGCGAGTGGTACTGACACACACGGGCTGCTCCCAACACATTTGGCTCGCTAGTTTTTCTGCTTCTTCTTTTTTCACTTTGTTACAAATCTGTGCTCTTGTGATAGACTGTATACCCATTGTTTGGACTTTAGTTTGGAGTTTGTATCCATGATTGCTGCCATCAGTTTTGGAGCGAGACATCGCCATATTTTGCCAGGAGGGTGCAGCAGGAGAGGAGCAAAGTAATCAGGGTTGAGCAGTTGTCCAGTTTATGCTAGAGCTAATTTGTTAGCTTGATACTTTGCAAGTGAACCATGCTATTTATCTCTGAATGTGTTTCCATTTGGGGCAGGAATTTAGCTTGTAATACTTAAAAAAGTTGGGATAACTTGCGGAATAAAAAAGTGACATTTGCTTGCCAAACAAAAAGAAGCTAGCACCTTGTAAGAATTAGTCTTTTCATTGCTGTGATGTTTCAACTATGAGTCAACTGCTGCAAAACAAAAACAGAAATCCTGGCTTTGCAGAACGTCAGCAGGAAAAAAAATGGAGGTAGAAATATTTAGCCAGCGAACAAGCTATAAAGGTAGAGCAGACCAAAATATGCTAATAACAGCGAATTGTTTGCACAAAAAAGACTAAAATTAGTGTCTAACTGAATTTGTAAGGTTGATTGACCAACATGCAGCATTGTTTTGAATTTGATTTGTATCCCGCTGATTGGTACCGTGTTGTGAAGCTCTCATCTTTGCTCAATTGTTCATTTTTGTTCATTATTTAAGCGTCATGTGAGCCCCTGAGGGTATGGCCGATGAAATAATAAACTAAACTAAACTAAATGAAACAAAAACTAAACTACAAAAGAGACCCCCAAAAACTACTTTAGCCACTAAAAAGCTTTATTGTTGTCCTCATTGCATACAGAGTCACAGAAATACACCAAATTAGGCTAGACGCTTAGGCTAACTGCTTCACCATGCCACTAAATACAGTCGCGCCCTTTTTCACACACAACTTTGAGCATTTGTGAAATCTTCATAGATTTGTTGTGCAATCATTTACCAACTGCAAAGACTCAGACTTCCTCCCTTAACATTTTTTTTTTCTATTTCTACTGTAGGATTGGTAAATTTAGCATTAGCCTTGATACAGAATTACTCAATTTAGTCACTTGCCTCCAGTGGCTTTAAAAAGAAAAGGATTTTTTTAAAGTGCTTATTGTGTTGGTGATTTTTTTTAAGGTACTCAGTTTTTTATCATTAACTGTATGAAACATATTCAGCCAACATTCAGTTCTTACAATTGTGAGACATGAAGCCGAAATATTCTATCTCCTCAGAACATCAGCAAAAGTAAGCATTTTCATAAGAAAATATTATTGTGTTTCAATTTTCCACTTTGACCACAGCTCCGTCTGTAATAATGGTGGGATCAAGACCTCTACTGCAATTAGCCACCAGGGGCACCTTAAGGGTTTTGGCCTCACTCGGAGTAGCTGCTGCTCTGTCCATTAACTTTGAAAACATTTATGGTTCTCACCACTGAGCAGCTGCTTGGGTTCAAAGATGTTTTGTCAATGTCATTATGTTTCTTGGAGAAATTAAACCAAACATTGTTTTTAATGAGCCTTGTCAGCTTGGGAACATTAACACAAAGTAGTGAAAAAAGAAACATCTCATGGCGTTAATTTGAACGTATTTGACATCAAAATAAAGTCATTAAAGCCGAAATGTATCATGGGATTTGTTTCTTTCTATATGCCTTTTCAACCCCAGGCGCTCACTGTGTAAATGACTGTTTATGGTTATTTTTCAGTTTCTAATTGCCGACTCTATGTGTGAATTTATTGCTGTGTCAAAATAACACAGCAATGTTTGGTTACCAAGCTACGTGAAATTGCATCTGGCATGTGTCATGTTGAAGTTCAACCTCTTTTTGCTTTGTTTTCCATCATTAACAAACAAACAGTGTGTCCCTTAATGGATTCTTATTCTCAGAACCACTTCAGGCTGAGCTGTCTGAGTAAATGACAGTCACCTAAACATGCAGAATTTAGCTTTGTCTGCCCTTTTCCAAGCTCTTTGTTTTGGTTTTATGGCCAGAACAATGCTGATTTGGTTCACAATGAGGTTGGACTGGTGCCTCAATTCAGCTCTGGTAATTTCCTACATTTTTAATATGATTATAATTGTTGTTTTAATTATTGGTTTGCAGGATTTTGTGAAATTGTTGAATATCAGATGTATTACCGTAAGTGACTGCATAGCTATGTTAAATACTTGATTCTGACGTCTATGCCTATTACATAGAGATCTAACTTGTTAAAGCAGGTTTTTCAAAGCTGTTGTAATCGGTCAGCACAGTTTTTGTAATTTGCAACCAGGAAAGCAACAATCAATCCATATTAAAAGGTAATTAAAGATCACTGAATGGGAGTCTCTTAAGTTGCAGCATTTTTTACCCCTTTGTGCAATAAATGAGAGACCTTGAAAACTCTCCTGGGCATTGTTATCAGCTCCTTTCCTTCTAATAGTCTGTTTGCTTCCTCTGTTATTCTCAAGTCAGATTCGTAGCTTGGGATTGCATTTTCATTGACCGTGCTTTTAACATTGTTCCACTTTTTAACGGATCACCTTCCTCATCTTTGTTCCTAATGAAATGCACTTCTTTGAATATATTCAAATTGTTTGTGCTCTAATTGCTTTCCTAAATTGCTTTCCTGAATCCATCATTGTTCATCATGTAATGAAATGTGCTGTCTAATCAATTAATTATTCCGTGTCATTATTTATTAAAACATGATTGGATTTCCGCGGCTACTTTGTCAACACACTTGTGAACATGTTCTGTCACACAGCGGAGGGGAGATGTATTAGTTATTGGCTAATAAATGCTGCGTGTGGAGATGAATTCATTGAAGAAATTATGCTGATAAATTAGACAAATTTCATTCTTTTATCCCACTGGACCAATCCAGCTGTGGAAAAATCTCAACGCTTTTGGTTTCAATATTGTTGTTTTTATAAAACATGAAATCGATTTACCGACCTGTCGTTTACCAATCAGCACTTTGTAACTAATGTGCATCTTTTTTTTCTTCTTTCTTACTTTTTTATGAACAGTTTCAAAAACAATTCCACCACCCACCCAAAAAAGCATAATGGAAAAACAAACTAATAATGATAACAATAACCAGAAAGTTAGAATTTAAAAAAATGCATAAATGTTTACCACCAGCACAAGCAGACCACCCATACATAAACTCATACAGAATAATCTATACCACTGGTTCCCAATCTGTAGGCCGCAGCCCCCTGGTGGGTCGGGACGGTACTGCAAGTGTGCCGCCACATCATTTCCAAAATAGTATGAATTGGGGATGGGGGTGGGGATTGTCTAAGTGGAAAGATTTACAAAATAATGTTTAAATATTCTTTTCATTATTTTGTTTGATTTTCCTTTAAATATAAGATCTGAAATACCTTGAACTGTCAAATCAAAGATGTCGCAACATGTTCCAGATGCTAAATTTGTGACTGTGGAGCTTCCAGCATGTTTCTCCTGCATTTAGTTCAGTCCTTTATGTTCAACCTATAATAAAAAAGTGCCATGAGAAGAAATTCATCTTACCTAGCTCTCACCTATAGAAATGTATTAGTGTTTGATCTAATAAATTGTGTGTGTAGCAGCTGAAATTGTCCTGGAAAATAACTACAGTGAAAGAGTGGGAACCTTGAAAGAATGTCAAGTGTCAAAGAACTTCTGAAATGAACCTTTTACTGTATATTGAATCTTTTCCAGTTAGACACAGTGACCACACATGACCTCTTTCACCCAGTGTCCATATACAGATGTCATTGGTTTCTTCCATTTCGTAATATCAGATTTGATTGTTTTGTTTTTCTTTAGATGTAATACTGAATATAAATGTATTTTTTCTTGTCTCCTAAAGGTGAAAACATTTATTTATGCATCTAAATGTTAACAGTACACCCCCACAGCTGCCTTCAAAGCCTAAATGTAACTCAAACACTGTAGCTATATAAGAATAAATTATTTAATAATTCTCAAGAGATCATCATTTAAAAAATATCTGTTTAACAGCTGTGTTTACACAGACAAAATACCCTCAAAATAAGAGCACAAGCACACATTGTACAGCGTCTCTGCTCCCTGCATTAAAGTAAAGAAACTGTCAGTCACATCATTTCAGTTAACTGTTTATCATGAGTCAAACCATATTGTTACATTACATCTTGTTCCCTCGAGCTCAGCAAAAACTGAATAGTGTGTGCTTGAAAAAAAAAAAAATCCCAGTCACAGCAGTCCACTTAGCCAAACCAGTTAAACCAGAAAACACACCTGCTTTGTTCATCAGGCTGAGACTGACACCCTTGTTGTTCAGACCAGCGTGTGTGAGTGTGTGTGACGGTGAAGGTGTGTAACAGCTCTCCTCTAAGTAAAGTCTGCGCCACAAAGAGAAAAGATCTGAGTCGACAAAGAGGTGACTCTGAAGCAAAGGGTAAGACCATCACTCCTTTATTTTGTCTTTCTCTTCTTCTTAATGGCCGTCTCTCACTTGCATTCCAAGTCGCTTTCACGCGCCTGATGGAATTTCATTACTTATGATTGAAAACCAATAGAGTTTTGAAAGCAGAATGAGATGGAGAGGTGCGCCCAAAAATGCTGGTGTACCTTCCCGATGCCAGCAATCTAATTTACTGTCAGTGGTAATAAATGAGGAGCTGCTGGATGGCACAGATAAGATGTTATTTCACCATCAGGGTTATCACTTAATATCTGATAATGTCTGCTGGGAGCAATTGTATCCGCCACTTAAAACAGTGGGGGCTAAGCTTCTGGCAAGAGAAATGATCATAGTGGCAGAAGAATTGTTAATCTGTCAAATCAATGTGACTTCACTCAATAAAGCGCTCATAAAGGGACTTAAGTTTAGACCGTAGTGCTAATGATTCACTTTGGTGGGGGATGATTTCTTTTAAATGAAACTGAGTAGTCCTACACACAATATGCTCTATTGTTTAAAAGGTCTGATAGATTATTGAGGGAATACACCTGGCTGTTTTTTTTTTACTTCTATTGGGCTGTTTAAGCAACACTGTTAGCAAACTACTACTGACTGATTTAACAGACAGATATTACACATTTCTAAACTCAATGTCTCAACTAACCTAATTAATTCCATAAAATGCTGACGTTAGCCGCGCTTTTTGTTAGCATCAGATGTTTAGGGAGAAACTGCTGATGTAAGAGTTTTGTCCAGAGTTGTAACTTGATCTACTTGTTGTTGGTTTTGAAATGAGGGCAACAAAAGAAAATCTTCTGAATGTTGAACAGATAGGTAATCTGACCCAAATACAAGCCTTACGCATAAAAACAAAGCTACCAGCAGCTAAGCTAACCCCTCCCAGCTCCTGAGTTTCATGACAGCAACACAAAAACACAAACATTACACTGTTTTTGTATTTATTCTTCATCAGTTTTAATGTGTAGTTCAGATTCTGAGAGGAAAAGAGCTCTGCAGGGAACCAAAACTCACTTAAGCTAGCAGCAGGTTAGCTAGTCCTGTGTTTTCTGCAGAAGCAACAGAGAAAACGTGATGCTAATGCTGCTCTGCTAACTTTTTGAGAAAATCTACAAAAACACAAAGGACCTTAATAACAAAAAAGAGCAGTAATCTTGTTCAAAACACTAGTCTTGCTCTTAGAAATAAGCTATAAATGACTCAGCTATTTCCTTACTGAAACACAGCGAAAAACTAGAATTGTTGTGTTTTTTTTCTAATTTCATGCCATTTGTGTTTGTTTCAAATATAAGGGACACATTTAGACATTCCAACTCCACTTTGATATCATACTAACAACAAAAAGCAAAGAAATCTCAAGCATGGATACAAGAATAGCAAAGCTAGCAGCCGCTCTATAAGCCCCCATTGATGTCTGTTCATTGTTGACTTCTCAGTGAAGTTTCACTTTTTTCTGCATTATCACCCTTTCTCATGCCTGGAGCTGTTTGTTTAAAGATTAAACATATAAGAAATATTAAGCACTAGCTATAAAAAGTTAAAAATTAGCAGTGAAGGTCTTCTGACAAGGCTAGCACACACAAACAAGCGAAGGAGCGCCAGCCTTTAATCCTTTCTTACCATAAAAAGCATTAAAGAAACATTAATTTGAAATTATATAACCATTAAACTATTAGGGGTACTTAATTCTGTTAGTTTTTTTTCATGGACAAGGCCTTTACAGGTATAACACACTTTAAAACCTTACCGGATTAAGCGCAATAATAAAACATTGTATAACTTTCAAGGAGTTAAAATGTTATATTTAGTATATGCTGGGTGTGTTGTTTACATGTACATAAGAATTAGATTAGACCTCTTGACCATGCCTGTGAAGTGGATGGGGTTTGTCACCTTATCAATCATCTGTGTCATTCCTCATAGTGTTTGCCAGGACACGTACTGGTTGTCGGTGAGTTACCTACTAAAGGTCTAAATTATTGTTTATTTCGATAACATGTAGTTGATAACTCTGCGGTGTATATATGTTTATGTTGCAGGTTTACAACCTAGTCAGAACCTCTGTGTGCGTTGTTTGTGTAAGTGAAATAAACAAATAACGGAAAAAGAAGGCCCGAGTTGTATTAGTCGTGCTTGTCCTGTAGACCCCTCCAGAGGGGAGTTACCGAGCTACTAAAAGTAGTCTGGTAAAAATCTGGACAAACATGCTAGTGTGTGTATGTAAGGAAGCAGCCAGCCTGGCTCTCCTTTTTTTCCGCGGGGGAGTTTGAGACAAATAAAATTTTAAACGTGCAACTGTTTTATTCAGTGGTTTTACCTGCTTAATCACCAGGTCAGTAGATTTGTGAGATAAGCTCCGTGAACAATTTTCCTTCAGGCTGAACCTCATGAACTTAGACCTGAAGAAGCGTTAAGATTTGCCTTTTGTGAAGTTTTACTGCATTCCCTGCTGTTGTTGCGGATGCAGGTTTTATAACACCAGTGCAGATGATTCACAGATGGGGTGAAGGCAGAAGGTTCAGCATATACAGAGACTTTTTATTGCTTCTTTAACTTTATGCAAATTGCTTTTGTGTTGCTGCATGTTTCACAGGCTGAAAACGTGTGTTACATGTGCTTTGAGGAAGTCGATGATGCAGGAATGTTACCTGGGTGGTGGCAGGCATTCCTGCAACTAAAATAAGATGTGAATGATTAAATGAAAAAACACACACCCTGCTTAGCGAGGCTGAATCATAGCATTCAGTGACGCAGCAGGTGCTGCCAAGTTTCACCAAACAAAACAAAGTCACAGAGTTAAATGTAACTTGTTGTTACCTGGCAACGTAAAACTATGATGCAAAGGGCTGGTTTAAAATTCTACATCAGGTAAAAATATAAACTTTGTTGTTCTAACACCAACAGAAATTATCCTGACAAAATAAGATGCCTTGTGTCAACCCTCGTCTGAGTTTGGTTGATTTAGATGTGTTAGTTGACTAAATTTCCTCTAGGAAGTTGTTTGAGGTAATTAATCTATTCCAACTAAATTAGACTTCTCAGTTTGGTAACTCATGGAGCCTGTGCCTCTGTGCATTGAAATTGTGCACAGCAGGGACTTATGTCCACAGTGTTCCCGCCTCACTCTTGGTGTATCTGCTAGGTTCCAATTAAAAAAAAAACAAATTTCCTCACAACTTTTCACTAAAAGTCGAAATTACAACTTTTTATCCCAAAAATTTGACTTCTTCATCATAAAAATTTGACTGTCTCATAATTTTGACTTTTTTTTCCCTGACTTTGTCTGACAATTTCAACTTTTTAACCAACAAAATTGACTTCTGTCATAAAGTCTTGAGTTAACTCTCAAAATGATGACTTTATCTTAAAGTTTTTGACCCTTTTTTCTCATTATTTCAACTTTTCCATCTTAAAACTGACTTTTTATCCAAAAAATCCCAACTTATTTCCTTAAATTCTTACTTTATGTCTTACACTTTCAACTTATTATCTAAAACAAATTCAACATTTTGTGTCAAAATTTTTGACTTTTTACCTGAAAAGGTTCTCAAAAAAAGCCAAGTTTGCAGTTTTTTTTATTTATTTTTTAGTGGCAGTAATGGTGCTTCCACAAAAATGCATCACTACATACTAAAACAAAAAAAAGAATGAGCATATCTTTCTTGAAATTTCCGAAATTCCCCCAGGCTTTATTTTACCCCCCAAAAGTAGGACATGTCTGGGCAAAAGAAGATGTACGGTCACCCTAACTCTGGGTATAACTTGAAAGTTAAACAGATGGGGAGGATTAAGGTTATTGTCAAGTCAACATGCATTACTGGATTATTTGGACATAGAGTTTAAAGTTGAAATATATTTTGTAGTTGAGACGATGCCAACATATAACTACTATCACCATAACTTCAGTAATCTTTTGTCATATTGACAGAATAATATGCTAGAAGAACTAATGTGCAAAATTCCATCATACAGTGCAGCAAGATAATATTGGACACTGGATGCAGTTATCAAAAGCACAGCCAATCTTATGAGGCCTGAAAGTCCTGAAGTCCTGTTTCTCTCCACATAAACGCATATACAACATTACAGCCCCGCCTTTTCTCCCCACAGATCACATTCGCCTGACCCTAAATCAGTACAATCATCCTGTTTGAGTCCTAAAGACACCCAAGCATCATGGGAAAAGGTGAGAGCGAGGAGTGGGATGAAAAGCACCCAGACACAGTGCAGAACCAGCCCAGAAGATTTGAGGAGACAAAGAGTGAAAACTCGGAGAGCAAGTGTCCAGCATGCTGCCTGAAGACCAGGGACTGTCTGATGAGCCCTGAGTGTGGGCGGGCGCTCCAGATCTCCAGCGTCATCGCGTTCTGTGGCATGTGTATTCGCATGTTTGTGTGTAAGTATCTCTATGCAGAACGAAAATAGTATTCACCACATGACTTTTACTCGTGTATTAATGACCCTTGTGTTTCTTTGTCTCTCAAATCTAGAATCAAACTTTGGGTTTCAGGACCTCATCTCTCGGCTGTGCTGATCCTCTGCGCTCTTGCATGCATCATGAAGCACGGCTTCCTTCAGATCTGCACCTTTCCTCCCCTCAAACGTTATTTCTCAGTAATTTATTGAAAATAAATAATTATAATTACTGTTTTGCACAAAAAAAATCTCTACATATGATCATTATGAAGGCATGGTAGTGTCATCTACATGTTTTTACAAAAGGTTCATTTGGAGCCTTACTTAACTGCTACAGTGTTTAGTCAACCTTCATTTATTCTAATTGTAAAAATACTTTTAGGTTTAAGCTGATGTAAAATTACTGTATTGTTTATAGAGTAATAAAAACACTTTGAATTTCACCTCTCTGTGCTTTCCTAACGTACAAGTTAGACGAGAAACTGAAGGAGAGAAAATGTGTCAAGTCTAAAGTGAAGACAAACTTTAAGAGGGACTTTTAGAAACATCTCAGTTTCAAGGTTAAAAGTTGATTTAATCGCACTATTGATGGACAGTTGTAATTAAATCGAGGGATGCTGTATGATGTAACTTAATGACAATCTTTCTTGTCAACAGCTTCCTTCAAGGACATTTTAAAGAGTCGCTCACTGCTGTACTCAACAGCACACAAACAAAAGACTTTTCTGTTATGTAATCTTGCTATATGATGATCGAATTTACGCCTGATTCATGCAGGAATTAAAGACAGACACGTTAAGAGACAAACGCCTCAGAATCTGGATTTAAAGAAGACATTTTTTCGCAGCATGAGCAGCAGCAGCGTGTCTTAAATGTCAAGGCTTTCAGATAAGAGCATGTCTCACATGTCGACCAAAGAGACAGAGTGTGGGTGGACTGCAGGGGTCGAGCCATTACGGGAAGAAGGCAGAGAACATGATTGAAAGAAGTACCTGGTGCCAGGGAATGTGAGAAACTAATTCACACCTTGCTGCTCAAATTATATTCGCACTGAGATTTAAGCCACTGTGGCGGCATCTGCGTCCTCGGTACAGAATGAGGAACAGCAGGTTGGTACAAGAGTTTCTGGAAGTACAGATGCAGAATTGTAAAGCATATTTCAAAAGTGAGCTGAATAGGGATGAGGTCACCAGCAAAGACACCTGTGAACACATCCTTGGACATAAAAAGTCACCAAAGTTACATTTGCACTGCAAGAACTCTGACTTGGGACTGGGAACTTTTCAAGGTACCACAGTCCTTTAAACTAGAGCTACATTTTTCAGAACATCTCGCTACTAAATTCTGAAAATCCCCTGGATTTTAAGTTGTAAATTATGCCACAGAATATGAAGATATAAATGTTTTATGACCTCACTTGGGGGTTGTTTTTTTACCTTGGTTGTGAGACATTTTATCTGCTAAAGTGGACGTGACATATGAAGCAATCATGTCTGAAAAACGCCAAAAAATGATCCACAAACAGTAAATTCAGACAGAACAGGGTGAATCTGAAGCATAACAAGTGGACTTGGTTTGAGGGTTGAGGACTCTTAAGGAGACCCGTTAGATAACATGAGTGGACTTGAAGTATTTCTTCACTTGGCTTGAAGAATCGCTAGAAAAATAAAACAGACAAGAGAGGAAAAAGGAACGCTGCTCAGATCTTATGACAGATTATTATCACATAGAATTTCTGTAACTGGGTCAGACTGTGAGCTGAGTGAAGAAGTCTGTTGCTGTGACATGTGATCAGGTGAGAAGGTGGAACTTGAACCAAAGCCAAACAGTCAGGTAGAGCCGGATAGAAGAATGGTGTAATTACTCTGGACACTTAATTTCTTTTTTGCAGTATCTCTGTTTGGATTGTAACTTAAACACTTATGACCAAAAAGATACAAAAAAACATTTAACACAAAACAACAACAAGACATAAAATCAAAAGTTAAAAGGAGACATGGATGTATGCTTGACTTATATCTAACAATGTTCAATAAAAGGGTACTTATGATATTATGGATAGGAATAAAATTGACATAAAAAATGTACTTCTTCTCTTCTAAAAACTTTGAAACATGACTTATGCTATGATGCTAGTTTCATTTCTTTGAGGACACCCAATTCAATTTTGGAACTTTATTTTTCCAAATTCAAAAGGCATACAGAGCAGTTAATTAATAATAGTGCAAAAAGATGCAACCTTTCAGACCTTGATATACTGTCAGCTTTAATACAACTTAAAGCTCAAACTCAACTCAAAATACAAAACATAAAAATATATAAAATAATATATACTACAGGGTGGGCCACCAGTTTCCATATATAGGAAAAATAATTATTTCTTATTGGACAACCATTTCTATTCATGTAATGTGCTCTATATGATTACCATTGTTTCAAAAACACATATCGAAGAATTTGCATTAGCATTGTTGAATTTATGCTTGTTCCTTGAGATGGTTAATGATTTATGACTCATATCTTCACCTGATGCATCATGGCCTTCAAGTGTCCCCAAAGATAATCAAATGCATATTCTAGGGTATCTGAAACATAAAAAAACCTGCATTCAATACTCCCTAAATATGGAAACTTATGGCTCTGTATATAAAGAAATAAAGGGAAGTGCTATGAGTTTTGCTTTCCTTTTGCCAAAAGTTCTGCAAAAGAATCAGACTGAGTTGATTGCAAACCCCACTTTGAGTTCAAAAGTATAAAGGAAAGTTAAGCTACTTTGTTACTTCTATAACATCCACTCTACTGCAAATAAAGAAAAAGAAAAGAAGTGGGCAAGCCAGGCAACATTAGTACAAGGTGAGTCTTAAACTAAACAACTTTAAACTACATAGCATGCTCTTTTCCAGCAGAGAAAACTAGCAGTGTCATCTCAGGGTGAGGTGTTGGAGCTTGGATATTTTTGGACAAATAAATGGCTTCAAAAAGAAAGTTGCCAGACTAGAATGGATGAACAGCCTGGACAAGATGGGACTTGATGCCAGGAGTTGAGATGATTGATGTTAACAGGGCCAGGGGTTAACAGTAACTGGTGAATTTCTCTTTAAATATGAGAGATATCAAATAAAGATATTATCATAGAGGTTTGTTGGCAGCAGAGGTTAAATATTCAAATGTTTTCATAAAATGTATCCTCTGAGTTTAAGCTTCACAGGGCAGCTTTTCCTTGCTTTACGGGATCATGTAATCTGTCACAGATAAGCAAGCAGGAAACTGAGCGCTGAAATGTAGAATCAGCTCTCTGCGTTTGTCTCCGTCCCCGGAGGAAGCAGTGACATTTGGAAACGTTTGAAAGAGCCTGGCTCCAAACTCCAGGATACTGTACAGTCAGACTTTGATCATTTGTGCTTTCTCACTTACGCATGCAAACTTAAACACATCTCCAGACGTACAGTATCACAAACCAGCCCGAGTAGACAAATCCCCTGTTTCTTTAGCGTGTTTGAAGAAGCTGTGATGCTTAAAATCTCAGCAACGAATATGTTTAAGTAAAGTTTCGAGATGTAAGCAGGAATCTGAAAAGTTGAACAGCATGTGAGGCAGTGTTGAGGTTAACAAACACAAAATAATGTGGTTATTTATTCCTGAAGGCACTGTACAGGTCATCTATCGTCCTTTTCATTCTCCATCCCCTTCTTTTCGTTCTGTATTACCCTTGCATCTCTCCAATTCTCTCCCCATTCTGTCCCCGGCCTCTTGTGTGGCTCTGTGTCAGCGTGCATCACAATACAGGGGTGACATTTCAAGCAGACAGATTAGGGCTCCTCTCCAATTAATTTTGCTTTCCTTCCCCTGTTAAATACACAATCAACCAAAGGCAAAATGTCAGTGAAACAAACGAGGAGCCGCCATGTGGCTGACAATTACCGCCAAGCACCTCAGAAATGCCAATATGTTAAAGTGGGAGCAGTGTGTGAGATGAATGGGGACAAACGGCATTCTTTGAGGGGCCTTGTTATTGCAGAAGCAGCGCCAGGACTGTCATGTGTTTGGGTACCTGCCTTGTTTATCTGATGTAGTGACGGATGACTCAGAGGTGGAAAGGTTACATGCTCTTTGAAGGTTTCGAACTGATTTTATCTGTTATTTCTACTCATGCTTTTCAGCTAACAATGTATGCTGTAACTACCTTTAGCGATAGTGTACCAGAAATTACCCATGTAAAACCGGTCTGTTACGGGAAAAGGTTGAGAAAAGTCCACAATGTACAGATTCTATGCAGCTCTTTTACATTGTTGAACCATCTAATAGCATCATGTTGTTTCGATATCCTAGAGACAAAGACCCACTTCTAGGGACCATTTCTCCTTCAGTCGAGCCACTTATCTTTGCTGGCTACTTAATAAAATCATAAACCATAAAAAAATGAAAATGTTGCGGACAGTTTTCTAAAAAGAACAATGTCAGTACCCCAATGTCAGTAATCTGCAAAAAAACGCAGTCTGGATCATAATGTTTTTGTTGTTTAGTTCAGTACTTTATTGTCCCTCGAGGGGAAATTTGGTTTGGAGTGCAGTTCAACATAAAAACCAGACATTCAACACAATACCATCAACAGACACAACCACAACAATCGTGACTAAAACTGAAGATAATAAATAAACTAGATATGAGGGATGCTCATAGTGCAGGCAAGTTGGATTCAACAATACAATTCTTAAGAATTAAGGGCATTAAGAGCATTAATTGCACTTGAAATGCACATGATACTGAATTTTTGCAAACACAGTGGAAGGAAAAAAGTCTTGAAAATGAAATATGAAAGTATAACTCCCCATATTGTATATGCAAAAAGAATGATCCATCCATCATGCATGGTTTCAAACCTACTGTCAATCAAAACCTAACCCTGTGGTGCATAGTGATCACTACAGTGGACACCTATTTAAAAGTTATTTACTCCTAAATTCAACGGTTCATGTGGTGGAAATTCATATTCATATTATTCCTCTTAGGGCCTGAAAAAATGTTTTCAATTATTTTTCCAAACATATATATATATATATATATATATTTTTTTTTTTTTTAAGTTATAGACAAACATTTGCGGGTAAAACAGCGTAATATTTATAAATAATTCAGTGTTAAAATGGTTCGCCAAGCATTAAAAAAAGATTATTCATGAAATTAACAAAAAAAAGAGAAAAGAAGTCAAACAAAAAAAATAAGTCATACTTACATTAAGTTCACAGTGTTTTAAGTTGAATGCTCAGTTACCAATATTTGAAAAAACAAAATGGAAAACTTTTTTCATGCCTTAAGACAAATAAAAACACTCAAGGGGAAAATCCTTACACTGACTTTCATAATTCATGCATCAGAGGGTTGATTTGCAAATACTGACACCAACGCAACACTGGGCTTTTTTGGTTAAAGGATCTTAATACATCTGGGAACAGCTGGAAAAAAATCAGAGATTTTCAAGTTTTGCACCAATAATAATATTGTAAAGTTTTGTTTCATTATGAAAGCAAAGACCAAAAACTCTAAAAAAAAAAATTGCTAGGCTAATCCCAAACATTGGTATTTCCAGTAGCTAAAAATGTACTTTAAAGGTACTTAAGCTACTTGGAAAATGTCTGGCTTCACTGTCTCTCAAATGCTAAGCTAACTTAATGAGTCATAATATCATGTACAACAAAAGAAAAACAGCTTCACCCCCCAGTCTCCCAGTCCACTGAGAGCCATTGGTGCAGGAATAGTTCCATGTCAACAAAAGTAAATTTTACAACTGAATGTGCAACAAAGGCCGTCAGCTAATGTTACAGCTAATTGTAAAAGAGGGAAACATTCCTACTGGGTGAGAGAAAACATAAAAGATGCTTGTTTTTTCTTCTTCGTGTGATATTTTCTCTCTTTTCCTGTGTCCTCTGAACTGCCATTGGGACATGGCTTGTTTATCTTTCCAGTTCATTTGGATTTAGCCTGGTGAGCTAGCTAACAGGTGGTAAGTCAGCTTAGATACTGTGGCTAGAGATTAATTACTATACCACACTGTCTGAGCTCTGTTCAAACTTTTAGCCAATGGTCCCTGTATAATGAGCAAACAGCCAAATGCACACATCATATGCAAATCAGTCCGCTCTGCCAATTTGCCAAATACAAATATTAAACTGGTAAAGAGAAACCAAGCTGTGACTGTGGAGGAGAGGAGGGAAAAAGTGACAGATAATTTGCTCTTGGAGGGTATTTTACTGCTGTTAAAAGTGACCCCTCTCTGTGGGACCATGGCCTGTAGGAAGACAAAATCCATCTCAAAGGAAATACACACGGAGCCTGTGCAGAATTTTCAAGCTGCTCCTGTGGCGAACAAACTGCTGCCTTCACCCACGTCGCCATGTCCATCTGTTGCTCTCGCTCTGAGCTATCCACACCTCCCTGCTGTATCCCTCATAAGGATCAATGTGCCAGAGCTGATGGTGAAACAAACCAACTTGCCCCCTTTTCCCACCCTGGAATAGACAAAGAAACAACATAGGAAACTCAGTCAGGTGTGCAGCCAGCAGACGAGCCTAAAACCTGTTTTTCAGGTTGGAGAAATAAAAGTTATTTTGCTCTTCCAAATCAGTTTAATCATTTTCTTTTGCCAAGATGCACAGCCGGCTCAGCTTGTGATTGACTTGGCCTGGAGCCAGCCTCAATGCAATTTGTTGTATAAATGCTAAATCAATGGGTCATTAAACTAATGAAATGTCATGACAGAGGGACATGATACTCTACGAGAATCAAGGTTCTCCATAGCTTCTGGTCATGGTTCTTTGCCAAGACTATGAAATGTTTTAAAAATGCTAAATCATTAAAATTCATGGAAGTTGGTGGTGGAAATGGCCCTGATTCAAGCCTGTGGCAATTTCTGCCTTTTTAAGCGTATGTCTCTCCACACTGGCACACACAACTCAACCAACTATTACTGGACTGAATCCCAGTTCATCTGTAAATTCTCATGTTTCCACAATGAGAAGCACAAAACCATCCAACACATAGGTTGCTCTGTCAAGGAATGGATATGTCAAAGTAAGAAAAAGTCTTTTCACTGTTATTCCGGCTGAGAAAGATACTGGATTGACTGCAAACTTAAAGCGAAGAAAAAACAGTTAACTAGGGTTAAAGGGCTAAATTGTAAGGCATAAAAATATTGAACTGTGAACTGTGGACTGAAACTCGTAGCTTGAACTAACTGGATTAGGGTTCAAGAAAGAGGTATGTGAGTGTTTAAAGAAATTTTTCTAGACTATCAAATTTAGGGTTTAATCCCAAGTTTTTGGGATTCACGATTCAGAGGCAAAAATTATACGATTGTTGCAATTGGTTGGTTTACATGGCGAAATTCTCTTGCAGGGAAGTGTCCTTATATTCACTCATTCATTCATGTTCTGAACCACTTTCCAGAGCAAGAACAACAGCCTTGGAGCTGTTGTCATGTTTTAGCATTCATCTGGCTAATGTACCAGTGTTTGCTGTGTCATCAAGACATTGTTTTCACAACATAGTTCTTTGCCCCCTACTTCGTCTTTGGCTTCTACTTCTTCTTCTTTGATTACTTTGACTGAACTGGCTCTGCTTCACCACGGCACTGGATCAGTTAGTTTTCCACTCAAGCCAAAGTGTCAACTCACACTGACTGGATGCAGTTGATACTCATACTTTTGCAGGAACCATGACGCATCAGTCACTGCAGGGAAGACTGAGCGAGACAGGAAGTACTTCACAGAAAAGAGCCAAAATGAAACAAACTGTCAAAATCAGATCATATTTAACTTTATTATAACAGCAAACAGACATTACGGAGCGAGACTGGAGTCAACAGGTTTGAAGTTTCACAGTCCAACATGAATGACGAAAGACTTATGTATGGAGTGGGAAGCACAGGAACTCCTTGGTCTAGCAACTCCAGCTGTCAGTCATGTGGCTTATTGGACTGACCATGCAGCCAGTGTAAGTTGAGGAATACTGTCAACATACCACAGAGCAGAGCCAAACCACAGACCCATCTGGTGTGTTTCAGGCGTTGAGAGTCAGTTGTGCTTGTTTCTAAAGTGATGGTGTTCTTACTGCGAAGGCTCTGTTTCAGGGCTCGAGCTAGAGTGAGCCGAGACCACCCTACTTCTGGCCATCTCAATCTGCTTGTTTTACCCCACATCCAAGTTTAAAACTGTGTTCACACATGCCCAAACATACTGAACTTAAGGGGGAGACGCTCACTGTTTCAGAAAATAACTGCCTCAAACGAGCCAGGTGTGAGTACACCCTTAATACATCAACATCTTTTATTATAACTGCACTGCTAAAGAAGTGATATTCAGCTCATGGTGTAAAGCAGAGACAGGCAGAGAATTTAAATAGTTTGTAAACATGGCCTTTAGCTAGCTTAAAACTAGCACAGAATTGTAACTTGTAGAATTCATGGCCAAAGAAGTGTAAATATTTTAAGAGGCTGGTTTTCAGTTGGATTTAGAGTTAGAGTTCAACCTCAGGCCCTGATCTTACAATGGTTTCTCACTTTTATCGGAGGAATAAAAGTAAAGAATGCAGCAGAAAGTAGAAGGAAAGTAGGCCCATTTAGTATGGCTAAAAGCTAAGATGCCATGACACCTTCAAACTTTTATTTTATCATTCTTGAGATGGATACCAACAGAAAGGCAATAAAAAAGGAGGTATCTCATTTTAATTCATAGCAAGTTCAAAGATGTCCAAAACTCCTAACTTTTTTGAAAGCCACATTCCCCGATTTCCATTTATGCAGAAACCTTGAAAACCTGCTCAAAGGTCCCAGACAGCACCCTGTCTGGGACCTCCTCCTCTTTCATACCTTCAACTTTTTTTCTCCCTCCACCTTTTACTGCCACCATGAAGATGAATTGGGGGGCCGGGGGGGTGGATGAAAATGTTTGTATATTCCCTGTTTGTGTGTGTTGTAGACAGAAAGTGTGTGTGTGTGTGGGGGGGGGGGGGGGGGGGGGGGGGGGGGGGGGGGGGGGGGGTAAGAGAGAGAATGAGACAGAGAAAGTGATGAGATTTGTGATCTCATCTGTTCACCCGGGGCCTCTCTTCGGAGCGGGCCCTCACTGTCGTCAATCATCTCCATGGAGACATCTTAAAACTGAGATGGATGGGGAGCTCTGATGCATTTCAAATACACATGATGCACACTTAGAGAGATTGTGGATGGAAGCAGCTCACTTTGTGTTAGACGTGATCACAGAGCCAAGGTAAACAACGCCGGGCCTCTTGTTTAAGCATTGTGCTGCTGCAGATTAGCCTGCCTGCGAAGGCTGTATTTGTACTTTATCTGTAATTCAAGGATGCAGAAAAAAATCAATATGAGTTAGGCGAGCCTTTAGCGAAAACAGAAGCAAAATAAAATTAATGTCTGGAGAATCTTTCCAATTCAATTCACCGGCGTATTTTTATCAAATAGTCAGAGCTGAAATTGATTGCGTCGTCTGTTGAAAGCATTGGGATTTCTACTTTGGTCTGTTTTCTGCACATCATTGTGATATCAGTAATTTATTTTTACCTTGGCTCTTTGTGCACCTCCACAATATCCTGGTGCCCATATTTGCCTCTAATGCTGATGTTGGCAGCCAGCTGAGCCTGTTTGAAGTGCAAGTACATGAGTGAATTGAATCCTTGCATCAAAGAAGTCCTAAAACATCTTGAGAAGTTAGCTGAAAGGATCAATGCCGCTTCACATATTTCCATTAACTATGAAGCCAAGGATGAGGGGATGGTTTGGCTCAGCAATAAAAAACAATTGAAAAATCCTCCGTAATAGAGCTGAACTATTTAAAGCTATGACTGCCAAATAAAATGGTATTACATTTTGCTGGACATGGTTGGCTGAGTCTATTTCAGAAATAAGAACAAGAATAATATTCTTCATCGAAATAAGTGGCTTTATTTCTCCCAAACTTTGTCATTTCTTGTATTAGGTACAGATTGGTAAAGCATCCTGCCAGTGGACGCTTGGAACCAGGGATCAAACCCTCAACCTCGAAAGAAGTCGAAAGAACATCCTGTACAACAGTGGTAATATAGGGGTAGGTTGTGAAAAAAACAGAATTACGCTTTACCGATCCAAGTCGTACTAAACTGTACTGATCAATACCTGACTACTTCATGGAAGCAAAGCTTAAGAGAAAGGCAACCAACTCTACCTCTGAGTTTTTGAGTCACTCATCAGTTTTCACAAAGCCGTATTTCGTTGTGTTACTCTGTTTTTTTAATTAATGGATTAAACAAATAAGATAAAACTTGTTACTTTTTGTGCTTCAGAGTCAAATCAGGCCGATTGTATCCCCTGATGCAGAGCCAGGTAACCCATTTGTCCCTTCTTCCAGCTTTTTAAACCATGCCAGTTTGGCTCTGGCTTCATATTTAATGGGACTCATTTGGCCTTTGGGTTCAAAGTAGCTTTTAGCAAGAGAGCAAACAATGAATTTGACACACTTGATGGATTATTCCCTACATGGTTCAGGTTGCTTGAAAAAGTGGGAGTTTGGTTTGAGTGGCGAGGTACTTGAACCAAGATTATAGTATAACACAGGTTTGAATGAATAAAAAAGGCACCAAAATCGTAAAACCAATGTCCAAATACGGACTTGCAGAACTCTTAATCTTCTTTTCTGTCAAAGATTAGCATTCTCACAAGCATGGTTTGTCTGTGTTCAAGAAAATGGGCACCAGCAGTCTTTACTGACCATGACACCAAAAGATAAAGAGCTCCCTCTGGTGTTTGTCTGCAGTAAAGTTCATAAACCCCACCTTCTTAATGTTAGCAAACGAAGCAGAGGTCATTTCACCTTCATTGAAATAAGGAATGATGCTTCAATAATTAACTCCCAGATGTTTTGAGGGGACTAAGTTTGGAGTTGTATGATTGGAAATTTAAAATTTGATCACAGAATCTGTGGGTAAACAAACATTAACATTAGCAGAGCTTGCGCCACCTGCCTTGGGTCCTCCTCACAGATTAGCAAACACAACATACAATCTCATTCTCATGTTCTGTATTGAAATACTGACAAACACAAAGCAATCTGTCATCTGTGCTCATTTACATCTAGGTGGTGAGGCATTATAGAGTCACGGCAGTCGCCATTAATCAGAGTTACAGCCTTGGTTATTGGCAGGTGTTTGCTCAACAGCATAGACAAAACAAATAGGCAGCTCTGTGGCTTAAAATAACAGAATCAGGTATGCAGACTGTAATGAAATGCATTGCCTGAGGATGAATACACTGCAGCGGACAGGTGATGAAATATCCATATGCTATAGAGAGGTCAGCGTCTGTTTTTCTATCTGTTTGGCAGAAATTTCAGGAAGATGCCCTTGTCAGCACCTCTCCGAGAACAAGGTCCCTGAACATTGCATTTTCTGCTTCCAGCAAACAAACAAAGCTGATGTAATCCTCAACTTCCCCAAAGCCTGATCAGAGCGAGTCAGGGTCAGCTGGACCAGACGGCAGAAACACACCCGCTGTATCATTAGCGTTACAATTGCTCTCTGCAGGATTAGCCCGGCTGCCTTCACTGCGTTTTCACAGCCGAGACCAGAACTTTAACACCAAGCTTTGTTCTCCAACCCGAGGGATTGTGGGAGGAGAATTTAGCGTATACTCTCCTCCGTTTTACGGATATTTTCTGGGAACTCTAACAAGTCTTGTCTTTTGGCTGTCGGCCTTTACAGCACTTTACTTTGTCAGCATAATTCACCGCCATTAGAGGAGGCGATACAAAAGGGCACCCAAGGCTAATTCTAGGAGGCAAGGAGTGCTTTCACTCAATCGTCCTCCTATAAGGAGACTTCAAAGAACTGCGAAGTCACAAAGAGAAAATCCTGGGTTTTAGCGCTACACTGCAGACATTTTCAGCTGTTTTCACTCTCTGCCTTTGTTCTCAGGAATAGATGACTGTCATTGAAAGCTGTGGATTGCAGCTTTTTCTGTAAGTGAGTCATTAAAAAACTGTCAGAGGCAGCATGGGAAAAATGTGTGTTGGCCTTTATATAGCGTGTGCTGTAAGGGAAGCAACTTCAGCCCAAACTTTGGTTAAAAGTTTAGAAAACACTCCTGATCAAAATTTTATGACCAGTTGAAAAGTTGCAAGAATTTACATTTTACACTGTTGGGTCTAAAACTTGTTTTCAGTGGAGTTTCAAAATGCGAAAAGAAGAAATGAGAGAGGACAAAAAATGAGTAAGCAAGCTTTTAAAAACACTTATTTGAATAAAAGATTCTGTTCATCAGCTGATCAGAAGGATAGAAACACAGCCTTTAAAAGACAAAACCTTTGCAAAAATGTGGATTCAACGTCATTTTTTGTATTACAATGTCATGACCTTCTGATAGCAAAAGCCAAAAAGCTTTCTCTCTTTGAACGTGACATGGATGCTAAAGTTGGACAGTCAATTTGAACTTCTTCAAAAATCCCGAGGGTAATGGATTAAAAATGTCAAAATAAAAATGTCACCTGCTCTGAGCCTGAGGACCTGATTGACCGTCCGTCAAGACACAGGGTGATCCCAAATCAAAGCCGTTTCTGGTGCCAACTGCAGCCCAATAACCATCAAACGGCGTCTAAGAGAGCAGGGTTTTAAGAACAAAACAACTCTTTAAAGTCCTCTTCTCCTCCCACTCAGAGAGCATCAAAACATGGGACATTGAAAGGTGGAAATAAGTTTTATTCTCTGAGGAT
Source organism: Thalassoma bifasciatum (assembly GCA_008086565.1). NCBI lineage: Eukaryota > Metazoa > Chordata > Actinopteri > Labriformes > Labridae > Thalassoma > Thalassoma bifasciatum. The sequence continues at coordinate 122,733 of RPOG01000481.1, read as the reverse complement.
GTAAAATTGAACCTTGGTGGTCCTGATGGTTCCAAGGTTACTGTCATGACTATAGACTGTGTATAGAATGGACAGCGTGGCTCAGCCTGTCAACGTTCTACGATTTTGAGGCCAAAAAACCCCTTCACGGGAGCCACCATGGTGCAGCCAGAGTCTGCGCAGTAGAGAATTTCCAGTGGAGCCAAGTAAAAAAGAGAAATAAAAATATTTATTTCTTCTTCTTTACAAGGTTTAGTCTCCTTTTGGCTCTCTTTCCCTAAGTTTCTTATATCCCCGATAAAAACTACTCATGAACGGCAGCTGTCCACTATCTGAAACGAAACTTATAACACAGTTTTTAATGTCCAATAACTAATGAGAAACTAACTTCTCAGTAAAAAAAAAAGACTTGAACACAATGCAGCCAAATTACATCATCATACCACCTTAGCGTAAGGATGAGAGAAATGTTTCTACCAGGTATCGTAATTTTTCAAAGTGTTCCCAGCTCATATCTGGAATGCATGGGGAGGCGGGGCTTATGACCTATACTGCAGCCAGACACCAGGGGGCGGGGCATCTGCTGGAAGCTTCAGTTTGAGCCGAACGTCGTTAATCCACTGATGATACAGTCCGTGGTCATGACAAGGAGATACCATTTGAGATGTTTTCAGTTGAGGGTGCACCATCGTGAGCTGCTTTTTCCTTTAAGGGAGCTTCAGGTTGTGCGGGGGCATCAAACAGCGACTAGCTTTGTGGAGATGCTGCAGGGGGCGTCCTTCATGACTGAGGGCCCCGGTCTGTGTGCTAATGACTGGATTTTTCAATCAGACAACGCTGCAGTTCTCAATAACCACCTGGCAAAGGACTTTTTCCAGAGGAATAAGCTCTTTTGGAGCATCCTGCATGTTCTCCTGATCTAAATTGCATTGAGAACATTATGGGATGGATGATGAGAGAAGTTAAAAAATGGACGTTAGTTCCAAACAGTGGATGCCCTCCATGAAGCATCTTCACAACTAGAGGCAACGCTCCCATTAGCCTCCTGGAAACACTCACATCAAGCATGAACAAACAAATTTTCAAAGTGATTGAAAAGAACAGTGGAGCTCCTCATCACTGAGTCCTTTTTTCAAACTTTCATTTCAATTTTAAGGGTTTTTCATTTTCTTTTGCTGTGGGCTGAAACTTTTGACTTTGCTGTTTTCAAGGAATTGCTTATTCATTTTTTTTTGGCCCTTCTCTGATTTCTTGTTTTTGAATTTTGAAACTCTACTTCAAACTTTCACAGGTTTGAGAAGTGAGAAATGTAAATTTTTTAATCTGGTATGGTGTGGCCGACAGACTCAATCCATTAAAAGCAGGACATCTCTCCTGTATTCAGTCAGTGTCCACGTCAGCTGGCGCTCTCCTGCCACTTCATAAATTCAGAATCCAGCGTTTTCTAATAACAGTGTAAATCAAAGATCCATTTAGAAACCAACATGGCTGTTTCTTGCATCAACTCTCCTCCTCCAGTATCATTTAGGTTTTGTGAAAATGAGGCCAGCTGTTCAAGTTTAATTTGCTGAGTAAAAATATGAGCGAATCCAATCAGACACAAGTGTGTCCAACTCTCCTCCAGCAGAAGATGAATTCCACTTGAGGTGAAGTCTGATTAATGCAGCTTCAAGGCCTCACAGTTGCTTGTTTTCGCCTTTTTATTGCTTGTTTTTGAAATTGGTTGTGTAGCTCGGAATCAAAATGTCAATTCAATTAAAAAGGAAACGAAAATGATGGCTCCGTGGTGAATCTAAACCTGTTTTATGATCTTTCTCCTTCATTAAAGCACACATGGATCAGGTTATGAATCTTAACGTGCGTTCTTGAATGATTTCGGCTTATTTTGGAATTATAACGACAGCCTTTGGATATTTCACAAACTGGCAGTTCTTGAAAAGATGCAGGAGTTTGTGAACTCTCTTACTCCCAGCGCTCTCCGCCAGTCGAAGGAGTGACACCATTTGGGAATGCTTATAACCGCAACCAAGGTTATTGCTTCTTCTCAAGCATCATTTGTTACTTGGTATTGTGAGCCTCTTGATACGGCAATTTAATGGCATTATGTAAGCCGAGCTAAAAATAAAGATCCCTGAATAAGTGGAACATCATAGACTATTAAATCAGATATGACACACTAAAAGCTTTCAGGCAATTATAGGCAGAGTTTCACATTCTTCAAACACATCATAATGTTACCTACAATAAAAAAGCTATTTGGAGTTTGATCTTTGAGAGCGCTTGAAATCCAGGCGTAAAAGCATGGAATTGATGTTGACAATGATGTTTAATAAGCGAACCAGTGTGATGTCATCCTCGGAGAGTTGGAAAGAGAAGCAGGGACGGGCATGAAATCCACGATGACTTATTCATAAAATGACAAAACAGCTCATCTCAGGGTTCATTTAGCAGTTGGTGCTTTCCATAATTTGTGACTTGGTCTCGTTTGTGTCTGCGATGGCAAAGAGAATGGTTTTAACTTTAATAACATCCAAAGAAGTCGACCTTTAGTCAGGAACAGGATGTGATGGAATAGAAAGACCCAGAAGAGTTACTTAAAAGACCCCTAAGAGATGAGTTGCCCACTTCTGGATCAAAAGAAAAGCTCAGTCTGTGTATCATTCATTTAATTGCTATTCAATTATGAATAAGAAAAAAAAAGATGAAACATTGAAAAGTGGTTCATTTTCTGATTTTCCTTTTGTGAAATGAAAACAAATGATCAAAAATTGGGTTTTTCAGTACCCAATTTTTGAAATAGATCAAATAAAGGGAAGTTGAATTACGGGTCACTGGCTAATTTTTATTGTATCATTTAATTTTTCTGATCATTGTGACCAAGAAGTTGTAGATGGACTTCATCTACAACTTCTCCATCTACACTGTTGGGTTTGTTTTATATAATTATAGGATAACCGAAGTTATTTAATGATAAAAAATCTGACTCTCCTTGCAAAGTTTTTCATACACACATTGTTAATGGAAGAAAATGAAACACCTCTTCACTTTCTCTAAAAAAAAAAGCCTTATTAGAAAATCAATTTAATGCCTTAAAACTGTTGAAAGGAAAAACTGCAGTCTCTTCTCAATGCTTTCAATGATTTAAAAAATGTATGATGACTTCTAGCAAACTCTTGACACGACTATACTTAATATTGATTTTTCATTATTTCAGATGTTTCTTATATATTTATTGTATTAAATTTGGTCTGTTTTCATTATTTCTATATTTTTCAAAGCACTTATTCAACTTTTTATTGTCTGATCTTTACCCTGGAAGTTTTTCTCTTCCCTTTACATCACTGTATTTTTTTTGACTGCATTTCTGTTCATGCTATTTATGGTTTTTCCACAAATGTCTGTAAATTAACTTTCCATTAATTAAAAAATGGGTGAATGACTTTTTATTTATTTGTTTTCATTTCAAAAGGAAAAAATACAGAAAAAGAACAATTTGTCAACGTTATAGCTTTTTGAGTCATAACTAAATATCACTTGATTGAATGAAACATGGATTATGTTACACAGGACAGCTCCATTGAGAAAAGGAATAATCCGTGTTTTCTGTCTATAGACTCACTGAATTCACACTTGAGTTAAACTCTTGAGAAATAGAGTAATTTGACCTCCTTCAAAAGTCTAAGTAACACCTCTCGATTATGTTTTTATTTAAAGAACGTTTTTATATTTATGAAGCGCTTGCTTTTAATATTTAACCTTCAAGGACACCAGGAGAGTCAGAGCTCTTTAAATTATAATATTTCCAATAAAATTTGCCCTTGCCTGTAAGAAGTACTAAACTGCGTAGAATAAATTTTTTTTTCCTCATGAGTCCGTCTTCTTTCAGCTGCTACAACTCAAGATATTATGTGTGTTATGAAATATCCTCTGATTTATTTTACATAGCTCTGACCTTGAGCATAAAAGTGGTGGACAACTGATGGAGAACATGAGCTTAGTGGTCATTTCAGTCATAAGACGGAGTGTTTTATTTACTGGACAAGCAGTTTGGTCGTTTTATTTGATTCTGTTTATTTACAGTTTATAAAAACACAAGCAGCTGCGACATGAGCAACCATTCATGAGCAATTCACCAAAAAAATAAAACCCTCAAACACCTGAAAGAAGGCTGTTTCATTACTCCACAATCAACGAGCAGAACGGCAGGACGGCTGATGGAATATTTTGCATGCAGCGGCTGATGCATTCATAATTGAGGATTAGATTTCAGATTAGCTGTTGCGAACCGAGCGTCTCACAAACGAGTTCCCAACTGAGGTCAGAGGCATCCGAGTAATAACAAGTAAATGAATCCAACAGGGGAAGTTGTGCTGGGATCAAGGGGTAGGCGCATTCTGCCAAAACACAGTCAAAGTAAAAGATGAGCCGCGCAGATAAAATCACTGATGGAGACGGATAAAATGCAAACAAGATACCAGAGAAATACTTTTTGTGTAATTAATCCTCTATGGAAATATGATGATAACAATTATTATTTGAGTGTCCAAATAATTCTAGTAGGACTTTGTAGAGATGAGGTAGCTGAAGTATCCTGCAATAAAAAAACATAAAAATCTTTGACATTTCCTCAAATTATGACTTAATTTACATAAGTGCATCAATTCTTTTGTCAATGGCTCAAATTCACCTCAAATGTGTCCTTTTCAAACATTCCTGCTCACAAATTTTCATGCATCCTTTACGATGCCATTGCTGTTAAACAATACATCCACCGGTTTCGACTGCAACAAACTCAAAAACAGTCATGTGACTGTGGAGGAGGTTTTGCTAATCTACCTCTTAATTAATAATGTGTTCATCTTGATTTCAACCTAAAGAGCTGCCACAAAAGGCTGGTCGTCTTGTCAGATGATGAGGACGATGTTATGACCTCCTGTCTAATTAATAAATCCAGGTTCTTGCAGTGATACAGGAGTAAAGAGCTACCAGCTACCTTCTTTGTTGCCAATCTTAACTTCTTTAGACCTGGCATCCACATATGTGGACATTACATTTCTACCTCTCAGACCCATGAAACTTCTTTTTTTTTTTCCCTTTACTCGATTAGCCACATTTAGAGACACTTCCAACGTGATCTTCTGATTATACCACAACTTTACATCCATTTCAGTGGGAAAAAAAACCCCAAAGTCGTTGTGAACCATGACACTTTTTACAAAAAACTAGTAGCTAACTAATGACATTAAAAACATAATTTCCTGTACAAGAAAAAGTTTAGTTTTTACACATACTAGGTCTTACTGATCCTAAATGGCAAGGAGAAATAGAAAAAAATGCACACCAGACATATGCTCTGGTCTTAAGAGGTTAATACACCAGAGATTCACACAGCTTACCTTGTGTCAAGCTACATTATAATTTATACAAATACATTCGTTATCACAAGAAAACTATCTTTATCATACAGTTGTGGCTAAAAGTTTACACCCCTTCCAGCAGCATTTTCTGATTTTTCAGCCTTTTCTCAGAAAATATAAATGATAACACAAAAACCTTTCTGTCACTCATGGTTAGAGGTTGGGTGAAGACACTTATTGAAAAAAAATGGTTTACTGTTTTTAAATCATAATGACAACAGAAACTTCAAAAATGACCCTGTTCATTTTTTAATACACACACACTGATTACAAGCAAATAGATCACAGGTGAGGATGGTTACCTTTAGTAGACATTCAAACACATTTGTGTTCACTTTTGTGCATTTATCAGGACAAAACCACCAGAGTTGTGTAAACTTCTTAACAGGGTCATTTTTGAAGTTTCTGTTGTCATTATGATTTAAAAAGGGTAAACTCTTTTGTTTTCAATAAATGTCTTCACCCAATCACTAACCATGAGTGACAGAAAGGATTTTGTGTTATCATTCATATTTACTGGAAAAAGGCCAAGAAATCACAAATTCTGCTGGGGGGTGTAAACTTTAGGGCACAACTGTATTGAGATAATGAGATGAGAAGTTGTCATGAGATCACATAGTGTAAAAATAAGAAAATTCAATGGCCATTTTCACCCTTTTGTAATCATGACTTCTGCACAGGAAAAAGTGCATGCAGCCACCTTTTTCTTAAACAGTCATCATGCAGGACACAAGGGTCTTAAAATTAATAAACTGCTAAAGGGAAAAGAGCAGAGACTTCAGGGAAATAAAACAGAAGTTTGAATACATTTAAATGGATCTCAAATGGCACTAATTGGTATTAATTCAGTATTGCACAGTGTCCGTTACATGCCAGTGTGTTTGCGAGTTATTGAGCGTCTCTGTTATTTGTGGCATCACTCCTCTTGTTTCCTGCTGAGCATCATTACCTCAGAGACTTAGCATGCTGTTATTTGTGTTTGTAGGCGCGGCACTGTGAGCCAGCACCCGCAGCAGTCTGGATGGTGGCCTGGTTCACTGGAGCTGTGGAAAGTGACCTTCTCCACAGTATATTTTACACCAGGCCCTCGGGGCCCCGCGGCCCTCTGTTCCAGCTGGAACACACCGTCAGTGCGACAGATGCCACATTAAGCAGCGCTCCCCTCTGCCATCAACCTGCTTCCAAAATCCCTCCACTCGTACTCCGCTTGTGGCCTCTCTGCTGGACTCACACTGCACCATATATATGTGTGAGCATGTGTGTGTGTGTGTGTTTGTGTGTGTCTCAAAGGCTCAGGCCATCAGCGTCATATTGGACATGTGTGTGGATGTTTGCACTCTAACACTTATTAAGGCTCTCCAAACACTTATCTCCCTCTAAAGTCCTGATGTTTTCCCTCATCCCATCCAGACTGAAATGATCCGTGTGCGCTTTAGAGATAATGGCGGGGTAATTTTGTTTCACTGCTGTTATGTTTCAGCCTCACATTATGCAATTAGGGTTTCATAACAAAACAATAAAGCCATACTTTGGTAGCATCGCAGTACCTCCAAGAGACAGACTTTAAGTTGTTTTTTTCTCTTGCCTTACCAAAAACACATTAGCACTTGAGAGAACCCCTAAAATTATCTTTTCTCTTCCTCTAAGATGTGAAAGTGGAGGACAATATTTCCTCTGGCTCAAGCAAAACTCATTTTAGAGATTTTTTTTTCCATTTTTCACAGCTTTTTGGCTGAGGTTGAACCGTTAATAGGCTTATTTGGCATGTTAAAGCTGTTAAAGATAAAACACCCAACCAAATTAGCATTAGTTACTGGATTGAGTCCTAATGTTATCAGTAAGTATGTAAGAAACATTACAAATATAAACATATTAAAGAAAAACAGAGCATTGTTTTATCAACTCTGGCAAAAGCATCGCCAACTTGCAGTACTGTGACATCCCGGTGTTGGTTGGCGTACATGGACCTTATGGGAGTAGGTATCGTGGTGCAAGGAAGTGGTTAAAAACACTTGGCGCAGCTCAAAGTTTTATTTTTTTTACTATGTTCTCTCTTGTCATTATCTCTAACTATGACGGGGGGACTCTCATCAGGTTGACGAAGCCAACTAACCCCATGACGTCTCAGCTTATAGTACAACAACATGGCAACCAGATGCAACAAGTGCTAAAACAACGCTCTGTTTTTCTTTTATAAGTTTATATATGTCACGTTTGTAACATACTTATTGACAAGATTAGGATTCAATCTAGTAAATAAAGTTAATTTGGTGGATTGTTTCATTTCCAATTTGAAACTTGTGAAAAACGCCTGATGCTCCCAGCTGAGCGTGACTCTACTCTACTCTATCTACTCTTTGCCTTTGTTGTTCCCAAATGGTGGAATGAGTCCCTTTCTACTTCAAAGAGTCAACAGTTCAAGCCATTCAACTTACAGCACTTTGTCGCACTTTTAAGGGGTCTTTTCCTCCAGTCTTAAGTCTACCTTGTGTTGTATGTCACTTTAGGAAAAAAGCATCTGATAAATGAAATTGTAGAATTGTAGAAAAGCTCCTATTAGGGACATTCAGTTAGTGTTTATTTTGGCGCCCCCTGTGGACAAAACAGTTTGACAAGACAAAAATCAGTACTTACTGAGGTTCTTTTTGAAGGCCCTAAACAGTATCAGCATTTGAGGTGGGATTTATGGCTCTTTGAAAGGATTTCGAGGAACCGTTCATTTAAAAGGGTCATTAAAGAAACTGGCTCATTGTTGACCATCGTTTACTCATTTTTATCAAGATAACAATAACTGGTAGCAGCTATAAGATATAATTTGGATAGGAATAATTCAAACTGACAAATCCCAACAATATGTTCTCTGTTTGTGGGAATTATTCTGACACATTAATTATATTTTGGCAACGTGGACAACTCACTCTTATCATGATTCACTTACAAGAGTCGTTCAAACTGCTGACTCGTTCACAAACGTCACATCTCTCATCAGCATGAATGACAGTCTATTTCACAATAGTAACCAACACCAGCATCAGAATCAACAGTGAGTCACTACAGAGTGTTTTCTGTTGCAGAGCTCAAAGGTTAAAAAGAAAATAAACTTCTCTCTGCGATACTAATCATTGAATTTGAGTCACATTCCTCCTGGCAATCACAAAATGCAGGAGACAGGCTACATATACTTCCAAGAACAATATTGATTTCCTCACCCATCTACCCAAACACTCTCTCAAGAAGCTATTTGCTCTGTTTTCTATGTCAGTTTCCTCCACAAGCACACATGATCTCATAACTCAGCACTCGTGAAAGAGTTTATATCCATTTACTGAACTCTAAAGTTTAATTTGAAGCCCTGAAATGTTTCATATTCCTTGACCCGTGGTCAATCAATACTAATACCACATCATTATTTATTGATGACCATAAATACGGTGGCTACAACGACAGGTTAAAGGTTACTCAGCGAGGCAGCAGACAGTAAAAATTGATTTTATTCATTCTGGCTCTTTTCCTTCATTCACTGTGTGTTCAGTGGAGTCTTTGCAGGAAGCATGATGTGTCAGGAACAGCCAGACACGAGGTATTATTAGCTAGGAGTCCAGCTAACGCCCAGAGCCACCACAGCAGTGTGATTACGCTTGCCCCTGCAGTTCAAAACAGATGCTCTTCACCGGCACTGGCAGCATGGAGGAGCCTGAGGCAGGAGCTATTTTGGGTAAATTAGTAAAGACAACAGTTGCTCCCCAGGTTGACGCTGCCATGCTGAGGTGCGGCGCAAGGCGACAGAGTGGAAAACACAGCCTCAACCTGGGCAGCACAGCCCCGCGGGCGTTTGTCATTTGGAGGCGCTCCAGCAGACAGGTGGCTGCTGTGGTCGACTGCTCCCCGTGCACCTTATCCAGGTAATTAGCCATTCAGCTCGAGCACGCAGGAGAGGAGGGCAGTCATCGACAGAGACGGCTATAATGAAGACAGGTTTGCTGGGGGGACATTATTTCAGTACACTTCGTATCGTTATATCCCTGAGTGTGTCACTACATGCTCTACCTGGAAGCTCCTGTTTCACACACAGCTACACACTCCATTTTTTTTTTTCGAGTAGTGCTACAGTAGGGACATCCACATTTTCAAATCACAAGGTCGACCATGGGAACAATTCTGTTTTCTTGCCTTGGTTAGACCAAACCTGCCAATATTTGCCTTTCCAAAGACGATTGGTAGTTATGGACTTTGGAGCTAAGACATGTTTGAGCTCCCCCTACTGACTGGCTGTGGTATAAAGCCTTCTGTGGACATTGTCTTTTTTTATGATGAGCAAAAATGGTTCAGAAAAAAAATTATAACCCTAACCTATGTGTGGAAGTTGTCACTGTAGCTCAATGATTCCCAAACTGTGTGCCGTGACCCCCTGGTGGACCGTGAAGGTATTGCATATGGTATTTCCCTAAGCATAAGCCACATAACAAGCAAATGAGAGGCAGGAACTTTTTGTTCGTGGCAGGATACCTTTGAAGTAGAACATGTGACTTGTTTGCATTTGATGCTGATGCTGAAACTGGAGCATAAAGATAGAAATAAGCTTGCTAGCAACAGGGAGAATCAAAAGGAATTTGAACACAGAAGCTGAACCACTGCTGCCGTGCATTATGCACTTTGAGACAATGTCAAATGAACCTCTAAGCTTTGTTAACTGCATGGTCACCTCGAGAAAAAACATGAACAGTATGTCACCAAGTCACTGGACTTTTTAAGAAAACAAGTAGGCGGCAAACATTTAAGAAAATTAAAAATGGAAAAGATTGGGAACCACTGTCATAGATTAATTGTTGCTTCTTTAAAAAGGGAGCCAAACTGAACAAAATCCTCTTGGACAGACATTTAATATCAGAAAATACCTCACACAACTGTACTTGAGAGGGTCAAACTATCTCTTTAAGGAGAATTGTAACGCTAATTCACTTTTCTGATCCAGTATTCAACAAATTCCCCTTTTAATAAACCCTCAGAGTGAAACGTCTAAAGCAATAATCATATTCATGTGGGGTTTTATGGCCTCAAGGAACTTTTTTTTTCTCTATGTCAAACTGTAATCAAAATCGTGTTAGTTCACGGAGAGGTCAAGTTTCACATTCAGTTTTGTAGGCAAGAGGCAGGATTTCATGAAATCAAGCTAGCAAAGCTGTCAAGGCTACGAAGACCCATTCCATCACCAAAAATAAAGTAAGATCTGCTGGCTCACTTTAAAATTAAATAGTTTTCCTTGACCCTTGCCTCAACCTTGCCCAGAGCTTGATGGAAGTTAGGGTAGCAGTTTTTCTTTAACCCTGACAAAAAGTGTTGGAAACATAACCTCTTTGGGTTTGTATGAAAACATTTCTGGTCCTCCAGTATCAGCTGGGCTCCTCTTTTTCTTGAAAACTGTCCATCAAGAGTCAAACATCCTTACATGTGATGCTGAATCTGTTGGGTACTCTTTCATGAGAGTTGATGCCTCAGGCTAAGGTCAAGGCTGGGGAGTAAATATGAACTGCAGGATGATCTTTGACCTTTGGAAAGCGATGGTGAACATATCACTGAAGCCAAAAGAGTGTAGAGATCTTGAAATGCCTCATCTCTGGGCAACATCTTTTTGATATTATACGTATTTTATATTTCACATTGCTGTTTTCATTACTCCTACTTTATTTGCTTGTGTATTCTTAGCAGAGCTGTGTTTACCACATTACATAAGCTCAGGGGGATGCTGCTGGCTCTCTTTTGCAACCTTGGTCTGCAACTTAGTAAAAATCTTTGAGGTAAAGAGACATCAGTCCGCAGTAATTACAGTCGTTTTTGTACTTTCAAGGAGACAGAAGTTCAGCCAGTTGATGGGCGTCTTTCTCCCCGTCAGCTCCGCTTCATTACAGGCTTGATTACCTATATTATGCTATTGTGCTCATATTCTGCATTATATACTAATTATATCTAATTGGCCAGTCAAACCCCAGTAACCCCTCCAGTGTTACATGAAAGCATTGACCTCTACCAACAACGACACACACACACACACACACACACACACACACACACACACACACAGTCGTGGTAATGAGCTGCAGTTTTCCGCAGCATTATCCTAATGATGACTTTTTTTGTGCCCTTTTGGCAGCCTGAAGTTTTCTGAGTGTTGCTGTTTCAAGAAAAGCGACGTGCTTGATGAAGCAAGGTACAGTTTAAATTTCCCAGAGTTGGAAGTTCTCTGGATGATCCTGAAGACAGTCGTGGTTGAGCCGGTAAGCGCTGATGGGCCGTAAATGGGGGAAAGCAGAGCTATGTAAATGGAAACCTGGCTGGTGCTGCTCTGTTGGGAAATCAGGTGGCCATTTGAATATGCAACCCCAGGGCCAACGCTCTTAATTCCTTTCCCCTCAACATGCCACACAAGGAGAAAGGAAGTGACAAAATGGCAAGGAGTGCACGGGCAGGAATTTGCATTTTAATGTGCCTGTCGGAATCACTTTGGATAAGAGCTGGGAGTGTGAGAGACCGCACAACCCCGAGGGTCGGCACCAAACAACCTATAATAGCCGCCGCCCACAAAACAACATCCTGCGAGTGAGGAAGATGTTGTGAAATAGAAAAAGGGGAAATCAATGTTGTTTGGAGACGGAATAAGTTTAGATCCACACGGCGGATAAACGCCCAACTGGGCGGGGGGGGCTCTTCAGATCGTCCTCGTTTGGAAACTTTTCTATACTTGGCAACAAAAACTCAACAAGCACAACCTTGAAAGGACATTTCCTTTACGGTGAGATGGTAAACACTGATCATTAACTGCAACGACAGACTAATTATAAACACGTTTTTCTGAAGGAGAATTCAATTTGTCATGTCTGGAATAACAATTCCCACAGCAACAACTGTGAAGAGAAGATGTTTAGAATGATCATTATTCTTCGCTCTTTGCACCTTCATGGAAATAATCCCATTCTTTATATCAAGAACAATAGCAAAGTGTTGTTTTTTCATCACTACAACTCCTGAGAGATGAAAACTGCAATTTGAAAACAGCTGTCGGGGAGTTCATCTTCACACAGTGCCACTCTGTTATTGCTGTTTAATGTCCTCAATCACATTGTCATTTGGCAGAAGGTGAGTTGAGTATCGAACGTCTTGATTAAATCAGTTCAATTTTACCCCCCCTTCGCTGTTACAGAGTATCTTTCCACCTATCGATGAGTGTGTGTCGCGCCCCGGCAGACGCAAGGGCACTGAGTGAGTGGCTCTTAGACACTTCCACTGTCAGGGACGGTCAGAGAGCAGACAGCCAGGCAGCGAGTCAGACGTCAGGATGCTATTGAGAAACCAGAGTCATCCTACAGGGATGCATCGTTGTGGCTGATTCACTCCATCGATGGAGCCATTTTGTGCTTTCAAGGTCCTCCGTATAGCACAGCTTAATGAGTCTGCAGTCTCCTTGGATTACTAAGCGGGTGCACCTAACTGTCTCGGCCTGTCAATAGCTTGAATATTTAATAAATATATTCCACTCAATTATGTTAACCTTGGGTGACATTTTCTCTGGACCTATTTGCCGTACGGATCAAATATCCCCGCTTACGCTTCTGTGCCAAACGTTTGAAGTTATACTGTTTATTTCTGACTTCAGGATCAGGCGAATTGGGCACTTAAAGAGAAACTTAATACACAGTTGTGGGGCAAAGTTTCACTTCTATTTCTAGACGCATGTTGGTTTTGCACCCTGCCACATCCAGCATCAATAAAGATGAGTTCTGTGTGATGGGATGTTTTGTATCAGCGACTTCAGTGGATGTAGTAGTGCAGCAGATGACTGAATCTTTAACCTTATTTTCCAACAGAATCTAATTTATTAGCCTAATCAAGTGAGGTAGAGCCATAACAGGAAAGGTGACAATTATCTCCTACGGTGCACTTTTTTTTTTCCAGGAAGTATTCAAAGTGCTTAATTTTTTCTACACTTTTTCTACAAAAGCATCACTCCTCTTTAGTGTGAACGCCAGGCAGTGGTGAATCTGAAGGGTCTGGGTCAGATTTGGGGCTGCAAGGGCAGGTGTCCAGTCATCAGACTTGGTTGCAATATATCACAGAAGCAGCTAACACTGACCCTGGGCTGCTTGATCTAGCAGCTCTTTTTTTATCTTCATACACAGCCGGCTGTTACCTTAACAACACATCCATGATTCTTGTATGAGGGTCATTAGACCAAGTATAAACACAAGAAAATAGACTGTATGAAGAGCAAGGGTGGCGCTGCAAAGGCGAGCATTATAAGATTGCTATTGATAGTCTGACATGGCAACATTTCTGTCAAAACAAGCTTGCAGGATGAAAAAGAAGCTCCAGTGGATGGAATAGGTGAAGCACACGGAGACTCTGAAGTGCAAAACACGACAAATCAAAAAGCACAACTACCAAGTTTATGAATTGTGTGGCCATATAACATAACTTTCCTTTAAAGTTTATGATTTAAATAAAAGTGTGATGTGAGGCCAATAACTTCTGACATGATCTGAAGTAGGCTGAAAATGAGTCCCACTACAGGATATTTGGAGGAAACCAGCCATGGCTCAACACTGAAAGTGAAGCATGGTGGTGTCAGCTTGAGACTAGGCTTAAGGAAATGCAGCAATATACAGAGACATCCTGGATGAAAACCTGCTCCACAGTGCTTTGACTTCATACTGAGGTCATGGTTCGTGTTTCAGTTGGACAACAACCTCAAGCACACAGCCAAAACCAGTGGTGGAAAGAGAACTGAAAATCTGTACTCAAGTACAGGTACTGTTACATTGCTAAAACATTACTCAATCACAAGTAAAAGTACTGGTGTTAGAAAAATACTCAAGTAAAAGTACAGAGTATTCTTCAAAGAAACTACTCAGATTTTTTTTGTTTTGTTTTGTTTTTCATCCATATGTCCTGGTTTTCATTGGCTTGTTTGCTATCAAATCACTTTACTGGCTACAAAAATGCAGCTCAAAGGTCTAGATATTGATGAAAATGGTACTTAGTACTCAACTATGATTTTAAAAGTAACTAAGCATAATGATTACTTAGTACAAGTTAAAGTACAGACTTGAGAATCTACCCATTACAGTACAAACAAAAAACTACTTAATTACAGTAATCTGAGTATTTGTGATTAATTACTTCCACCCCTGGGCAAGACATCAAAAAAGTGGTTGCAGGGAAATGGCTGTGCACCAATACTCCCCGTCCAACCTGATGGAGCTTGAGAGAGGCTGCAAAGAGGAATGTGCCCAAAGATAAGTGTGCCAAGCTTCTGGCATCATATTCTAGAAGATTTAAGGCTTTAAGTGCTGCCAAAGGTGCATCAACTGACAGATACTTTCCAACATGTGATGTCTAAGTTTTTTATCTTTTGGGAAATTTTAAGAAAATAATGAATTTTTTCCATTTCTTACAGAAGCTGTGACATGACATAATGGGGAAAAAAGTGAAGTGCCGTGAATACTTTCTAGAGCACCCTAACTTTCATCATCATCATCCTGGCTTCAAACTCAACTTTTCTAACTTCCATTTCAACTTTTATTTCCCATTCACTCCATTTTTATCTCTCCTCTGTTGTTCATGATTCTTATTTGGCCTCTCTGTCAGCTTGCCTTGCTCTCTCCGGGGCCCCCCCTTGCCTGCTAAACTCTTTAGCACTCTGTTGTTATCTGACCCGGCCTTCCGTGCCATTATTGCACCAGCCCTCCCAGATCCGGACCTAATGCAATTGGAAGAGCTTTTCCACTTTCACTGTTTCCCCCATTTTCACTTAATAAGCCCCATCTCATTGTTTTTTTAGGCCACAAACAGAATTTCACCTCAATTGAATTTATGCCTCTGCTCGGAGCTCTCGCGGAAACGACATCCTTCACTGTCTCCCGTTTCTCGCTGTAGTGTTGGGCTGTTTGAAGCTGAAACTAAAGGAAAACATTTGGAGTATTTCAGAGCTATTAGAGTCTTAAAGAATGCTATCTCACCGTACTGCAGTTGGATTATTTAGCCGCTGTAATGCACAAGAAAGCAATAAATCAGACTAATGCTCAAGAACTCCAGAGTCAGTGAGCGTGCCTTTACCGGAAGGGAATTAGCCAAAGAAGAAGCAACAAAACCACCAGAGAAGCCGAATCAATACATCACAACTTCAGAGCATCTTCCTCTTCGTCTTCTTCTTCTTCTTCCCCTCTGGTCTTGCGTGCAGGGCTGGGGAGGGGACACATGACGCAGGCTTCAGTCGGAGGAGATGAGCCCTCGCTGCGCTCCTGAACAATCATTTCCTCGAAGGGAAAACGGTTCCTGTGGGTTTAACATGCAGCTGATGGCTCACTTGATTACCTCCAGCTCTCTCCACTTCCGTCCTGCCATTTTCTCTCTCTCTCTCCCTCTCTCTCTTTCTCTCTCTCTTTTTGTGCCGTTCTCCTTGCTTTCCATCCTCGTTTGACCCTATCGATTTTGCCCCAACCCCAGCTACCGCACACTTGCCTTTTCTTATTTGTTTGCAGAGTTAATCTGCGGCACAGCTCTGACCCATCGTCCTGACAATGAAGTGGAAACAAGCAGCAATGGCTGACTGGAAAGAATTGCAATTGTGTTTCAATTGCTTTGCAGCGAGGAAAGCGGATGTGTCACAAGGTTACCCTAGCAAAATAGTCCCAGACCACAAGGCCGCATAAATACAGCCACTAGAGACACACGCAGTCAAATAATGATGGTGTGTTTACAAAGTTTGACTGTGCATAGAAAATAAAAGAATATCCAGAGTTAGGGTTTGGGATGTGGAATTAACTTGTAGTTATGTTGTTCTCTACTTTGGTGCCACCAACTGCCCAGGCAAGACAATTCATCCTTAGAGCAATTTAGCCTCAACAACCTGTCCTGGGACTTGGATTTGAGTTTCAACTGGGAAATCATGTTATTTCTTCAGCTGTTCTGCAGGGACAGCAGGTTCTTGAGCCCGTTTCCACTGTTTGGATCACACAGAAAAGTTGTTTTCTTTTTGTGATCAACATAGTTTTTCAGGGGTCTCTCAGTGTGACGTCCTTCGTGGGCCTTACACTTCTGTAATATTTACCTGTGATGACTAATGACTATATTCCCACTGTGTTGTGGCATTTGCATTTGTATTCCAGCTTTTGTATTGGTTTCATTCCATTCGCATTCCTGTTGTGCTTTTTAAAAGTCATCTGATACCTACCGGCCATTGTAGTACCCTGCAGATATATATAAAAAAAGAACAAAAATGCGACACAGTGAACAAAGAGCAACAATGGAAGACCTGCAGAAATTCATCTCTACATGACTAGCATGAGGCTTTTTGTTATAAAGTGCAATAAAGCTTTGTTTCATGGGGTCGACTGGAGATTCAAACATGGCAGGGTTACGTGTTATTACGTATTTCCGCTCTCGCACAGGATGTGACAATTCTTTTGACCAATTATTGGGCTGCAGTGTTTCGAGCTCCATACTCTGGGGTCAGACTGGTATGTCTAACACTCCAACAGAAGGGCATCAAGAAGTGGGACAGTACAGGTCAGTAATTTGGGGACCTGTCCTGGTTTAAGTCAAAGGCAACACCACAAAATGTGTGCTGTACCAACACAAACTAAACTAAACCGTTTGGTGGAAATGAGGCTTTAGAGAGTTCAGCTCTGCTTTAGATGCAGCCTATCAGACATCTTACTACACATACCAAGAGGATCTTACTTTGAAATCACTCTAACTCAATAAATGAGAAAGTGTGTGAATGATTGTTTGTCTCTTCATGTTAGCTCTGTGATTGGACCTACCGCTCACCCACCGACAGCTGAAATAGGCTCTGTTCCCCTTTGCGACCCCAAATGGGATAAAGATAACGGATGGATGGATGGATTCTAATTGGTTGCACTTTAGTCCCTGACTTCCAGTGTTAATTAAGAACAGGTATTTGTCTCTTATTTCCTCCTTTCTCTCACCACTTTTTTCTCTTTCTCTCCTCTATCCACTCCAGTCGTCACCTGGTGTCTAATTGGCAGAGGTGATGAGGCGAAAACTCCTGTCAGTGCTTCTAACACTTCTATCATGAGCGGTAGACTGACACTAGTGGAGGATTCAGCTCCTGGTTACACAAAGTAGACACGACTCCTCATGATTCTGCTGTATTATTCTTTAAAGACGGACTCTGAAGTAGGTGTTGGAGGAGTGAACTTTAGAGGTAGCACACAGCATCCTGCAAACCCCATAAAGGGCGAAAGCAACTGACACACCACGTCCGGAAACCTCAGTTTGAAAATAGCAGCTTTATTGTCATCCTCATTATCATAAATCATTTGAACATTCTGGCCAAACTCACCCCATAATTAGTCGAGCTTGGCAAAGAGATTGTCCACTTGGCTCCAGCTGATGCTCATTTGCGACTTTGGCACATGGCTTCCAGTTAAATTGTTTGCCTAATACTCTCAAAGAATTACTCCCCATGCAAGTCCCGACCTGTACGCCTGGACGTCACCCAGCTTGGAGAAGCGTTAAAAAGCCACAGGGCTTTGTTCTGTCTTAACTCAGATGCAGTGAAAATATTTGGGGATGAAATGTTGGCTTTAAAGGCGACTCTGAGCAGTGGTGTTTGCAGAGACGGTCCACTGACGGTAATTACTACCTCACCCTGACCATGAATTTCATCCCTAATAAAATGAATAAAGCTATAAAAAAAGCAGCCTTATTAATGTGTCAGCAGGTGGAAGAGGAGCTGTGAATTCAGATGAAGCTCAACACCTGCATTGTTGTTAATGTCTAAAATTTTGGTCCAATGATAAAATCTCAAACCACTGTTGTGTACCTCTATAGAAGTAGAGACAGGAATGTAAACAGTTGAATATTTGCTTCCTTTTTCTTTAAGACTGATAGTAAAAAGAATCAGTGAGTCAACGTCCAACAGGTGAAAATGGGGTCACATACCTGCTGGAAATAAGAACCACTGGCGTGTTTTTTTTTTTTCCATTTGGAGCAGAACCATCTGTTGGGTGTCTGGTGCAGATGCGGCTTTTTACACACTGTGCTAATGATCCTAATGAGGCCAAGGAAGATTCAAGATCCCTGTTGAGTTAAGTGGAGACCAGCTGAGCCATTTGTGAGAGCTATGGATGCTTTTTTTCTGCCTTTCTTTACTTGCTAGAAAGAAAGAAATTTGTTCAAAAATATCAAAAAAGATTTAATTCAACAGATTGTACCTTTAACAGATGAACTGTTTCAAATAAGGTACAAGAATCAAACACTAAGTCTATGAAGTGTTGCACTGAGCTCCTCAGTTGAACTCAGGGAGTGATGATAAAACCCAAACTTGTTAAGTTACAAAAAAAGGAAAGTGAAGTTTTGTAACAGCTTATAAAAGCAGCACGAGAGGTGCAATGTCCCGAGTCGCAACAAGAAGAAATAATGAGCTCAGTGGAGGAGATGATGAAGAGGAGTGGCTCCGCCTCCGCAGCATCCATTATCTTTGGGACACCTCATCATGTTTTATCACTTTCATATCATTCCCTGTGATAGATGCTTTTTTAATAGTCATAATTAAACACAATGCAAATGTTGCTTTAAAGGGGAGTTAAGTTAGAGAATTCTGCACAAGTTTTGAAATTTCTGTGCTAGAATATACAACACAGAGGTGATATAAAAGCTCTTTGTAAAAAACAACCATAGATCTCTCCATGCTCAGTCACACTCTATGCAAAAACAGCAGATGTATATAGGTAAACGTAAACGCAGACTCTGGAAAAGACTTCCAGGTGCTGTCACTGTGCATGATGCTGTGCTGTATATCAACTGTTTATGTTTCCAAAGACGAGAAAAGAAAGTAAATAAATTCAAACAGGAGATGATAAATTAGTGGATGAAATAGGGAGGGATGGGACACCTGTTGTTGTTTTTTTTGTGGCAACAGTTTGTCTGTGTTGTGCCTTGAATAAAGATACCTCAGCCTAAACCTCAACCCAGCACATTGCACTGACTTCTTACGCTAAACTGAAACTATTGGCCTGTTAAATAGACAAAACAGCCTCAAACATGATAAATACTCAACACAGAGAGTAGTCTGTTAGAAGTGGCTTCACTCAACACTTGTCCATGTGTACTGTTTCTACCACTTTTAGCTTTTATTACAGCACATATTCACTGTGGCACTGTTTCAATAAGCTTCTGCAATGCTGCAAGATTTATTTCCATCCAGTGTTGTATTAATTTTTCACTAAGATCTTGTATTGATGATGGGAGAGTCTGACCACTGCACTAAGCTCATCCCAAAGATTCTCAACTGGGTTAAGGTCTGGACTCTGTGGTGGCCAATCCATGGGCTAAAAAGATGTCTCATGCTCCCTGAACCACTCTTACACAAATTGAGCCCAATGAATCTTGGCATTGTCATCTTGGAATATGCCCGTGCCATTCTTTGGGCACATAATGTTGCCGAACCTAGACCTGAGCAGCTGCAGCAACAACAGATCACAGCACTGCCCCCACAGGCTTGTACAGTAGGCACAAGGCATGATGGGTGCATCACTTCACCTGCCTCTCTTTGTACCCTAATGCGCCCATCACTCTGGAATGGAGTTAATGGACTCACCTGACCACATGACCTTCTTTCATCCTTCTAGAGTCCAATCTTTATTCTCCCTAGCAAACTGAAGCATTTTTTCTTGTTAGCCTTACTGATTATTGGTTTTAATCCCAATCCCTTGAGCTCCCTTTGCATTGTGCATGTGGAAATGCTCTTACTTTCACAATTAAACATACTCCCTCTTGTCCTTGATAAGCTAAAATATAAGCACATTTTTCAAATTCTGTACAAAGAAAATGAGAAAAGGTCATTAACCTTTTTGGAAATGAAGCAAACAACTCACCAATGTTTACAGTTGAAAAATATTTTGAATGTTAAGTCTATAAAAAAATGCACATCCAAGTGAAACATTTGGACTTTTTTAATATACTGAACTTGGGAATTGTTTTGACTTTTTGCAGGTTTAATGCAGGAAAGTGGTGTCAGCAACTCATACAGCAGTTTGTACGATAATAAATCAATGTTATCAAGTTCTCTGTCCTCTAAGTGAGGGCATGATGGGAAATAAATGAGGCCACTGGTCTAATCCGACACAGTGGCCACTGGAACAGAAGGACAGATCATGAAAACTTTTGAAAGACACCAGTAAATGAGGTCTTTATTTTTTCCTGCTCATTCTATGCAGTTAGTTCCTACAACTTCTGTAAAACTTCTGATGAAACAAGAGGGGATAGATGTACCGGGATGCTTTTAAGACGCTCATAAACAGAATAATTTTAGGTGTCGTGTCGGGCCGTTTCACTTTACTTTCTTTAAGAATCCACAGGATTTAAGTTCCAGAGCCACCACTTTGTTTACCTGCGGGTTAAAGAGATATCTGCTTTATTCTCTTCGATTGTTTAAAGAGACTGTAAATAGAGAGCTGGAATAAATAAGCATCGGGGTGTCAGAAAATGCAGCCCCTTGAAGGAATGACTCCAAACCAATTACTTTGGAAAGCCGGCTAAGCTGCTGTTTCTGTTTGTTTCCGCCTGCAAGGGAGGAAGGTAAGAAAAAAAAAAAAAAAAAACACGATGCCGCGGCGTTTGAAGTGAAACAAAAGACGACAGACTGCAGGAGAGACGAGTGAAAACAAACACCGGTTAGAGGATTTGTTCGCTCTCAGGAAAGAGATGAGGAGGAGGATAGTTGTGTTTTCATCCTGACTTGTGTTGTGGCGAGAATAAACATGAAAGACAACAAAGAGAAAGCTACCAATTATTGCCAGTATTTGCATATCTGATTCTTATTTAAATTTTTACATTTTGAGAACAGGTTCATCCAGCTCCAACAGGATGCAAACACCGGAGGAGTAGAGAAACGTGCTTTAAAGACAGGTGTAACCCTTGTTCACCCGCTTTTATCTCCTCTAATCTCACTCGTCTCTCCTCTCGCTCTTTTATTTATTTCCTCTGCTTCTTCTTTTGATTTTCTCCCGTTTCCTGTAATCTCACAGAAAGTGTCAGCGTTGTGCTTCCTGCTGTGTCACAGGCTGACATCTGACACAGGCCAGGCAGCATAGTCAATAAAGCGCTCTAATTGAGTGCCACTGGCTGCTGTTTATTGACAAAATAAGACCTGGGAATTAGGTGTGTCTCCGTCGGGGTGCCGGCTCCTCCGCCGTCCCTCCTGCCTGTCGACAGCTGTCCACTCCCTATCCATCACCGCCTCGGCTTTGGTCAAAAGATTGAACCTCGCTTGAAAAAAACCCCAAACAATTACTTTACCTTCTCTCTCCACGTCTACGTCCAGGTGGGCGCTCAAGCTGGAGAGGAAATATGACAGAGGAGACAGATCGGGGAATGGAAATGAGCTGTTTGCTTATTTTTTGTTGTGTGTGTGTGTGTGTGTGTGAGTGTGTGTGTATTTGTAGTGTCTGTCTTCATCTGTATCTCTATAATCCTCGTCACAACACACTCCAGCAGAGAGGCTCTACGACAGTCCTGGTTATTAATTGGTGTTTATGCTCCGAGTGTTATCTCAGTCGCTGGGTGAAAGCAGAGATAAGATTCCTGTGGCTAAAGAACTGTTTTCCTGCTTAGTAAGAGGACGAGTGAAGCCTGTGGCTGTAATGCCTATTTAGCTCAGAGAGGTCCTAACTGAGTCAAAGGACTCGCAAGTGTTGGAGTGTTCACGTGATAAGAAACGATAGCTTTCTAATGGTTGATTTGCAGCACGTTTAGAAATTATATCATCACCTCTGCGCTTCTATCACTGGTGACTAGGGATGCAACAGTTCACAAAATCAATACATTATATCTTATCATGGTTTTTTAGTTCAGTTTTGTGTACATTGTTGGTCCTCTTAACAAACCAGAATACTTTTTTGTCTAAGTCTTTTTATTTGATTCTATGCCTTGCACTTAATATCCAGTTTATACAAATAAACTGGCGCACTAAAAGCTCTTTGACAATGGTCACAGACTGGACAGTAAGTATTGGGTAGTGCAAAGCTGTTGAACATATAAACAAAAAAATCCCCAACAAGAGGCAAACCAAAACAAACAGACATAACAACATACAGTTGTGTCTAAAAGTTTACACCCCCTCCGACAGAATTTTCTGTTTTTTTGGCCTTTTCTCAGAAAATATGAATGATAACACAAAAACCTTTCTGTCACTCATGGTTAGAGGTTGAGTGAAGAAATTTATTAACAAACAACTGTTTTTACTCTTTTTAAATCATAATCACAACAGAAACTTCAAAAATGACCCTGTTCATTTTTTTATACACACACACTGATTACAAGCAAATAGATCACAGGTGAGGATGGTTACCTTTAGGAGACATTCAAACACATTTGTGTTCACTTTTGTGCATTTATCAGGACAAAACCACCAGAGTTGTGTAAACTTCTTAACAGGGTCATTTTTGAAGTTTCTATTGTCATTATGATTTAAAAAGAGCAAAGCTTTTTTTTTTCAATAAATGTCTTCACCCAACCTCTAACCATGAGTGAGAGAAAAGATTTTGTGTTATTGTTCATATTTACTGAGAAAAGGCCAAAAAAATCACAAATTCTGCTGGGGGGTGTAAACTTTTGGGCAGAACTGTACACACATGTCCACTTACGACCACATACACAGAAACATATATGAACCCTAGAGTAACTAGACACATACACAGACACACCTACCCACACATCATATACACACGCACACAAAATTCTCAAAATTTACAAATTCCTGAACTTTGTATTAACTCATATACTTCATTTCGTCTTGTTCAAAACTGCCCTACTATACTCCTTCACCTCCCTTTGTGCATGTGTATGATCATAAGTACATAAGCACTCCAAACTGAGCAGTAAAATACAAAAAAGAAAAATTAGAAAACATGATCCAAAGGACCTGAGTCAGGTTGACCCAATGGTTCAGATTGTTTTCACAAACTGTTCCATTCTTTTTGGTGATGGCGCTTTGTAACTATAAATATTCATTTGTCAGGTTTGTCTTTGGCCGTGCTGCCAAGTTAACAGTCAAGCAAGTAGCTGTTAGCTGTCACTAAATTATGTCATCACCTAATTTGCACGACAGTGCACTGTTGCAGAGACAAACAACAATGTGGGTCATCTCTAATTCAGAACTTGTCTTTATTGCCCTCTGAAAGATTTTTGATTTGTTGACTCCCGGTGTGGTGTTTTATTCTGAAAATCATCCAAATTTTAGTTCAATGTTTGTCTGGTGCCTGAATTCCCGTCCCATTCAGTGTGCTGTAACTGATCTGTTGTCCTCTGTGGACTGACACAAATGAAAGTCTGATTAATGTGCACCAGGGGGCTTTTGAGGATACCGGCCATGATTCAGTTAAAGAAGCCTCAACACTCATCCTGTTTGTGGCGTCTGGTGAAAAGGGAAAATGAATCCCTTCATCTGCTGTTAATTGTTAGACAAAAGGACCCTTATCATCCTTTCTGTGTCATGCTCCAAATTGGCTGCAGCCATGTGATAAGATGTAGAATATTATCTCCTCGTAGGCATTTACCGCTGCACTATCTGAGCGGGCGTGCAGTAAATCTCAGGATAAGTAAACTTCCATTTCTTCAACAACTGCAAAGTGACAGAAGCGTCTCCGCTCCACCAGAACCTCTCAGCTGCTCCAGCTCCCTAAGGCCCCTCGGCGTCCTCTCTTGCAAATCTCCAGTTCCAGGTGTGAGCGATAAGGCCGAGATGGTAGCAGGGGCCGGCTGGTGGACCAGCGACGCCACACCAGCAGGAAGCAGCTGACAGTGATGAACGAGCCATCCAGCCTTCTGATAATTCGTCACTCACCGGCACAGAGAGGTCCATTAATCAAAACAAGTGTGGCAGCAATGCATTTTTTCTTTTCTTTTGTTTTTACGCCAACCTCCTCTGTTTAGCTCCTCTGCTTTAAACTGACGTGACTAGCAGCACGCCAGAGAGCAACAATATGCTGCATGATTGGATTTTGACTCTGAGCGTGTGCACGTCACAGACAGGAGAACGCCGGCAATTTCTTTAACTGGCGTTGGAGGTGGACAAGCATGCATTGGCATCACAGCCTCAGGCGCTGTCCTCGGAGAAATGGCTGTCCTGGCAGGCGTCAGATGGAGAGATGGGAGAGCTGGGAGTAGGTAGATTGATTGATCCGTTGCAGCCGTAATGCATCAGGAGTTTCCCGGTGGAAGGAGCCAGAATGTGTGCAGAACGGTCGGCATTTCTGCTCAAATCTGGGTAGCCGGGCACAAATCAGCAGCACCAGAATCTCCTGAGAGGTTCCCATTACCGCTGCTATATATAACAGTAATCTTGTTAAGCCTCCATTCGGTCTGGGCCCTGTCAGGGGGGTTTGATTCAGTCAATAAGTGACCCCACGGACTGTAAATGAGATTCAGGCTGTTCTCTGAGGCTGCCACACACACACACACAAGCACATAAACAAAACAGAGCACGCACACACATGCATAAGCTCTCACACATACACACGCCAACAAATAAACAGTAGCCTCTGGTTTGTTTTGTCTGATTATGTGTGTGTGTGTGGCAAGCAGACCCACTTTAATGAGAACGGGGGGCGTAACCTGTGAGTTCTAACACGAGCCCCCTAATGACGACCATTTGGAGCTGGTTCTGTTTACCCCTTCATTTGGAAAGCACGCTTAATTAGAAATGGCTGTTTTTCAAGCAGAGCAACTCGCGCTGTCATCCTAAAAGGCCCCAAAAGGACTTCAAACGTGTTTTCGGGGAACATCTGCTACGTTTTCAACAAAGAGAAAGAAGTAAAATAAAAGAAGTGATGTGTGTTTGTGTGGCTTATTTCTGTCTCCTTCTGTTCAGCAGGAGATCTTTAAATCAAACAGAATACCTGAGAGTTAAAAGACAAACCCAACGTCTATTTCTGTCTCTGAGGACTCGGAGATAAAACTTTCAGGCAGAGAGTCAATCAGCATCATATGTTACAGGGTTTTAAATGTAGCTTGATTTTTCAGTCTTGTAATGAAAAATCCACAAGTTTCTTCTGAGTGTCACCTTCAAACTTGGAAATTATTTCCAACATCTTTTAACGATATAAGCTACCTATTTCTGTACACTTTAAAAAGGAAAACTTAGAATTGTGTTGCAAACGACTTCAGACTATTTATCTCAACTACCTGTTTTATGCTTGTTGTGTAAAGTTGGTCTCATCTCATATGTTAGGTAGGAAAAATTTCAAATTATGGGTTTCAGGTTATAACTAAGTTTTTAAAGTATGTTTAAGTATGAATATCCACAGATTTAAGTATGTTCGAGTAAAGAACAGGGTCTCCAACTCAAATTTCCAGGGGGTTTTCATCTACACATGTCAATTTCCCACATGTTTTCCTGTTATGTGTAGATTTTTTGCCTTAAATGTGAGTGATTGATGAGTTGTTGGTTAACAGGGTGTGGAGGTATTTGAATATGTTACCTAAACTGATGGTTTCCTCCCAAAACAGTCTGTGACATCAGTGTGTGACTGTGGTGTGAAAGAAACAAGAGGTGAAAAGTGCTTTGAGTGGTCAGAAAGACTCAAGAAGCGTTACATACAGCTCTGGAAAAAATTAAGAGAACTTTTCAGAAATCAGCATCTCTACATATTTGAAAATTTGACTCAAACAAATACCTATGAATATCATAATCAGAGAAACTGAAAAAGTGCAGTGGTCTCTTAATTTTTTCCAGAGCTGTAGGTACTGGTCCATTTACTATTAATAGTTAATGGACCAGTTTAATAGTTAATGGAATAGTTTAATAAGATATTGTCATTATCGATAGGTTGCTACCTTGGGAGAGTAGGACTCAAAATTTGAAGCTTTTATACATAAAAGATCCTAAGTGGAACAACTTTTTCTTTTCACATTTCTTAGTATGTAGACCTCAAAACTTAAGTTACATTTCATATGAATAAAAATTTATCGCAACAAAAACGCATAATTTGGTGAAAATGTTAAACTTCTAATTAGCCTCAAAACTCACAAGTCTAGTGCACACTGTTGAAATTTTGAGTTTATACAACTTTTATAAGTTTGTACAGTGCACATATTTTATCTAACTGGAACTAAAAAGAACTACTTCTTTCCCAATGATAGCTGCAACTGTAAAGTTATGCCCAACAGTGCTAACATAAATGCCATTAGTTATTCTTTTGTGTTTATAGTTGTTGATAATACTCTTCATGCACATTTTTATCATTACTATTTTACCTTTAATGCCTTACCACTTCCTTGTACAAAAGACCACAGTATACCACAACAAATTCCTTGTATGTACAAGCGTACCTGGCGATTAAAGTTGATTCTGAGTCATTAAAGCTGGTTAAATGTTGATCAAAAATGACCCTTTCTGTGATTTTTGTCACATTTTACCACTGGTACTTTTCTGTAAAACCCACCTGTAAGAAAATAGCTTTGTTTAATTTTGCTTATTCAAGCTAAACATAAAGGGTATTAAGTTCCGCCCATTACGCATAGCCACTTACATGTGTATTGTTTTTGTCCATTTGAGTTACACAGACAGAAAAATTGTTGTTTTACCAGTTTTTTGAGACCTTAAGGGCAACCTAATTGTTACAAAGTCTATTTCTCTTTAAGAGCTTGAGGGGTAGAATTTACCATCCTTTCACTGAATTTTTTTTTAGATATGCATCACTAAGTCATAATTTCGAGGCTTAAAAATGAGGTAAATCTTAACTATAGAAATGTCTGTTTGATAGCAATATCTGCTGGTTTAGGGTTATGTCAAATGAAGCCAAATAATTTGATGTGGATCTGTTTTATTAAGAAGCTGTAGCGCACATTGAATTTGACATGGTGGTTCAGTCTTACTCTGTTGATCAGAATAAATAAAAACCAGCCAAAAAATAAATCCATGGGTCACAGAAATCCATGGTTACCAAAGTAGAGCAAGAACCAAACTGAAGGCTACAGATTTAAAGAATTAAAGCCAATCCAGACCTCCCATAACTCCCAGCTCACCAGGCTTCCACCAGTTACCATACAGCTTGATTTACCCCCCAAAGAAAAGCAAGGAAAATCTCCCTCAGAACCCCCCAGAGGGATTTCATCAGTCTGCGCCTGCCTATCTCCAAATGCCAGCTCATTTCTCAAGCTGGGGCCCCCCCTAGTTGGACTCCAAACTGCTGCTAAGTGCTCATTGTTATGCATCCCTCCTGCCAAACGACACATCAACCGGGATGAAGAGAGAGCCTAAAGTTTTCCGGGATTGTATTTGTGGTGCTTGGAGATATCAGAGGAAGCTGGTTAAGGTGGTTTTTGTGGATGGTGTTATTGGACTGGTTTTTTAGGGGGGGGGGTTGAAGGCTTCAATGAATGAAATAGGAAGAAAGAGGGAAGCAAGCGATTGAAGCCTGGCAATGTGTTTGTGAGAAACATCTGGTGTATTTGACACAGTGGAGCTTCAGGGCATCTCGATCGTTTTTCATCTTACATTGTGAGGAGTTAAAAGGTTATGCACTCAGGGTTTGATAAAAGTTACAAAGCATTGTCAATTCTTTTACTGCGACAAAACTTAAGTCAATGTTGAGGCTCAAAAGCACATTCACACATGAGGACCAAAGAGCTCTAACTCCTTCAGAAACACAGGAATAAAAGGGAACTTTCTTTCACGTTATATGTTGAAGGTATTTGGAACAACAAGGAAACACTGATGATTCTTTCTCCCTGTTTTCATATGTCCATGGCTGATCCTGCTGTACCTCCATCTTGAACTTGAGTCAATGCCTCGTCACTAAAGCAGCAGCTTGCTCTTGGGCTCCTCCATATATCCTGTACTCACAACTGCTTCCTCCAGCCATCTGCCCAAGTGATACTTGTGAGTCCCAGAGAGCACGGCCCTGCCAAGCTCCACACACTCCAGCCCATCAGCTTTACCATTTAGACATTAACGAGAGAGGGGAGCTCAAAGTAGCTGTCTGACTCCTTTGCATTCGATTTTGCACCTTTCGCTGCACTAAGTACAGCTGATGGCAGTTTACGAGCCAGGAAAAGACCCAAGCCTCGAAAAGTGGGGCCCACGTTGTTTATTTGGATCTATTGATCCTTGCAGAGAAGTGTTTAACAAGCCAAGTTAAAGTTTTAGTGCTTTTTGAGTGGCGTTTTATTTACTTTCCAGTAAAGATGAGGGGACTTTAACAGAACAAGGCAGCTCTGTTGGTTTGCTGCTATTATTGGGATACTATTGATCAAATGTAATAGATCTATATTGTCACAAATCATAAATCCATAAAAGCCCAGAGTCAAAAGTTTATGACAACAACAAACTCAAAAACAAACACTGTGACTGTGGAGGAGGTATTGCCAATATATATCTCTTGCATAAGAGATATATATTGGCAATAAGTGGTCACATGAGGAACAGCAGCTTTTTAGCACTTCCGTGTTGTCTCATTTTTTCAGACCAGAGGTTGCCGCTTGGTTTTAACATGGGTGTTAATAGAGATACCATAGGTTTTGAGGGCACCCTGTTGTGGACACTAAAGGTACTGCAGTTGATTTTTTTGTTATTATTATTTTTACTTATGTTATGTTTATTTTTTGCAATAGCTTTCATATCCTAATGAATGATGTTCTTACTTGTTCAGAACAATATAAACAGGGAGAAAGGAATCCAATTATTAACATGCAGTTTCTCATGTGGGGGCACTACGACAAAATTGTTTACGTAAAACACAAAATTGGTGAAAGTTGAATGAAAATTTGAATGCATCTTTCATGACCTTTGTACATTCTATATTTGAAGGACCTTTATTTATTCCAACTCTATATTTTCTCTCACATAATTGCAAGGAAAAGCAGAATTTTCCTCTCTCTGACATTTTTAGCGGCACAACAGTTCAAAGATAGTTGGCTTCAGTTTTTTGAGGTGAAAAAATTTCAGGCTGAATTCCCGTACAAATTAATTCAGTTATGACAGTTATGGTCAGTCCTTTGACATCTACTCAAAGTCACCTTGCCAAGACAGGAAATATTCTATCAATTCTGCAGGTATGTGTGTGTTAACATGTTTCAGACTTACAGGAATCAGAGCTGTTATTGTTGGAGGGAAAATCAGCTTCCCTTTATGTAAAAACAAAACAAAACTCTTATCTTTTCAGCATCCTATGATGATATAATGCTTTAAATTAGCCCACAGTGGGAATCATTGAGAAACGAGTTAAGTGGGTATTATAAACACACCCTAAAACATTTTTCCCCCCAGCACAATAACCATAAACTTCTGGCCGCCCACTGACTGCAAACAACTGTCAATTTTGTAAACAAGAAAAGATTTTGAAGACAGGCTCAAAATAATATAACAGCTGTTAACAGCAACAGACGACGTGTCCCGGGAAAACAGTTCCAGAGCTTCCAATTTTAAAGAGCGAGGTAGGCCACACACACACATTAACACACACACACACACATACACACACACAAGAATGCAAATCAGCTGCTCTCTGCTAATCAAGTACTCCACTCCTCTGCATGTGTTAATAAAGCTGTCATCCTTTTAATTACAGTTCTCATTTTAAGTAGCTGGTTAATACACTACACAGAAACTCCACTCTCACTGCACACCAGTACATGGATGAAGCAACAAATCCACATTACACCCTGCCCGGGAAAAAAAGCGCTCCACTACATTTGTACTTCCACCGAACATTTGTCCTCATTGAGCGCAGCCACGAGTCGCCGTCCCCCTGTTAGCATGCTAAATAAACTCCGCCGACTGCAGCGCTGCATATTCATGACAGGTTTCACTACCAAGGAGGTTCATTCACAATTAGGGACTTTCATCATCAGCTATTTCTGTTGTGATGTTCTGGAAACATTTGGCCTTTCGACTGTCATATCTGCTTAATTTGTTCTGTCAGAGAAGTGAAGCACTTATAGCACAGCCACACACTGTTTGCAGAAGCTGCTGCTGCTGTTTCAAAGTCAAAGAGAAACTGGAGGAACTACGTTGTCGCACCATTCACAATGGAGTTTATGTCAATTTGTATTTCCACACCAGTCATGATGCAGTTTAGGTGTCCTTGCATTTCTGAATCAGCTACTTTTGCAGTGACTGGGAAATATTTGTGTGTCAAAATTATCTGAAAAACTACCTTCGAGCAGTGGCATGCACAAACATTTTGAAGTGCAAGAGTTAAAGAATAAAAAGAGGCACATAAAGCAGATTTGGCTCCCAAGAGAGCCCTTTCGTGTGTGTTTTGGCCCCTTGGAAGGCAGTTTATCATCTTTTGAACAACCAAAGGAGCAGATTAGTGTGGTTTCCCAATAAGAGGGGCACTTCAGCATTTATTTTGCACAATTTTGCTGCAAAGGAGGAACTTAAGAGCATGTTTTGGCTCCCAAGTCTGCGTTTTGGCAGATTTGGCTCTTGAGAGCTCACTTAAGCACACACTACTCCTCCTTAGTGGGTATTTAAGAATATTCTGGCTCCCAAGAGGACACTTGAGCATAATTTGGCACCAAGGAGGACACATTAGTGTGGGTGTTTGCTTCTTTGTAGGCAGATAATCATGTTTTAACCAGCCAAAAGGGGCCGATGAGGGGGGGCACTTCAGCATTTGTTTTGGCCCCCAAGAAGGCACTTTAGCACAAGTTTAGCTCCAAGGAGAGCTCTTACGCATGCATTTTGGCTCCCTAGATCAGTGGATCACAACCATTTCAGGCTGGGACCCTAATTTGACATCACAAAATTCTGGGGACCCAATAGAATTTTTTTTCCCCCTACAATTAGTTTTCTTGTAAGTTTTTTATAATGTGCTGAACTTTCAAATTGAAAAAAATTGTATATATCCCCATGGGACAATTAAAGACACATAACTACATACTAAAACATATTGAATGCAGCCGTTCAGTGTGTTGTGTTTTAGTTTTTAATAGAATAATAATTACAGGAGATTTCTTTTTTTTTAATCAATTACCAGACATTTCAGGGGACCGTGTTTTGGATTCCAGATGACCCCAAATGGGGTCCTGACCCAAAGGTTGAGAACCACTGCCCTAGATGACACTTTTGTGTTTTGGCTCCCACGAGGGCAGTTTATGATGTTCTGACCAACCAAAGAAGCAAATGTGTTTGGTTTGCCAACTAAGGGGGCATTTCAGCATTTGTTTGGGCACCCATCGAGGCCCTTTAGCACATCTTTTGGCTCCTGAGAGGGGACTTAAGTGCATTTTGGCTCCCAAGAAAACACTGTAGCTCATATTTTGGCTCCAAAGAGGGCACTTTGGTGTGTGTGTTGGCCCTCAGGAGGACACTTTAGCACTCATTAGGCTCCCAAGAGGAAGAGGGCACTTGAGCATGTATTCTTCAACAATTGGGCCCCTGACCTCCTTTTTACACCACTGCCTGAGAGAGTGGTAAAGTTTGATCTTGAACAGGCACTTCAGAAGCAACATAACAGCAGGAGTTGTTGTTTTTTTTTTTCTAATCAGTACCAGTTATCATACAGCACAGTGAAACGAAGTAACATATTGTCAACATCAGACCTTCACTCATGTCTCAGTGAGTCAGTTAATAATACAAGTTCTTAGCCGTGCTCTCCTCCCACTGAGCCTGGCTGGTGGACTAATGATGCAGCACAGCTTTAAGTCTCTGTCCTGCTTGCCCTTTTTCATCACTCATAAACACTACACACACACGCTTCTACA
Source organism: Thalassoma bifasciatum (assembly GCA_008086565.1). Classification (NCBI taxonomy): domain Eukaryota; kingdom Metazoa; phylum Chordata; class Actinopteri; order Labriformes; family Labridae; genus Thalassoma; species Thalassoma bifasciatum. Next base: position 90,607 of record RPOG01000481.1, on the reverse strand, counting down.
CACACATTTATATGCAGCAGTTACCCTCTAATATTCCAGTAAAACGGTGAGGGTGAACAGTCTCTCATATCTGCTCTTCAAATTGACTTAATATAGAAGCTGCAGGCTACAGGACCCATGGATGTGTTTATCATCATGGTGCATAAAACTTTAATTAAAATAATGCGCTTCTCAATGTTTGTTTTCAATACCCGATTCGTTTTTTGTGGCTCTGGAGCTTGTGAGGAATTATTAATGCATGCCTCCTTAAACAGAAATATGTTTACCAAAGCTGTGAAGTCAACAGAGGCAGGATCCTGTTGGTGTTCAGAAGTGGAGTTTTTGTATTTCTGTACTTTGCTTGGAATTTTGTTGTTTTTCTTAATCCAAATTTTACCTCTGCTCTGAGTAGTTTGGTCAAACATTAACTTGCAGTGCCAAAAAATACGGCAAATGCAGGAGCTAAATTAAAATAAAATAAAGTTCCTTAATGGCCCCTTTCCACTGACCCGTCTTGGCCCTACTCGAATCTACTCGGCTCTACCTGGTTTGTGTTGCGTTTCCACTGGCGCAGTACTACGCGTCAGGCGCCAGTTTTTATCTGCTTTACCCGGGTTCCAGCTAAGCCGATACTAAAAGGTGACGTCGACGGACAGACGGACACTCATTGGTTAGAGAATGTCGTCTCCGCAGCTTCTGACTCAAATCACGTACAAGAGGCAAACGAATAAGTCAGCGACAGGTTTTTAATGACATTTAAACCCGACGGCACAGAACCACACTGAATGAACACAAAGTACAGCCCTAAAATGCACCTTCATGATTCCTAAATAAGTTAAAAGTCCTTTTTAAATGAAAAAGAAGTTAACAGCAAAAATAGTTCGGTTTAAAGAGTCTTTTCGATTAAATCAAAGTTCGTCGGCGCAGGAGCGATCTGTCTGCCACGAGAGTCTTTAAGCACCAAACAGTCCATTAATCCACAGGGTTGCAAAAAGGAAAAACAGTTCAAAGAAGAATGATTGATCAACAAAAAATCTCTGGTATACCAGGCCCAAAAATAAAAGATTAAAGTGATCTCACTGAATCCAGGTAAGAGTTAATGTCAGGAAGCAGCTCCCTTGTTTTCTTCCGCGTGCAGTAGTATAAGGCTGTTGTTTACCTCCGTTGTCATGACCCCCAACGTTGAGCCTCTGTATTACTTTAATGAAATCTTTTGAAAGCTTTTTTCCCTCTAAAGACCACGGTGTTAGTACAAAATTATGTTTGTGTCACGTTATAGATGACATGCACACACTTCTGCGCAGCACTTTAGTGCAGTTGTGTTATAAGATCCACGCCCACCGTGAGTCAGTAGTCGGGCTAGTGGAAAAGCTAACCAAACCGTGTAGAGTCGAGTAGAGTAGAGCCAAGCCGAGCCAAGTAGGGCTGGAATTGTATAGTGGAAAAGTGCCATAAGTGTCCACTTGGCCAAGGAATCTGCATTAACATCTTATTAAAATGCTCACTCTTAACAACACTATACACAAAAAAACAGGCTCTTGTATATATTTTGCATCATGTACTTTTCACTTTGACTTCCACATTTTTCGAATCACACTTCACTTTCTTTCTCATCTGAACCTGAACTCCTTGAGAAAAGAATGTGTGCACTTCCTCCACCTCTGGCTCATGCTCCTGAATACATTGCAGGGAAGAGAGGCTTCAAGAAGCAAAGTCATTTTTTGTGCTTATGCAGGGAGAACTGCTGAACAGATTTCCCTGAGGAAAAAAAAAAAAGAAAAAAGAAAAGAAAATATCAGGTTTGTGAGCGGTGTTTCTGTGTCTAATCTGCTTAGTAACACTCCTCAGCTGTCACCTGAAACAACAGGGGCAGAGTTTGTCATCGAGGGGTCTCAGTTGGTGGACACAGCAGGATGTTTTCCATCTAATGCTAACACTACAGTACAACCTGGTTTCTCTCCACATGTCGTCCGCTGCAAACATGTCCCATCCTGCCATTCCCCATCAGGAAGCAACCGCCATAATTGCACAAATCAGAGCTCCCCGTGTTTGGCAAGTAATCTGCGAAACACTTGGCTTCTCATATCATTCTGTCAGTCCTCGTCTCAGCCTGTCCCCCTTTCACTTCTTCACACCTTTCCCCTGCACCGTCACAGTATCGGTGGATGACCGCTGGCTGTGCTGTGACACCGCGCGGCACGCTGCAGACAACTCGTAGAGAACGGGAATTCATTATTCAGACCCTTCTGCGGCCTGCCCCGGCTCCACCGCCTCCTACATCCCATCTCTCAGCCCTGTGAAATAGAGCCCCTGCACATCACATACTGTGACCCCATTACGGCGCCGCACATACAACACGCTGATGAGAGCTGTTCCTGAAGCCTGGCTATTCCACAGAGGAAAAAAAAAAAACGTGTCACTATTTACCACCTTATATATACACACATGCACAGATACACATGTACAAAACGCAGGAACACTAGTATTGGCACACACACACACACCCACACACACACTGATTCACATGTATGCAGTACAAAGCCCCCTTCTTATCTTCCCATACTCAGGGCTCATTCCTCATTTTAGATGAGATTCCAGACACTATATATAAAACTGTACATGAATAAATGTGCTCTTTCCGCCACCAGTGTGCAGCAGGGGGCACATGCAATATGTGACATATCGAACCCCAACTAAACACAAGTTTTAAACCAAGACAAAAGGAGAGAACAATAAATAAATGTTGTTTAGTTGCATCTGGTCACATTCCTCAGACTCGTTGTTTTCCTTTTGTCCTTGAAGATCTGGAGGGTGATAGACTCTGTTTTTAGGTAGCCATTATAAAGTATATATGAGTCATTGACAGATATGACTTTTGAATCTGCTGTTTTTTTAATACTAAAAATAAGGTATATATTTTGGGACGTAGTGTACACATGCATTTGTACTAAAAAAAACCACACACACACACAGGCAAGAGATTTGAGGGCTTTTAAAGTTGAATTAGAAGGACAGCCTTGAAAAAAGTCTTCTGTGGCAACCATAATTTGTCTCAAAATTAACATATTTCCTAAACATTACTAATAGTTCAACAAGTGATTAAATAAACAGTTTAAGAAGGAAAGGCTTATAGATTTGCAGATAAAACTTATTTTTCACAGTTTTGGGGCGGTCCCCAAACATGATACCAAAAAGTGGCTCCTACATTGTGATGGTTAAAAAATAGGTTTATTTGCAAATATGAAAAGGACTTGAAAACCTTCCAGGTGTTTCAATGGGTTCCTCAGATGTGTCTGGTTGATTAAATACTCTGTCTTTGAGATAGTTTCAAAATTAAAGTCCCAAAATTGTCTTTTCTTGATGGTTGTCCCAGATGATATTGTATATAATGGACATATTTAGACTTTATTCTTTTGTATATTACGATGGAAATACAAAAGCCAGTGCTTCATAATTTTGTCAGTGAATGCAAATAATGTTAGAAATTATGCCAAATAAAGCAATTAAATTGATTTAAAGTATTTTTAACTGGTTGTCCGAGTAGAAAAAAGTAGGCATCACATCATTGACTCATTTAATATATAATACGGATGTTTGACACCACTTTTTTTCTGACTGATACCAGTAAGAGTACTCTCTTTTGAGTACTCATCGATGCCGCTAATACTTTTGATACATAAAATTGCAGCATTGTTTGTCAAGTTTGTCCCAAAAGAACTCTTGTGAAGTTTTCAAGAGTTTAGATACAAAGGTATCTGATGAGTCAAAGCATTGTTTTTGGACCCTTCCTAAAGAGAAAATTTGGGGTCAATTTTAAAAGTCTGGCATGGTTTCACTGCAACAGAAGAGGCATTGAACATCATTTTGTCAGATCATCTGCGATTTGGCAGAGGAGCAATCAGGTCCCGACACCTCGGCAGCCAAGAGGAGTACAACCACTGAATTAAAAGTATTTCATCCATTATCAGACAAAACAAATATAGATCAGGGACTTGAAATGAGGCAGACTGAAAGGTAAAGTTATCCTGAATCAAATGGTGTAAGGCACTTGATGCTGAGTGCCTCAAAAGGTTAGAAAAACAAAATAAACACAGCAGAGTCAGGCGTCTCCAAAAAGAGTCAGGAGTTTTAAAGGTTAATTGCCAAATCAACCAGGAAGCCAACATGAGTGTCACTTCCTTGAGCTGCAGTTTCATATTCACCTATATGCATTAGCTACCAGGCCCTTTAACGAGTCCCTGTGAAGCTTATGTAAAAAGGCAAACACGCTGATAAAACTCACTGTTACAGCAAACATGCTGGACTGTCAAAGTCAAGACAAACTAGCTTTAATTCTGACAAAAATTCAGCTTCACTCAAGAGGTCCATCACCTTTCGACCATGAGAGATACACCACTTTAAAAAAATAAAACCGATTAAAAGTTCCCTTTTTTTGCCCTTTTTGATTGAAGTAGAGACACGACACTTCACACTCACCTTCAAACACATTTGTTCTCTCGTCTTCTTTTCTCTAAATTCACCAAAAAAGATAAAAAGCAGCCAAGGGAAGGTCAAAACAAAGTTCACCGGCAACATTTATTCATTAAAAACTGACTTTTTGATGTGAATATCACAAGTGATGTTTAAAAAGGGAGAAAACACCTGGTGTTTAGTTTAATAACAGGTATTGACGACAGGTTGTTTGCGCCAATTCTGTTTAAATGTTGAAATTCCTAAAGCAAGACATCAGTAACCTCGCCTTTTATGAGGTGGGAAGAAACATTCATGAAAGGTTGAGACGGCTCACAACACTTTTTATTCATCGATTTATATTCTTCTGTTTCTTCATCAGTGTCTGGAAGACACATGAAATAGTCTGTTTTCTCTCTGAAAGGCTGAAATCAATACAGCCCCCTCTTTTACCTTTGAAGATGTTATTTACTGCTCAGCGCTGCTGCTTATATTCAATAACCTCCAATAAACCAAAGGTGCTTCGACGTGTCATCTTCAAATATGAGAACTTGAGGCTATTTTTCAGTATGAATATGTTCCCATGAGCTCCCACAATGCAGTTCGAAGGACAGCGAGAGGTCTGATTCATACAGGTTAATTAGCAATGACACAGAGTCAATGTCAACTAAGGTCAATGTAATCGATTATGTTGACTATAAAAATTCATCAATGCAGAATTTTAATAGTTGACTGGTTGTGTTAATGTTTTTACTGTTGATTATCAGGTGGTAAGTTCTTATCTGTAACTTCAGTTCACTGCATGAGGTGATGAGTTCTTGACCCCTTTTGGTTAATACATGAGGAATATTGAAGAAGAAATACTTGCGACCGCACTGCATGCTGATGATGGCACTGAATCTCTTGTTTCCTGCGAGTCTTATAACCAGGTCGCCTTTTATTCGGATCAACACATGAAGGAAAAAAATACTCTATAGATTAGTAGACAAATGAAATCATTTGTTGCAGCCTTGGACTCAAATAATGATAAGACTGGAACGTTTTTGGTACCATGCTGCTGTTGAAATTACTTTTATGAATGGATGTGTATGTGGTCTCCATCAGGTCTGAAACCAGCCCCTAGTGGAGGTTTGAGGAACTACAGTTTTCAGCCTTGTTTCTAGTTTGTCTCTCGTTTTTTTTTTTTTCTTTTCATGAAACTTTGAGAGTTTATTTACTTCACCAACCAGAATCTGTTTTAAGCAGAACTCCTCATTACTTTAATTGCACACAGAACTAAAAATAAAAACAGCTTGAGCTCATTTTTCTTCATTTCAGGAGCAAACACCTGAGCTACCGGCTCCGTTTGGTGGGGCCCAGGCGGCTCTGACGGGTCATGCTGAATACTAAACAGGCTTAATCTATGGAGCTGTCAGGGTGAGGATGGTGGCAGCAACCGGTCTGAAAAAGAAGCAAATTTATGTGACTCTCACACAGACTCACGGCTCACACTGCATCTGTCTGTTACCGCACCATCAGGCACACACTACTTTGTCACCTGCAAGCTGGCATGATACACAGGTGGTAGTGAGGAAGGGGGACGCAGTAATCGCTCTTCCTGCTCCCTTGGTCACAGGTTAAGACAAACTGCAGCTGTGCTAAGATGGATCCAAGCCAAGGAATATGAATTTAAGCAAACTACAAACAATGGAATAGATTAGACAGAGAAAGGGACTCATGTGTGAGGGTGTGTGTGTGTTTTTTTTCTCTTGCTCTCAGATGTGATCTAAATTCAACTTCAAATCTGAGTGTGACTCCAAACCCAAACATTTTTTTGTTCTCTGGCTGTCAGCAGCTGTTCCCCGGGGGTTTCATCTCTGATGGAGACAGAAGTGGGTCTTGGTACACCTTCATCAGAAATGCATATTGTGCAGGAGGTAACGCTTTGAATAAAAAGAACCATCTATGAAACAACCAGACATTTCTTTGTGCTCTTTTGTGTCTATGTGTGTGTTTTGAATACATACTGTGTGAGTGCTGTGTTCATACCTGCCTCCTGCAAATTTAAACAAAGCCATTGAAAAATGACTCTGCAATCACAACTTGAGCGTCAGCTTCCTGCCCCAGCTCAGGTCTCATGATTTAAAGATCCATAGACATTTATTTTCTAATTTATGGGGTAGGTGATAAAAGGGCACATTGGGTTACCCGGTAATTCAAATGGCAGTAATTGAAACTGGCATTTTGGGAGATGGCAGCAATTCCAAACTGAATGAGGATCAGAGGGCACGTTGAGTTTTTATGTGACGGGCATGTTAATCAGTGGTGACAAATTTCCAAAACCCATTACCTTAAATTTTTAAACAGCCACTAACAAATTTCATACGACCATAAACACAGCTCGAAACATCATTTTCAGTCGCGTGGCATAAGGTTTTGGACTCTGCACAGCTCAGAGATCACACATGCTGGCATGTTGGCAACGCCAGGGTCGCATCAAGGAAGAGGCCACTAACCAGTACTCACTGCAAACAGACTGGACGCCATCTGTCTTCCCGTAAAGGCCAGGGTTTGAATGCAATGAACTGGTTTGTGTGATGAATGTTCAGGTCATCATGTGAGGCAAAGGTTTTCATACGTTTTAGCACATGTGCAAGTTTGAAAGCAGTCCAGTACTGCGGATAATGTGACTAAATGTCAAATAAGCAAGGTCAGCCCAGTGTGATGCAGAGTGAGCACCAGCAAACTGTTAGAGCATGGTGCTTTCCATTTGCTAGTGTTCATAATAAAATATTTGAAATGAAAACAACCTGTGGCACCTAATTTGATATCTTGCAACACGCTGTTGTTGAACGAGACAGGATGTGAACAAATGCATGTGCCAGCTGTAGCCTGAAAACTGATCTGTAATTCAGACCTTATACTAGAGGAAACAAGAAATAAATCTTAGCAAAGCATTCATTGAAAAGTTAGCCTGGGGTTTCTGAGTCCTCTTCCAAGTCCTCATGCTTGAGTCCAAGTCAAGTCACAAGTCTACAACACTGGTTAGAGCAACCTGAGCTAAAGTGTAAAAGGGACGATTTCTATGCTCATCAGCTGATGAAAAGGTCTGAATAACCTCTCTACAGCTGGGTAAATTTTCCTTGGCTTAATCCCCTGCATAAATTTAAGGGGGAAAATTTCCCTTTTCACACATTGTCGCAAAAAATATCCAAAGAGCCATCTCCCGACTGTTTGCAAACCATTTGAAGTATCAGCTCACAAAGGAGGACGACAACCATCTTCAGCAAACGGAACCGCACGAATCTCCAAACAACCACAGCTGAGATAACCAAACAGCAGCTGTTACTGCAAAATTGATGCACTCTGCATATGCTGTGATGTTTTATGCTATGTTGCATCTTGGAAGGGGGGTTTAACCGTGAGGAACGTGCAAAACACCGGGGCTGATAATTGCTGTGTGTCGTGTACAGTAGAGTTAAGACCAGAGAGTCTAATGGAGGCTTAATGCAGGAGGAGCAAACCCCTCTGCTGCTTGATATGGGCACAGCGTCTATCGGCTGTCAGTTTGAGTGACAGCATGGGATGATCTCATGTTTGCAGAACATGTCTGACGGCAGCTGTAAATCCAGAGAGACTCTACATGTGAGCTGCGGCACTGATGTACCAACCAATAGGAGAAACAGGTCCAGTCAATCAAATGTAAACCAACACAGGGTTCCCTCCAGAGCTCTACTCACGCAGGCTTTGCTTCTTGATTGGATCAATTAAGCAAACATACAGTTCTTCTAGCTGGAAACCAAAGCCAGGGGGCACATTAATATCTTATGAGCCAGCAGTATATGGCACATCGATGGCACCTCAGAGGCATGGATAAAACTGCTCGTAAAATCAAGTGACTGTTTAATGAGGGTGCATGGAAAGCTGGCTGCTGTGAAGCCAGAGGTTTCACAAGTTTTTTTAATCATACCACAGCTTTCCCACTCACACGCCTCACTTGGGTGAGCCAACTGAGTTTATTACCTGCCATATATTTGTCGACCAATTTAAATTTCTACTGTTCTGTGAGGAAAAATAGCACTCACAATAGATAAGTGGAGGAATTCACCCCTTCTAACCTTCTGCTAATGTGTCAAAAGAGCACCATAAGTTTTCGTGTTTTTTTAAAAGGTGACAGCCGTTTGTAATTTTGACAGACCGCAATTTACACCCAGGACCACTTGGTGGCAAGTGAGCACATTAGTCAGCCATCGTCTCTCTTGACCCATGACCTCTTGCTCTTAATAATGTCACAGCACCTGTGAACCCTAGGTGTCTTCAAAAAGCCCAAAAATGATGATGGTGTTGATGAAAGAAATGAAAAAGAGGTGCTGATGTTGTGAATAAAAGAGAAACAAGTTGTTTGTTTTTTATTTTTGTCATTCTAAAAGTTAGAAGTGATGGGTAAAAATAGAATATGACGGGATTTGTACGACCCTATCAGTCAAAATGACACAACAAAACAAGTCTAGCACAACCTCTGGGTGAAGATGAAATTTCTGGGTTCTTTTTTTTTTTTTATATCTTTCTGAAGTTTTTTGGGGGGCTTTTTATGCCTTTATTTAGAAAGGACAGGCACGTGAATAGAGCAGGAAATATCATAAGAGGGGTGTGACAGAGGGGTAAAGGTGCCTAATGTTGGACTCCATGTTCTTGTAATTCTTATTTAATAGTTTAAGGTGGGAGAACTACAGCATGAAAGAGACACTGAAGACTCAAAAGAAATGGAAAGCCTGAGGAGAATACTTTCAGATTAAAGATATGAATTTTTGAGAAATTGCCAAAAATGAAAATAATAAAAAAAATAGGGGGTTACAAATATTTTTTTTTTAAATCACATAGTAGAAGCAGTTTGCTGCCAATTTTGATGCAGAAAATGATTTTGGGCAATTCAAGATCAGAGCCAGAATGATGAGAATAAAGTTGAATTGTCAACATTAAAGTGGAGAATCCTACTTTGGTGGCTCACACTTGGGAACAAAAAAACACAAAATCAATTTCAAACTCCTCATTCCTTATAAAAATGGTGAAATGAAGAGATACATCCAAAATACAAAGGTTCAAGGTTTAAGCACTTCATGATGTTGGGTAGTTTTCTTATGTTAATGACAGGTGGTCTAATAAATTTGTTAAGAATTGCATTTCTTGCATTTTCAATTGCTTTAACATTAACAGCATCAACGGCAGGTGCATTATTCCCTGTTGCAGGCTGTGTTTCTGATAATCAATGTGGTAACAAGTAAAAAAAATCTGCCAATGGGATAAGATAAAAGATTCTTGTTTTAAGGCATCTTTCTAATTTCAAGAAACTTCCCAGGTGAATTCGTCTTATCCCATTGGCAGATTTTTTTTACTTGTTACAAGCAATTTACACCTCATTTTTGTCTTAAAAAAACTTGAAATAAGACATTTTTATGACCTGGTCTGGCGAATGTGGCTCAAATTAAGAACAATAAGACAATTTTTACTACAAATAAGACATAACGACTTGCTTAGATTTCCATTTTTGCAGGGCACTAATTCCAAACCAACTAGTCTGGGAGCAAAACCACCCACGAATCCAACTGTTAGCTCTCCACAGTGAGTGTCAACAGTCCTGAAACCTCTTCAAAGCTAATCACATGTGTTAGTCCATTGTCTCCTGGTCCCTGAGCTCTTTTATAAGTGACAGCCAATCTGAGCAGCATGACTCATCATCACCATACCATAATGTCTCTGCATGACACTCGCCTCCCACGGCGCCGGCTCTGATGCCATATACAGTGAAGTCCCTGCACATGTGTCGTGTGTACCCTGTGGACCAGGCACCTCTCTCTAAAAGGTACTCATATCATTAACACTCCTGACACCTCATTTCTAGCCTCCAGCGTGCATCCTCTAGGGTGCAAGAAGGAAAGAAGTGCTTAGGTGTAGTTATCAGAAGCGTTAATTCCAGCATCTATTTTCCCCTGACACCACATTGGGGATTAGACGCTCAAATGCGGATATAACGTTGTACTTCTTCTTCCAGGTTTACCATTTTTATGATTGATTTAGAAAGAGCACTAGAGTTCGGTCGACAAAAGGTAGCTCTCGTCCTCCCCTCACTTTGACATCCATCTTTCCATACGATTCGCATTTATCATCTTCCTTCACATGAACGCACTCTTCCTCACACGTTCACTCTCCTCCTTCTTCTTTTCATCCATTGCCAGTTGTCATCTCCTACACCCTTCTGCCCTCTCCACCATTACCTGATGTGTTGTTGTGACAGCCCCACAGCAGCAGTGCTGTGATAAATGCAGGGTCATGCTTTGAATATCATCTATAAAGCATGCTAACTGAAGACATCACTCTCCCTGTTTGTTCGCTGCTCGACGCCTGTGCAGCCTCTTTTTCTTCCATCCTCTGCCTTTCCCACGCTCGCTTCTCTGTCATAGTATTGAATTTGTTTGCTGTCTTTGCTGTCGTTGTTCACTTCTTGATGGGTCTTCTTTGGAGTTGTCTAGACTCTTCAGGTGAAAGGACACAGACTGTGTTAGGGTCAATACTTTTTCAGTGGTTCAAACAAAACTTTAAATTACAGCTGACCGACATGTCTGGCGAGGGTATAAATCTTGGAAAACAGTCAAAACTAAACATTTTATTCATCGCAGCTACACAGAATCTGCAGGTAAACGGTGTCAAATTTGTTTGCAGAGTTTGGCTACAGATAGCAGAGCTAGCACCACCAGCTGTAAATCATTCTTAAAGGCTGGCGCTCAAAAGTTTGATACAATATAACTAAATAACAACAAAAAATAAAGAAGCTATATTATATTTTGGAAAAGAGGTTTATATTTTAAAGGGACTGTGAGGAGAATCCATACAGAGTGGACTCGCACAAACTGTCGTGACATGACTCGTGTTTTTGTTCTGAAGGATGAACAGAGATCAGAGCTTCTTTACTTTTCTCTTTTCCAGGTAACTTTCACCAGATACACCGCAACAAGGCAATCTATTTATCAACATAGAGAAAACAAAATTGCGCTCCTCACAGCCCAGTGCTCTGAGACATAAAAACCGTAACGTTACGAAATCCTGTTTTTGGCCTACCAGTGCTCGTCTACCAAGAAGAGCAAACATAACCTGGCTTGTTATTTTATTGATAGACTCTCAGGTTTGAACAGGTCACTGCAGTTTAACTGCTGCATGTGGGTTGGAATGAACATTATAACAAAGAGCTTGGCCCGTGTTTTAGCCTTTAGCCCATGCTGTATCACTCTCCCCTTAAGCTTTATTCTGTTCGCCTGTCTTTTTTCAGTAAAGTAGTCTAGGTCCAGTGTCCACCATTACTACTAAATTAATCAAAGAAATTGTTTTTAGCAGAGAAAAAGACTGATCTCTCTTCTCACTGGGTGCTGTTGTCATAGAGACTTCGACTTGCCGTTATCAATCCGGTCCAGTCAGCCCCAACTAAGAGAAATAACCTATTTTGGCGTTCATGATTTCATTTTAAATTGGGAATTATGGTCAGGCATTTATCTTGAGATCACACATTTGCAAGATCACTAATAAAGTACTCACAGTCCCAAAAAATGTTTTAAAAAAAGTCATTGGATACCAGAGAAAGATAACACAAATACCCTTGATACACTGGAAGCATGACAGACCGTAATGATGCAGACAAGGCAAGAATCACTCTGTACTCACTTATATATAAGCTCAAACCCAAACTGATATTGTGACTACATTTTTTTTTACAACAAGACAGATTTTAATCATGTTAAATGCACAAAATTTAAGAGAAGAGCTGATCTGTTTGGAGCAAACCTCCTGTCAGAATTTCTCTCTCCCCCTCATGATGAACTCTCCTGCTGAACTGATTACAGCAGCTGTTTGATTGTTGGTTGTCCATCTGCTCCGCCCTCTAAATTGTAACCCCTCCAAGAAACAGCGCAGCAAACCCCCACCTCGGCATCTCCCCCGTCCCCTTCTGCAGCACTTCCATCAACAGCCTTTAATTCAATTCCCCTGAAGCACATGAAATCAAATTTGCACACAGTTCTGAGCTTTGCCCTGCTGATTTGTAGCGCGCGACAAATTATGTTTGCTGTACGGAGAATAATCTGAACCCAATTACTTTTTATACTTGTGAATGATTGTAACAAGAGACACAGTAAGCGCTTAAAAAATGTATTTTTTTTTCTTTTTCTGAGTCAAAACAGTTGTTTTCTTTTAAGTTTGAAACTCTTTGATGTGTTTTTCTGCTTACTGTTACCGTCTGCTTTGAGCCTTTTCTTCAGCTGTTGTACAGTATGTTTCTGGGAGATAGTGCGCTGAGAATAAAGAGACAAAAAGGTAGGTGTTTCAAGAAGAAAAGTGAAATCTGAGGTTTTGGTGAATCCAAAAAACTGTGTTCATTTGGTCAAAGCAGCTCTTTGCTTTCATTTAGAAGTTTTAAGGTAACCTTGGAGACAAAAGTTTCTTGCAGGAGCTTTAATGGGCTGCAAAAGTGAGAAACATAAATTACTTTTACTGTTGTCCACTGGCAACAAACTGACTTTTTTTTTCTCTAGAAGTGTTGGTTTGACTTTACGAAGCCAATTTATGTTTTAAAATAAAAGTGTTTGAAAAAACATACATATTATGTACTAGGGAGGTTTCAGGCAGTTGTTTCTCAAATTGTGGTCCGGGGCCCCCTGGTGGTCAGCCATGGCCATGAGTAAAGTTTCAGGGGTTTTTTGTTTGTTTGTTGATTTTTATTTTATTTTGATAGAACATTTTAAAAAATACAACTCCCTGGGGCTCACAAAAATGTGAGCTGTTGTTCTGGGATATTTAGCTCACTGGTCTGTGAGAATTTTGTTTGTGGGGGTGGGGGGTGATAAGTTGGTCCGAAACAACTTGAGAAATACTGGTTCAGGGAATTAAATAAATGCTTTTATTATGAAGGAAAACTTGTACAAACAAAATACCTTTTAAACATTCTTGCATTTTCTTTAACCAAACAAAAGTCTGCTATCATAAACCAGAACTTAATGTTGCTGGATCATTTCCAACACCCTTCTGTTTATTTGAAACTTTTTGTTCCCTCCGTCTTCATGAATCCATCTCTTTCTAGATTTCCGTCTCTCACTCTGAATACATTAATACTTGCATGTTTTGCATCATATGACAGCTGGTCATGTGGGCTCCACCTGCTGTTTTCTGACATCAGGTGACAGCCACCAACACTCAGAGTGGGCGGCATATAGAACAGTACATCGATCATTATTTTGTGGCTGGTGCGAAGTGAGCAGCAGGCACAGAACATGTCTGTACTGGACGTGTAAGTCACATAATGTAACAGAACATGGAGGGGAGAATGAAAAGGTCTGAATTTAAAACACAGGGTCGAGGGAGTGTCACAAGATGTGTTACCGTGAATATCGTTCTGCCCTGCTGTTTGGTCTATGAGTATTTATATATTCAGGGTGTAAATGTGTCAACTGGACGGCTCTGTATCTGTTTGCTCCAGCAGAAGAGAGGTCACGCTTTTGCCTAAAATGTTGAGGCAGTCATAGTTATGAGAAAAAAGTTGAAATTTTGCCTTTATCTCAAAATTTGTGACTATATGTGCAAGAAAAAAAAAAGAAATCACAAAGCCAGTTTTTAATTTCCCTTTTTTTTTACAAGAGGTAATTGGCTTTATTACATTACTTATGTTTACATTATAGAAAATTTTCACTTCAAACAGAAAAGGTGTATTTTAAATAAATGTATGGGTTAAGAAGCTACTTTGTTGTTTTTGAGTATCTTTGGGTATTTTTGCAGGACGTCCTGCAGTTCAGTTTTTTAGAATATGGTTACCCTACTTTAAATCTAAGTTTAAAGCTACTGTTTAAGTAGGAAATGGAAAAGTTTCAACATGACTTTATGTTTTTTTTATTAAAAAGCACAGAGGTAAATCATTCATACTGTGATGTGAATTAAGCAGCCAATGGAGGGATCTATAAGACTGAGTTGAACTGAGGCAGCGGTTAATCTTGTTGGCACAGTGGGCTTCGTACCATATAAGAGGGCAGGATGTGTCTCAGTGACAGCAGATCCTGTTCCCTGAGGTACTCCATGCAACAGTCACACAGTAACAGCCAGCCATAGTCCTCTCCTGTACAAACTCCCCGAGGCGAGAGCTCCTTAAAGAGAGAAAATTGGTAGTATAGCTATGACTGAGCAGCGTGGCGACAGCTCCACCTCAACCAGCCCATTCCAAACTCAATTACCACACATCTGCACTCGTGCCGCCAGCCCAGCAATCCCAGGGAACTCCAGGATGGCTGGCCAAAAGAGGAAAGGAGAAAAAAAAAAAGCTTTATCTTTGGCTGCTTGAGTAGCAGAACACCTCAGGCTTTGAGTCGGCTGAGCGCTGGGACTGAGACTGCAAATGAGGTCTGTCACATCAGCATTTGCAGCATTTCATGGCTGCAAAGTGTCATAAATCCCGGGAGAATAGAGGAAACGTAAGATTGATTTGAAAGGGAGATGCAGTTTAAGGAAGGAAACATTACACAGCAGGATGGCACTGAATCCTGACATTTTCTCATCATGCAAGAAGAGGAATGAGCATTGAGTGAAATACTAACATTTACTCGTCGTGGAGGAATTCTTTGCCTTTCTGCAGGCTGCATTTGAAAGCATGTGTTGCTTTTTAGACACGGACTGCAACATCACAATAACAACAATCAAGGCCAAACAGTGCATTTGTGTGGAGTTTCTGCAACTTTCTGCAAAATTCAACCACTTATTTTACCCCATGCCTGTGTGCATCACCATCTTTGGAATCTCCTCAATAGGTTCACATTCATAGGTTTCCAGTGCTTTGAATACATAGGAAACGCAGGATGTTAGAGTAAGGGCCTGTACCCACTGATAGCATCTATGTTAGATACAAGGAAACAGATGTTATGATACCTGGGTGGACCAAATCCCAAATGCCTCATGTAGGTTAACTATGATCATGATATCTGTTGTTGCAGATCACTTTGGACAAAATGCTGCTAAATGAAATTGTAGAATTGTATTACTATTATTATTATCATTATTATTAGTGTTATTATCAGTATTCACTCTATTGTCCAACTGTCAATTTCACTTCCCCATCACTGAATAATCAAAATCAAGAAGTAGTGTGACATCTGACATCAAAATGATCATATCTACTTTTTTAAAGAGGGAGTATTCTCGCTCCCCATTTTCAAAGCATGGGTATGAAGTCGCAAACTGGATTTTCATTTTGCATAAACCGCTCAAAATGATCTGTTCTGGAAATAATAACAGATATTCACAAATCCTGCTGAAATGATGAGCTCATCACTTGAAATGTTGGAAAGATGGACCTTAAACACCAACATCTGTCCGTAGTTCAGCCCTTGACAGACCTCATACAAGGCTGGCCAATCAGAGAGAAGGGGGCAACTGGAACAGGGAGCCTTAAAGAGACAGCAGCTGAAATGAAATGTTGCAGACAGAGGCTGAAATTATAGTTTTCTAGGGCCCTGTTTTCACCAAAAGGTCTGGTATGGATCAGTACAGTTTGGCACGGGTCGATTCTTTCGACCCATCAACGGACTGCAGTGTTTCTAGCTCTACCTTCTGAGGTCATATTGGTAGGTTGGTGGTCTAGAACCCCAAGAGGAGGGTACCAAAACTTTGGTTGGTACAGGTACTGATAATGTGGGGACCTGTTCCCGTTTTAGTCAAAGAAAACACCACAAAATGCTTGCTGTACTGACGAACCAAACTGCTCTGTAGAAACAGGGCTAAAAACACTAATGTAATTTTTTTTTTTTTTAGCTGTAAATCCTATGAAGCTGGTACAGTGGCACCAGAGGGATAGGATAAAGTCCTTTATGAAGCACAATGCCCCACTTTAAAGACACCATTTCCAGGTTGGTCTCAATCTTGAACCTGTGATGTTCAAAGACTTACAGCTTACTCAACCATGAGGCAGCTGTACTGAAGTCAAACACCATCTCAGAAAAAGGTGCAACAATCACAAAATCACAAAAGGCCCCAAAACTCCAGACGAAGCTCAGTTTACTTCTTTGTGCTGACCTGATGAAAAAGCCTCCCAGCCCCGCTGCCTTTGTGTGCGGGCATTTCTTCATTAATACAGTCAACAAGTGTCTGAGAATGAAATGGGAGGGAGTTTCGTCTCGTCTCCCATGGAAGTTGGAACATTATGATGCCAGCCAGGGCTCTGTTTAATTACCTTCTCCCTTTCTGCCCCATTGATTTACATTGTGAGCTCTTTAATTATACAATTCATCACCTTTTAAACATGAAAAACGGTGTAAAACACATGCTAATTAAACCTTGTCGAAAAGGTTCTGCGAGGGGACTGTAAATCATGCAAATGGGCTGAGCAGAGAGAGCGACTGCATGTATGAAGAATATTCTCCAGGCTTCTCTCTCCTTGTTTTTTTTTTGTTTTTTTTACCGTGTTCCACCTGTTGCCATCAATTTTACTTAATCCTCCGCAGCGAGGCGATGGAGGCAGGAAGACTTCGCAAACAGGTGCGGTGGATTAATTTTAATGCCTTGGCTAGGTGCGGCTTTTGTGCGGTTTGTTATTGTTCCTCATCGTAATGAGATGAAGCTAACAGAGAGAACAAAGCTCGCTGTCGTCCAACATCAATAGAGAGAGAGAATTAATGAGTGGGAAAGTTCTCGGATAATGGAAGCAAATGGATTCACACCTCTTTGTTTTAGTTTCATCGCTATAAATGAGGAGAAGGTGTGTTTGCACCGACAACTCTTGACATTAAGCTTCATTCTGTGTCTTTGTTGTGTTATTGTAAAGGATGGGCGTATTGTGTCTCCGGCTGTAGATTGATATTTATTCATGCTGTGAGCCTCTTTGTGGTCTGGAAGCACATCGATAAGTAGACACAATGTCAATGTGTTAATCCTGAGGCGGGCCTTAGTTTTTTTTAGATGTTATGAGACTGATTTCTCCACTTGTGGCTGACTAGTCCATGGCATTGGCAGTATAAGCAAATAATAGGAGCACTGGCAGTCATAGGGGACGTTGGCAAATGTTATCTTGTTTTTTCCCCATAATATAATTTCTGTGCTATTATTATAAAAAATCCAACATAATATGACCATAACCTGTTCAAAAAAAGGCTCTATTTTCCTGCACTTGACTTCAACCAGACTGGGCACAGCACAACATGGACAGCACTGCTCTGCTCCATCTTGTTACCAATGAGTAGGTAACAAGATAGGCAGACAGTTTATCAGACGTGATAGCCTTTAGCGGTAACATCTATTCTACCAACTGAACCCTCTGTTCCACATTAATCCATTTGCTGATGAGCAAAGCGACAAGGCAACAAGGTACGTGGGGGGGATTGGGGGTCTTCCTTTTGACGTGTCTTTTCTTTGTTCAAGATAACTTTTTAAACAGATACAATGTGACAGGGTAATGTATTTATTAATAGTTATGCAGCCTTTTTGTTTGAAACGTGACGACAATCAAACTTTGTAAGTTTGTACCGTAGTTTAGTCCCCAGCTACATTAAGTGCTACTCACAGCCCAGTGCTCTGAGACATGTCAGTAATGTGTAACATTAATGAATCCTGGTTATGTCCTACCAGTGCTCATCTACCAAGCAGAGGAAACCTCGCTCTTCATCTTATTGATATACTCTCAGGTTTGAATACATCACCGCAGGATAACTGCTGCATGTGGGTTGGAATTAACATTATAACAAACAGCAACCTCCTGTTTTAGCCTTTAGCCTGTTCTCTATTGCCTCGTTTCCACCAGGAAGTCTGGTACAGAACAGTACAGTTTGGTACGGGTCAGATCGGTAAAGCCTGATCCTGTACGCGTTTCTACAGCCAACCGTACCCGGCTTGATGGGCCGGATGTCGAGAGCCGCGTCAGCTACGTAACAGCGTGACGTCACTGCAGCGCTACACAGTATACCCCGCATATAAATGCAACGAAGAAGAAATTAGCGGCATTGTATACAAAGAGCAAGATGGAGTACATCCAGCAACTCTTCTACTTCGTGATCAGCATGTGGCTCTTTATTCCATAACACAATGAAGCCTTGTTTCATGAAAGGCTGCGTGCGGGGTTGTGTGTCGTTCTTTATTACCGCTGTTGCACAGGAAGTTACCGATCTTTTGACCAATCAACGTTCTGCAGTGATTATAGCCCCACCTCTGGGGCCGGTGTGGTATGGCTTGGCACCCAAACAGAAGGGTACTGAAAAGTGGAGCGGTACGGGTCGCTTTCTTGGGGACCCGTCCCAGTTTTAGTCTATGGAAACGCCACAAAATGCGTACAGAGACGAACCGAACCGATCCACTTGGTGGAAACGAGGCTTATCACTCTCCTCATAAGCGTTTCCTGTCAGACAGTCCAGTTCCTGTTTGTTTGCCACTAATCAACACAGTCCAGTCCGACCTGATCAGGAAGCTGAGAAATAGCATTTACTTTGGCGCTGATAATCTCATTATCATCTCATCCTCACAGTCCCTTTAATTGTATCAGAGCTCGCCCACATTGTCTAGCTTTGATTACCGTGTTGAAAAACTGCCCTTTAACACCTCAGACACTCAGAGAAACTCTGTACCACATATCTATTCCCAGAAAGGTGTACTGGAGGATTTCACCTCCTCTGCTGGAGTGAAAAAAAAAAAATGTCTCTCTCCTTCGTGACGCCTCGTTCTGTCAACAGCTGTCAACGTGGCGCTGCACGGCATGCAGAAATGAAAAAGTCACAGGGAACAACAAACAGCACAAAACTTATCACAACAACTTCAGCTCAGACCGGCGTGTTAAAGCGTCTGCTGGCACGAAAGGCGAGATGTCATCTTGTTTCTGCGTTCAGGGTTGAATCAGAGCAGCCCTGAGCTTTGACTTAGAGGTCAGCGATACGTGAAATCTCTATATTCTCCCTGTCCCGGGAAGACGTTTAATACACTTACAATTCATGAGGTACAGCTGAATATATTGTTTGGTGTAGGATATAGAGAACGTCAATCAAGCTGCAGGAGAATCCCACAAGGACGAACACACACTCCCTCTAATACTAACCAGGCCGCTGCGGTGTCATTTTAAAGTGTTTTGTTTAAAACTGAAGCCAGCGGTGATTCTGCTGTAACCTTGCCTTCTGTATAATAATATTTGAGAAATCCTCCGTATTGTGATGTTGTTATCCAAAGGCGAGTCATCAGTGAATTAATTTGAGTAACTGGCGAAAAATGTTTGGTGTCAGCGGAGATCCGGGGGCTTTTTAAATGTCACCTTCTCTATATTCCGAGGGATGCTGAGGCCTTTTAAATGGCACGGCATTAATGATGTGCGATTAAATGCTCAATATCAAATAGAGGCTGCTCCAATTACAGTTTGTGCACTTTTGTTGTTGTGTGGCCTTCGTGAAAAGCGACGGTAGCGGCAACAGCGGAGGAATTCTCCCCAGGATGATACGTGCCATTTCTTAGTTCGCTCCCTCTCTGGTACAAAGACTTCTTTTGTATCTCTTTTCCTCTCTTGATCCTACATCAGTGACCAAATTGAAATCCTCTCCTCTGTACGGTGACCTGCAAGTATCTGGGGACACGCGATAGGAGCGCTCACCGCCTGGAACAATGCCACGGAGTTAGGGCTCTGATTCATGCAGGAAACGGATTAATTTCTCTGCAAATTAAGTGCTAATTCTTTCTCTTATCTTCGCCCCAGACTCTCATTGAGCAGGTCGCCCTTTTTTCTCTCCTCAGCGCCCAGTTTTCTCTCCGCGCTCGTGGCTCCGACTGTGTGTGACGGCGCCGAGGCTTCAGCTGAGACTGGCACTAACCCTTTGGTGGTATTTTAGTCGTGTGTCTGCTCTGTGGGGCTCGGAGACATGCCCCATATGTCCTCATTTCATTTTTCTGAAAGATGTCTGCGAGCTAATGTGCCCCCTGAGCTGCTTAAGCATTTAATGACAGTGAGCGATTAAATTAGATGTGTGAAGTGCTCGCCTGTCGTATTCCTACAATAAACATAAATTTGGAGCTCAAGACAGAAAGTGATTTATCTTAGGACAAATTATTTTGTTTTGACAGCTACATAATTTTCTCTTCAACATGACCAGTCTTGTTGAGTTTCATTTTCTCTTAATGTTTGAATCATTGCATTGGAAAATGACAACCAGAAGTGTTTTTAATCCTTACATTACAACAGAAAGTCTCAGTGAGATCAGGATTATTCCTCAGGAGGTAAACAGAAAAAGAATTTGCTTTGTACAAATAAACAAGGCTACATCTTTCAATATTTAAAGACTTCTTCTGATTTCTGGGCTAAAAAATATGCATTTGGCATTCAACATGTGGATGAATGAACTTCTTTGTTTGTCTTTTACAGACAAATTTAACATGGTCTTTCTGAAGCAATCATTACAACCAGGTATTCAGAACGCCTCTGTGTTCTTTGCTGAAGTCTAACCTGCAAACCTTAAAAAAGTGAGTAAAGCATCACGACTCAGCTCTACGGCAAAAAAAAGAAATGACTTGCACCAAGTTGAATTGAAATTGGAGGCACAGCTCTTTGAAATTCCCTTGACAACAACCTTGATTAAGTGATGGCGAGATGAGAACTGTTCTTCAATGAGGCCTATGTAACGATGAGTTTTATGCTGTAGTATTTATGAAAGAGCCTTTAATTGGCATCGACGAGATGATTTGAAGATAATCTTGAAAAATTACAAACCTGCCAAAACTGGGAGTGCTGGCAGGTCTGCTTACCTACAGTTGTGCCAAAAAGTTTACACCCCCTATAACACAAAAACCTTTCTGTCACTCATGGTTAGAGGTTGGGTGAAGACATTTATTAACAAACAACTGTGTTTACTCTTTTTAAATCATAATGACAACAGAAACTTCAAAAATGACCCAGTTATTTTTTTACACACTGATTATAAGCAAATAGCTCACAGGTGAGGATGGTTACCTTTAGTAAACATTCAAACACATTTGTGTTAACTTTTGTGCATTTATCAGGACAAAACCACCAGAGTGTGTAAACTTCTTAACAGGGTCATTTTTGAAGTTTCTGTTGTTATTATGATTTAAAAAGAGTTAACTAAATTTTCTATAAATGTCTTAGTGACAAAAAGGATGTGTTATCATTCATTTTTCTGAGAAAGGGCCAAAAAATCAGAAATTCTGCTGGGGGGTGTAAACTTTTGGGCACAACTGTACATGATCTATGAGGTGGTCAAGAGTTTGTGCACAATGTTTTATTTTGAAATTTAGTAAATAAGTGTGTCATACACATGCCTGACTTCCTTTGGGCTGATTTTCTCAGTAAAGCTGGACTCACGCTCTGTTGTAAACGTGGGTGGGATCCTTCTGTGTGGGCCCCCTGTTGTAACCTGACAAGCCAGACGGACAGTTTCATATATTCGCTGCGGAGATATTTCACTAGTCCGATTTTGCTCTTCTCGCGACCGATGAAGAGCGAAAACATTGTTTCCCATCAAAAAGACTTTGAGTGACGTTCTCTATTCTTCATTTAGAGAAGATTTTGAGCCTATTTCTGATAAAACTGCAAATATCACCGCGTCCACCAAGACTGCTTCACACACCACCATTGTTTTCAAACATTCAGACGCTTCCCACTGACGTCACGTCTGCAGCTCCCCCAGCTCCCGCCTCTCTTCTCTGATTGGTCCGGTCAATATTAGACCGGGTGAAATCGGTTGTGGTTGGATCATAGCAAGATGGATCTGCAGGATTTCAGAAATGAATCAGGCAGGTTCATCTGCTCTGCAAGGTTACCCCTGTTGCCCCCTTTGGAAATATGAGCATTAAGTTGTACACTTTCATTGCACTGTTTAACTTAAATGTGTATATGGATTTTTTTCTTTCTAAATTATAGTTACTTAATATCTGTCTTTTTCACATATTTGATATTTAATGTTTTTTGTAACTTGTTTTTGTACAAAGAGAGCACAGTTGAAACTAAAGTCAAATTCCTTGTATGCTTCTTGAAGATACTTGGCAATAAAGGTGATTCTGATTCTGATTAACAACGATGAAGAATCATCTCCTTGTTGCACAGAGCTGAGGAATCAGAACGCCACATGTGGAAATGGAGGGTGAAGACTGTCTAGATGTTTTTGCAATAGAGCCTTATAAAGAAAGTGCACACAAAGTTGCACAAACCTGTTGGTCGAAGCAGATGTTCCACCTTTTTTCTCAAGATACAAAAATTGTTTTATAGTGTATTTTCTTTGGATCAACTGAACTGCTCTGCTCTTGCTCAGCTTTGAGTTTGGCGTAGACACTTGTACTTTCATGATAGCACAAAATAAAACCTGGAATGGGATTTATTTCTCCATAAAAGCCCAACATTGAAAGCTGTGTCTCATTCAGTCCTACAGAGCGGAAAGAAACCGAGGCTCTAATCTGACACTGCAGGTCATCCTCACCCCGTGTGATACTGGACCTTTACGCTCCATAAAAGAAGTCTTTGTAACAGGAAGATACAGTGAATAGCTCGGCCGGGCGACGTCCCACCATCAGATTAGCGGCGGTGAGTTCGTAGCTGAGGATGTAGCGCAGTGTCTGCCATTTAGCCAGCTCTGGAAAGGACACCAAGAAAGGACATGGATTCATCATTTATTCATGAAAGGTGAGCGGAGAATTCAAAGCTTTTCTTTCTTTTATTTAAAGACGTCCTATAGAGAATAATAAAACTCCAGATCGAGGCGGTTTATCTGACTGTGCTTCTGGTTCGACATCCCTAATGAGCTAACGGGTAAAATTAGAATATGCCTGAAGAAATGTATGCATGCTCGGGAGCACATGGAGGAGTATTAGTATGCATATGTGCTCACATACGGAGGTAAGAGGTTGTAGACTTTCACACGCGGAAATACTCAACCTGTCTCATTAAGCTCATGAATCCATCCCAAATCTTCTGAGTGCATCTTGGCATGTCCCATGTGCCTCACGAGTCCCTCAGACACTGTCACATGATCCAGGTGAAACGTCCTTTGAAGTCAAAAGTGAGTCACGCTGAGATTGACAGCGGCATTTAACTCCCTTTGGCAGCTTCTTACCCTTTCATACCTTGATTAATAAGCCAAACTTATTATTCGCTCAAACTCTCCTAATATTGAGATAATGTGTCACATTAGGTTTTTTCTTCTTTTTTTTTAAGAAGTCATTTTTCATAATCGTGGAGATAACCCTTCTTGAAAGGGGCGGCTGGGTGAGCGGAGGGCTGGGGTCGGTGAGGAAGCTGCAGCCGGGGACAGCTGTAGCACTCTATAAATGAGTATGCTAATGCTGACTGACATTTCCTTGAACAGCAGTGAGGGAGGAAACTCTTGCTCCCAATTATGTGAAACGTCAGAGTGGAATAAGAGTCTATGCCTGACTGAGGAAAACGCAGCAAACGTGGAAAAGAAACACAGTTAAACAATAAGAAAACAACATATTCAGTTAATGCTCCTGTCCTGGCTTTTGAAAACTGAGAGCTCTTTAAATGACAAAAATCCACCGTTACATTCAAGTGGCTTAAGAGTTACTAACACCCACTGTCTTAAAGAGGGTGTATTCTGCTTTTCAATATTCAACATGGATGTAAGGTTACAAAGCAGGATGTTCAAACTACACTAGCACAGATTTTTAAAGCGTGATGTTATCAAGTACCCGTCTCTAAAAACAGCACGAGATCTGGAGATCATGGTGAAACTTGTTGAAATTATGAAGTGATGGCACAAAGATCTCCTAATCATTTCATGACACCCTGAAAAAGTGGGCCTCAAACACCCAAGTCTGGCCTCCAGATGGCTGGCCAATCAAATAGAGCGGGGTTTTGGAGCAGGGAGCCTTAAAGAGACAGTAGCTTAAACAAAAGTTTCAGATATCGGCTGAAGTAATTATTTTTGAAAAAACATCAGAATGAGAAAAGGAAGTAAATTTTTGTAAGCTTAAAAGCATTGTTGTGAATAATTTAAGTGTAAATAAATTTGGACTCTTATCTCACAATTTTGACTTTTTTTCTCAGAATTTTGCCTTTACTTTTCAAGATTTCCACTTTTGTTCTAAAAATATTGACCTTTTATCTAAAAGTTAGAAACAATTCTTACCTTCAGCTTTCATCCTTACATTGGAGTAAAAGCTTTTGAAGTAGTTTTCTGTCAAGTTTGTAAATGTTACAGCAAATTGTGAAAACTTCACTAAAGCTTGATTTGAAGAAAATCACGAATTGAATTGAAATTACAATATCTACCAGAAAAATCGCATTTAGATCTTTTTACGAAATCGTTCAGCCCTTGTTACAATCATAGTATGTGTAATATACATATAAAAATGAAAATAGCAATACAAATACTAAATATACACAAAATGTATGTTTTCTTCTTTTTTGAAAGCTTTGAAATATAACGTGGGTAAAGTGCTATTAGGCTAACAAGCTTTAAACCATGTAAAGCTACTTCAGGGGTACCAGAGAAACAGTATAATGCCTTAAAAAAGGACATACCCCCTTTTGAGCATGTAATTGGTACCATGATTTACTAAGAAAATAACTTCTGTTACATTAAAGTAGACTTTTAATAACTCTGTCAGACAAATTTATTTAAGGAAATGTTTGCTGAGAAATAAAATAAGTTTGGATATTAGTTGTTTTTTTCTCATTCCTGTCCGTTATCACTGTAAATTAAAATGTAAATTTCTACCAGTTAAAGTGAAACATCAGCATTACCTGCACATGTAAGAAGGAGACATAAACAAAAGAGAAAGTTGACGCCCTCTGGTAAACAGCTCTTGCTAATTTATGATACAAAGGGGCCAACTCACCGCAGAAAACCTCCTCCTCACTTCTTTTACTGAAGTGGAAAAATAAAACAAAGGGTCAGTGGAAACTTGAAAAACTCAGGTTGTGTTTTTCGGGTGACTTTATAAAACATTCTGCCAACATAAAGGTCAACAGCACAGAAACAGAAAGGGAGAGAGGAACTGGAAAAGTCACAGTGAGCTGGTGTGAAGTAATTGACCAGGGGGTTGGGTTTATTTCTGGTTGAAAGAAGAAGTAGGAGAAGAGAAAGGTTTTAATAGTTTTAAAGTAAACACTTGAATGAGGTTAAGAATGAAGTCCGATGTTGAAGCTTGATGAGAAACAACTCAGAAAATTGAATTTGAAGTAAAACTTTATGGCTGTAAACTGCTGATCTTGCTTGTCTTTATTTACTTTAGCTTGTCAGTTATTTGATCCTACATAAAACCTACCACTGTGACACATAATAATTCTTCTGTCTTGGTGTTAAGTGATGTTTTTAGTCTCTGAAAGCCAGCACTTGTCAGCTGCAGCAAGATTGTGTACAACAAGGTCACGTATTGCAGCAAAAAAGATGGGTCTAAATAAAGATCATGGACCTGTGTGGCAAGGTTAATGAATAGTTTCATTATCAAACAACTCGCTCCGAGGCATGTGAACGCTGAGTGATGAGTAATCACAACAGGAAAATTACAGTGGTTGACTGGTTGAAGGTTTGTATGAACAGTATGTGACTGTATCATGAAGTTAAAATAAACACTGTGAGATTTTTTTAACACACTTGAAGCAGCAGATTGTGGTATTTTTAACCACTTTCTCTGACTTGATTGTAGCTTTACTGAGAGGGAGAGCAAAAAAGTTTTAGCCTTGACATTTCAGGAACATTGCAAAAATGATGTGACGTCAATCCAGCGACTAGACACTCAGAGGTGAACTGAATGTGTTGCTTTGACATTTTTTATTCAAATCAGTTTTCTCAGAATTAAAACATCCGAATACAGTCATGGATGAAAGTATTGGCACAGCTGTAATTTTTTCCAGAAAATACACCATTTCTCACAGAAATAGTTTAAATTACAAATGTCTTTGGGATTAATGAGTTTATTTCCTTGATGTGCATTGGGGAAAAATGAAGAAAAAAGCCAAAATGGACACAATTTCACACAAAACACAAAAATTGGGCCAGACAAAATTGCTGGCACCCCTTTAGAATTGTGGGTAAATAATCTAACCCTCTGATGCATGAATTATGAAAGTCAGTGTCAGGATTTTTCCCTTGAGTGTTTTTTTTTTGTTTTGTTTTAAAGCATGAAAAAAGTTTTCTTTTTTTTCCCCAAATGTATACACTTAATGAAAATATGACTTTTTTTTTGTTAAACAGTTAAAAAGTTATAAAAGTTAAAAATGTATAAAAGTTGACTGGAACTTTGTGTTGTGAGCCTTTGTGTGTCACACCAAGAATGGAGAAGAGAAAGAAGAGCAGAGGAGTGTCTGAGGACTTAAAACGCAAATAAAATCAAAAATGTTTCTCACTCTAAGTTTTTGTATCTTCAGTCTTTGGATAAACTACCTCACCTGATCTCTCTCCCAGCCCTGAGGAAAAGCTTTAGATGAGAATCTCTGTATCTGAGGAAGTGAAGCTCTAAACTTCCCACAGAGCAGCTTTACAGGGAGCTGTCCACCAGTCGTGGTGCTGAAACGCTGACTGTAAGACAGCAGCAACAGCAGCAATACTCATCTCTCACTCAGTATTTCTGTGTGCACTTTACACACTCTATAACTCGACATTGAGCGGACTCCATCGAGCACTCAAACTTCAGCAAATCGATAGTTTTTCTTTAAATCAACAATGGCTAAAATGGAAAGTTACCCGCGGATAATATTCACTCAGCTTTGCTGCTCAAGCTGTTATCCAAAGTCTTAAGTGTTCTATGGATCTTTCTGTACTTTTTCTTCAAGTGTCAAAAGTGGAGGACAACTTCTTTCACATTTCTCAACTATTCCACAATCTGAAACCTGTACAATGTGAAGCTCAGGCAGGAATATAGTTTATTTTTGAGAAGATCTAAACGCTCCTTGTGGACAAAGCTGTAAATCCTGAATTAGTCCTATAAGGATTAGGGCTGAAAAATTTGCAAAAATTATCTAATTGGGATTATTTTTTTCTATATTGTAATGACAATTAATTGTGCAATTATTTTTAGGTTCCCTTTTTTATGTTGTTCATATCAATTGCGATATGAAAGGGGGTTATATATTTTTTTCACATTATTCTTGTTTTGAATAAGAAAAGCAAACACTTAAAGTAGAAAAGTAGAATTCTTATGAAAATGAAATTCAATCTCTTTGCATATACAGGTACTTCTCAACAACTCATTTCAGAAAGTGAAACCCAGATATAATATGAACTCATTATATGTAGAGAGAATAAATTGAAGCATTTATTTCTGTAACTGTTGATGAAAACCTCTAAGTCAGTGTCTCAAAATAAGAATACTAATTAAAATCAATAGAAAAAGGATTTTTTTTGCTGCTTTCTGAACATTTCCCAAGTTTACTCCCAAGTTTACTGGTCCAACTTGACCAGTTTTGCCACCTTAAACTTAATCTAATAGCTACTTTTGGCTGTTTTTGCCACTTTTCACCACTTAGGCTGTTGCTCATACAAAGATAGTTTTCAACAATTTGGCTCTTTGGCTGAGTAGTGCTCATTTCAGGGTTGTAGAGTTTTATCTGGTATCCTGACACATTTGAAGTAAAGGAAATATTGCACTGTTTGTGATGAAAATGTTGCAGGTCGCAATAATGTGGTTTGATCTAATTTGCAATTGACTGTCCATCCTCAACAAGAATCTCCTTCTGCATTCTGCAACCTGACAACAAGTGATTGTAAATCTAGGGGAAATGAAGAATGAAATTTAAGCCTGGTGTATGCTACTGGATCACATCTGTGCTGTGGCTTCTTCAAAATGAAACAACTTGAAATTATTCAGACCATAAGCCCTGGGATCGCTGGGTAGTGTTACACTTCTTTCATTTACAACATCCTCCAATATTTCCTCTGTTTTCTTCCGTGTAATAAGACACTACAATGAAGAGTCAATGCAGAGGTTTAAACCAAGCTTACAGCTTTTTTGTGCACTTGTGTGTGTGTGTGTGTGTGTGTGTGTGTGTGTGTGTGTGTGTGTGTGTGTGTGTGTGTGTGTGTGTGTGAGTGTGTACAGCAAGCTACTTCCACAAAAACCAGAAGTAAGAGTCTGCAGAGCTGAAGGCATCATGTGCTTTCCCACGTGCGTGTGTGCCAAAAATTCAGATCTTGATTGTTGGTGAAAAAAAAAAAACGAAGAAAGAAAATCTTACCCTGCCATTTTTGTGAAAGAAGCTTGTTTTGAAAAAAGTCTCTTCAGTTTCTCTTCTCTCTTTCTTCTTTCAGGGTTTTCAATTTTGCACACTTAAAGAAGAACTGAGGCTGAAGCCCCTCTTTCTTACCCCACAAATCACTGTGCAAAGTAAGTAGGGCTGAGAGACCTGACAGTTTTTTCCAAATGAAGAGACAAGAAGTCTTTTTTTTAATTCAGCTCATCTAATGTAACTTGTAAAAGTTATAACTGGGGGCAAAAAAAAAGCAAATTGACCCCTGAGCAGTGACTTTTTCATCAGTTTGCCTGGACTACAGCTGCTTTACAGAGTCAGTAAACACTCATGTCTTTTCTGTTATGATGAGGAACAGAATGAATAACCTTAAAGTGAAAAAGTTGTAATAAAAACTGAAAAATTTAATCATTTTTTCATTCTGTGTTGGTTTCTATAAGCACATGTTCACCTGAACAGACCATTTTGTCCCATACTTCAGCTGAGTAGAGGAAGGAGATTTTTTCTTTCTCCTTGACCCGATGATTAAATAGCTACTCGTATGTTATTTCAATTGAGCTGCAGCCAATTCATCTGTTTGACAGAAAGTTGTGCAAATTCCATATCAGGAAAGTTATTAATCCTGGTGTCACGCTTTTAGATTAAGGTCAGCCGAATTGATTTCTTCTACGCAGGTTAGAAAGAGAAACAAGATACGAGGAGAGCCGGCGACCAGGGGAGAGAAGATGAAAGCTCAGAACAACTATAATTTCTCATCGTCATGTACGTGAGATATTCATACATATACATAAATTCATACACATGCATTAATGCATGTACTGTATGAATAAATGCAATGAGGTCATCACTCACTACATGAAAAACAATTATTGGCTCTTTTAGTGTTGGGCTCGGCGTGAAATCAGTTGTACAGATCTTAAGGAAGAAACGGTCTTTGAAATAAAAAGAGCTGCATCAGCGCAGGCACTCATTTGCTCTTCTGTTTTTGATACATGTTCTTTGTCCTCCACATGAAAGAGAATGTAATCTCCATGCATGTTCATTTGCCTTTGGCCCAGATACACGCAGAGGGTTTCATGCTCGAGTGGGGGCACTTGTTGATTTTTCTAGATTGCGGGGTACAATCTGAAGACCACGAAGTCATCACGGAATAACCACACTTCAACAGTAAAAAGGTGAAAACCGACGCTTCTTTGAAACAACACGTAAAGGTTCTGAAAATACACTCGTATGGAAGTCAGAAAACACTTCTGGTGGTGGAGGAGTCAACAAATGCAAAGATAGGAAATTGGTGTCGCAAAGCTAAACGCTGTGCCAGTTGCTCTGTGCCATGTGCAATCGAGCAAATGGCATTGAGCAATTGGCACATGGTGATGGCCCCTTAGCATGTAGCCCTGACTGACCGTCACGTAGCACTGGACCACTGGCACATAGCAGTGACTGTCAACCATGTGGAGCTGACCCACGAGCAAGTAGCTTTGACTGACCATTACATGTCGCTGACCAAGTGGCACATGGCATCACAATATGCTGACCCATCGACACTTGGTACTGACCCACTGGCACATAAAAATGAATGTCAATCACATTGTGCTAACTCAATCATATTTAGCTTTGACTGATGATCACATGGCACTGACAAAATGGTATGTGGCACTAACCAATCAATGGCATCCCATGAGCAATTTTTGGATCTCTGTGTCACCCAGCTGACTAAGTGAAACACTTCCAGTTATATTCTGTTTCATGAGTCTTGGAGTCTGTCAGTCCTTGTGAATCTTGATAGATAAGAGAAGAAGATGATTTAGTAATTTTTCACCAATAAGTGAGGAAGGAAACAGCTGCTTCATGAATCTTTGGTGACTCATAGGTAGAACTCGCTCCAGCAGAAACTCACATCCTGTTATGTACTTTGTTGTCTTTGTTAGTATACTTTGTTGAGGATGATAAAAGTAATTGTTGTATCAATCCTGTTTCAGTTGAATCATCATCTACACCCTTCTAGATCAATATAATAGAAAAAGTCAAAGGGATATTTGATGTAAATCAGGTGTTAACCAGAGCTGGAATGAGATTGCAGTGTGATGACAAGGAAGCTAATCAGGGCCAGCAGGTTAGGAGGGATGGAACATGTGGTCCCGTGGTCATTTTCCTGCAGGACGACTTATCGATCAGCGCCGAATGTGCGCCTGATTAAACGAGACAAGAGGCGTTAACTCTGCTACGTGACAGAAAGCCACAGCCTCACTGCCTTTGTTTCAATCCCTGTCTTTGTTCTGCTAATGGATTTACCTATTAGTCGTGGAGAAGGTCATTACACGAATTAGCTTTTTTTCTCCCCCCTCCTCCTCTTTTCGCCCGTGGTAAAATGAGCCTACAAGAATTACACCTGTGAGACTCGTGCGAGCACAAAAGGCAGCATGAGCCGCTCTGTAACAGGCCGTTGAGTGGCAGCGGCGCAGACAGTTGTGAAAATTGAGTGTAATTGTTTTGAAAATTGCCGTAGAAATGATTCATCGCTTCAGGAGTAATTGTAACTTCTTCCCTGAAGTCTTTGTGAAAAGATTTTTATGTCTCTAAGCAGTAAGAGAATGTGTAATTGTGGGTTTTTTCCCTCAGAGAAGGTTGTTTATCCTGTGTTTGTCGCCGTTTTGTCATCATGACATTGCAAACCAAATGAAAAAGGACACGAAATTGAAAACTTTGTGGTGCCATTAAGCTGCACCTCTCAGAGGGCCAGTTATATTATTGGGACTGGGGCAGTATCAGCATATGAAAAATATATTACATTTGCCTTTTATTGAATTTTCAAGGCAGCTGAGCTCTGTTCTGTCAAAATTCTCCCACGGTGAATGATTCAGTTAAGGTGCATATCGCCTTACTGGCTGGCTGCCTCGCTATCAGGCTGCAGTTTTATTCAGGTATGTAGAAAAAAAAAAAAAAGAAAAAAACATCTCAGTGATCTTTTTTTTAAAACAGATTCTTCTCCACGTGCCCAATTCAGTTTCTCTGACGAAGGAGAGGCAGAAGAAGAGGGTGTTATGGGATGGAGGAAGCAAAGGGAGGTTTTAGGGAAAAGACAAATAGCGATGAGGAATGTGCCGTCGAGCCCGCTGCTCAGCTAATGGATCATGTGCTCTTCCCCCGGAGTGGTCGGCCTCGCCTCTTACTGACCGTGCTGCTGCTGCTCTGTAATTACCTGCAGGGAAAGAAAGGCTCTAAAGAGAGAGGGCAGGAAAATAGCAGATAGAGAGGATGTGGGTAAAGAGTGACAGGATGGAGGAGCACTTGTCGAGCCATCTAACCTGCAGGAGGATTCTCCATGAGTTCATAAATGGCCTGAGTCATTTGATGTGGGTTTACGACCTTTTCCAGTTATTTATAGGGAAAGTAAAGTGGAGTTATATGTCAAGGGCTCGAACTCCTTTTTTTCTCTCTTAAATCACAACTTCTTTTGACTAGAAGCTCGTACGTATTTTACAATCCCTCATGGTAGTATGTATATAAACATGTTGTAGTGAAGTTGTATGATAACAAAAGCAACAAAAGTTAACTCATTGGCATTCACAAGTGGGTATTTTTCTAATTGTAGATCTTTAAATGACCGAAAACAAAGAGAGCAAGTTCAGAAAAGCCTCTGAAAAGACATACGTTTGAAAAAATAATGTCTAATTTTCTGTTTCTGTTCTGTGCTCCCTCCCTTTACTTCATCTCTATGTAACTCAAATATGTCTTGCACTATCTTGTTTGTATATTTTTCTGACACAATCTTGTATGAAAATTAATAAAAGATTGTTCCATTTTAAAACAAATAATGCACTCTGCATCCATTGAAAGCATTTAAAAGTTTGCTAACATAAGTTGCAACATTCACTCATGGGAATTTTAACCTGTTTCCCGAGAAGATACGAGTCAAAAACAGCTGTGAACTTGCTTTTTCTGAGTGTAGAGACTGATTTTATGATCCAGTAAATGCTTAAGATGCTATTAAGTAGTTAACAGAACAAACTATAAGATATTTTTTTCTCTTCATTTCCTCTCTTTAAGCTCATCTTGTCATTTCATGCAACATGTTTTGGTCACTTTTGGACATCGTTTTGTACAATGTACTTGAGTATGGCTTTCATTAATAACAAGTGCAATAATTACCTATAATTATGTCAGTACTCTGTGCAGTATTTCACACCTATCTCATCATGTATACCACACTTTTTTTAAGTAGACTGTACATACTTAATGTTCTATTCTATATTTTATTTTATTTTCATATTTTTATGCTTAGATTTCAATTTTTGGGTAAGACACTTGTGCTTATACTGTACTTTCTTATATTTCTAGCACTTTCTGAATGGGGGTAACTGTATTCTATAAAAGCAATTTCCCCTAGGGGATCAATAAAATATTCTGATTCTGATTTAGCCTACATATCATCGAGGCTATCTGAAAGTAGATGCTAACTACATTATATAACATTATTTGATCTCAAAAGTCATATCTGTTGGAATTCTAGCTTTTGATTGAGGACGCTTCCTGTATATGCTCAGTTTCATAGGAGTAAATTAAAACTTCAGTGATGTTTAAGAAACCTTCCAAATGCGCAAAATCTTGTATATCATAATGTGATGCCAGTGTGAGTGGGATGAAATGAAAAACCTTTTTTTGGCTTTTATTGTCATTTTTCTAAATTTTTGTCACACTAAATTATTCACTTAATTTCCTTATGAAAAGGTCAGAAGGATGATATTTCAACCCAGCAGCCATTCTGCTATTCTTCGACCTCTGCAGCCCTAACACATTCAGCCTTTGGGGCAAAACAGCAACACAATCTCAGCCTTTGTTCCAAAATGTCTCCCTCCAGCTAACTCTAACTCACCGCTGTAAGTGAACAATAGTCTGAGAGTTTCTTCCTATAAATAAACCTTCATCACAATAACCATCCATAACCTTCACTGACATGTCGTTTAACTTTTTCTACAGAGGGTTTAGAAAACAATGTGAAGAGAAAAGTGATGGAGGAAAAACATTCCAACTGTTAAGACTCCCCCTCACACCTCGCACACTTGCACTCGCTGCGCTAATGAAGGCGAAGTCAGACGTCTTCTTGGTATTCAGAGAGAGAGGAGGATGCTGGGAAAAGCAGGCGTGCTGCGGGCTCAGGGTTAGTGCAATTAAACGGCTGTCTCTTTGGATTATTGTGAAGGTTGCCTGGGTAAAATTAATAGCAGGCAGGCTTCTTGTGCTCCATGACCCCCCACCACCCCCCCACCTCATCCCACACAGGGTCAGGGGTGTTGAGTGTCCAGAGGAACGGTGTGAGGGGTGAGGTAAGAAGAGAGTGATGGGGGAGATAGGTAAGTCAGGCATATGTGTGAATTTTGGGAAGAAATGTCACCACATTTTGTCTCCTATATCCTCAGGTTTCAAATCTATAAAACTGTAACAGTTGTTCTAAACTTATTTCCCCTGAACATGAGCCTTTCTGTGTTGAAAGAACTTATATCATAGACTAAATCTTCTTAACTGATGATTAGTATTGTACAGTCTCGCCCCCTCATGCAATCTCTTTTAGTGGAAAATTTCTATATTGCAAACCTCTGAAAATTTGTAACTGCCAGATGGATATGTGCTGAAAACATGGCAGAAGTTACTTGTCTCTTAAGTGCAAAAACAAACATTATATGATTCATCACACAGAGATCACTAAAATAACCACATGGTGGATAATTCATTGTGGCAATGAAGAGGAATAGGCTGCACAATAATGTTTTAAATGGTGTAAACGAATGCAAACTTCTCCTGCTCTAGCTTAGTGCTCTGGTCGATGTGTGTTTCCGATATGCCGCCCCCTACAGTTTGGGAATGTAGCCATGGATGTCACGCAGGGTGGAAAAAAAGTATGAAAGTCCAAAAGCCATGCAGAAAGCATCACCAAGCCTTTAAACGGCACAAAAAATGCTGAAAAATTGGCTTTTTAACAAGGGACCTAATGGGTATTGCTGGGCTTTTGGAGCCAGCCCCTAGTGGACACTTTGGGAACTACAAGTTTGTTTGTTTTTTTTCGCTTCACTTTGGTTTCCAGCACTGGGGATGCTGCTTATGTAGATTTAGTTTTGTTGCTTTTAAGTGAAATTTTTTGACCACAAATAACTTTTCGAGGAACTGAGATGCGTCTGCAGTCCGGCTTTGCTCAGTTGCGTGCTGACTGGGCACCAACTCACACCTGCTGCATGTCACGAGACCAAGGAGTTTGCGTATTTCTCACTACATTGATAGATTTCTCTTCATTCGTGTTGCACTTCAAAACCTCAAACCTGTTGAATTCTGGTCTGGCTCTGCTCAATATGTTGGTTTGTAGTTGTAGTTAAGCTAAATATGATCTGGTTTGGACACAATGTTTTATTTTGAAAGTCAAAGGGTCTTTTTAGGATGTTCCGTCTACTTCTTCCTGTCCCACCTGATCTTCCCTACAATGAACTGACGCATCAGAGCTCTGTAGCCAGACCGCAGATGCATCAGGCGTATTTCAGATCAAGTTGATGTTCCTTGAACTGAAGTGAAACAACATAAAAAAACCAACACTTTTTCAGAACTGTGAAACATAAGGAATTAATATTTAGGCTTCAGGAATTTTGGTCTCAGAGATACAAGTTGTGTTTTTTTACCGTGTTCATATTTCATCAGGATCCAACGTCTTTCTCCTTTCATCACTTCCAACAGTCAGTACATTTCTAGATATGCATTAAAACTACACTCTCCTTATTACCAACATGCTATAACATCATTTTAAAATGCTTCATCAAAACCCAAAAACTTGTGCATCCTTCAAATCCCCACTGTTATGTGGAATTTGCAGGGACTTGTTTAACCTTTTGCTCAAAATAAGCTTCATTTGCAGAACAAACACATCTGAAGCAGAGAACATACTCTTATCTACGGAACAAAGACTCCCTCTTTGTAATCAGAGCGCTTCAAAGCGGGGTTTTTTTTCCATTAGAGGCTCTGTTAGAAATGAAAGAAGCTATTCTTGGTTATAGAAATGTCAGAAGTGAAGTATTTTGGGGTTTGATTTCCATATGAAATGGGTAAAGAAGTACGTTTTATATGTTTTGCAAGTAGGCATCAGTACAGAACATATTATTCCTGTGATGATATTGATTTAGATATGTACCTAGAGCAAACAAACAAACACTACAGTGACATTTACAAGAGATACATTTTGACACTGGTAGG
This sequence comes from Thalassoma bifasciatum, assembly GCA_008086565.1. Classification (NCBI taxonomy): domain Eukaryota; kingdom Metazoa; phylum Chordata; class Actinopteri; order Labriformes; family Labridae; genus Thalassoma; species Thalassoma bifasciatum. The sequence continues at coordinate 54,771 of RPOG01000481.1, read as the reverse complement.
AGGCCACAGTCTTTCTGTGTGGAAATCGTTGGTAACGCATCAATGGCGGTGCCTGGAGGTCGAGGTCAACATTGATTTTCGGGTCATAAAAGTAACCTTAAGCGTTTGTGGGCTGGAACAGAGCTGCATTAGGTGGTGCCACTGACAGACAGGTTCCTCAATTATGGGTCTTTATGTGCAGTAATGTAAGCAGATATATCGTCACCTGGAAGTCAAATCAATAGCTGAGTTGTGGCTCTATGTCAGTATAAATCAAAGCATGTTTAGTGCTTAAAAAATTGTCTTATTGGGAAAAGAAATGATTCATTACTCATTCCTGCAACCCCTTCAAAACCAGACATTTTGGCTGCAGATGTGAGAAAAAACGGTGAAATCCTCAAAGTATTGATTGGGATTGTTTCATTAGGTCACTCATGAGCAAAAGCAAGGTTAGTGTCCTGACTTCATAACTTTGTCTCATCCTCTATGTCGCCTCGTCTCTGCATATTTGCTCAGCCTGTTGCACCATTTGTCAAAAACATCCCGAGAGAGAACCCAGAGAAGTCACTGTTTCTCCTTTCACTGAAGAAGAAAAGGAACAGAATCTTATTTATTCATTATTTATCTTTTTATTGAATCAATTTTAATCTCCCTTCCTTGTTTTTCTATTTTAAAACAGAATGGGAATCAATGCAATAAAATCCATATCTGTATAATGCTCCCATCAGGGTTGGGAGATAACGCGTCTCATTCAGAGTTTATTTGCCGACCTTTTTGATTGGGACCGGCTCGTCTTTTTTCGCTCAGACAGATATTGTCTTCAGCTCTGTCGGAGTGCAGAGATGGAATAAGAGCCAGCCTCTCCAGAGAGAGTAAGTAAAAGGTTCAACAAAGGTCAACTCCGTGAATTATTTAATCTCTTTATCTCAGCGTGGTAACACAAAGTCCATCACTGGAGAGATGTGGGATGTTCAACCTAGTGGATGATTAATTTGGTGATTTCTGATGGGAAAGCCTGCAGAATGGAGCCAGAATCAATTGTTTCATATGTGTTCCTTGTTTTTTTTGTGCATTTTTCATGTCTTCAGAGACTCATTATAGGCTCTGAATTTCCCTTTGCTCACCTTCGATGAATTTTTCACAAGGCCTGCGGATCTTCAGGTGGAATGTCCGTCTTTAAGTCCACTGAGTTTGTATTGCTTTGTATCTTTAATCCATACATAAAAAATGAAGTGAGGCTGGGATGACATGAGCTTTATACTGAAGAACTATGGGAAAATGTAGAGAAGTGATGGAGTGGATGAAGTTCATGTCAGTACAAAAACACTGAACTTTAAGTTTTTTGAAACTTCAAAACTAACTTTTATTTGGGTGAAACCTCCAAATTCAACACAAACTACCACTGCAGGAAAGGATGCAGTGATTTGAATTTACCAGGCAGGGGTCAAAGGTCATGTTCACTGAGGTTTTATGAGCCAATTTGATGAAAAAAGTAACTGTAGACTCTGAAGGCAGAGATAAGGATTTTCGTGGGAAATGTGCCAAGTTATGTTTTTAGTTTCTATTTGGAGCAATAACAACCAATCACATAACAACAAGCTCATGCCGTCAGAAAAGAAACAGTCAGACCCTGATTCACAGTGGGACGTGCGCACTGCGTCTTCTAAACTTGGTCAAATGAGCCCAGAGGAAATGTTTTGATTCACAAAGCATGAGCAAACCATTAAACGCTCCACAAACTGAGCTGTAAGAGCAAAACACATCTCTGCGTGCTGCTGTTGTTTGTATACATTTAAATTAGCCATTATACATTCTAGATCATCAACAGTGGCGCTAACAACCCCTCGCAGCAAGCTTAAAATAATGACTGTCTTCTGAGAGTTTGTGGTATGTGCGGTGGAGTATTTATATGTGTTGTTGCTCTCAAAGTTGTCAGCGATCAAGACAATAAATCCACCTCTGGAAGACCAAGAAAAAATGTCTGTACATCGAGTGCATCACCAAGGAAATCTTGCCCTAAAGCCTGTAATGCTCACTGGAATTGTTGAGAAGCTAGCATCCATTCACTGAAGCATATTGTCCATTGGTTTATTATTTGACAGAATTATTGATACTAATTTCTATGACACCAGAATGTCCGAAAATAAAACAGCTCCCTTCATTATCTCCAATTTGGTATCTTAGGGACCCCTTAAGAGTATGGATGTTAGATACGACTCTTTTTCAGGTCTGTACCAATATTAATACTCCATCTTTAGTACTCACAGATGAGCACCGATAGCACAAATACTGTTGAACCATTCAATTTTAGTTAACACAATGGCAGATCATTTTGAACAAACACTTTTATTTAAAAAAAAAAAAAAAAAAAAAAAAAAAAAAAAAAATTTTTTTAAAAAAAAAAAAAAAAAAAAAAAGCCAGCACAGTCACTCTGCCATGAAGTCCAAAATAAAACACAAGGAATCTTCTTTGAGTTTAATATATGTGATAAATTAGCAAAAGTATCTGTCATAGTTTTAGTATTTTCTTCCTAATTAACTGAAATGCAAAATGAAACACTTTAACTCTAACTCTCCTTGGGTTTTGGTGGAAAATCAAAGCACGAAAGTAGAACAAGGCTTTAGCCTTAAATTTGCTTAACTGTCTAATTGGTTCTGGGTTTTTTTGCCTTGAGTATTGGTGACTGGCATCAGCAGCCTCCAAGAGTATTTGATGCATTAAAATAAAGCCAGTATCAGCCTGATACCTGGTGTCGATACTCGCACATCCCTACTGGACTCAATATCAACAAGTTCATCCAATGACTCTTGGCAAAATATCAGCAATGCTGGCACCTATTTTAACTCATCCACAGACTATATGTTAAAATAGACACCATTAAGTGCTGATGGCGAAGCATAAAGATTTAGAGCTCCCCCTGCTGGCTGACTGACTATAGTACAGGGCATGAACCCTGCTTCCCCCTTTCAACAAATAGCATGTGGGTCAAATGATGACATTAAAAGAAATGTAAAATAAATTCCAATTTGCTAACTTCATTCATTAATTTCCTACTGCTAGTCCTGTTCAGGGTCACAGGTGACGGCAGCTGGTTTTAGTTTTTAAATTACAAGAACACAAAAAATAATCAATACATGAAAATAATAGATAAATTTCTATTAATAAAATAGTATTAAAATATGGAAAAGATCACACACATTATGTTCCAGAGAGGTCTAAGGAATTCAGCTGATGAACTTGTTTTGCAACGAAAAATTTGAAATGAAACGGGTCAACGATTAACCTTCCCAACTTTTCTGAACCCAAACACCTTCCACGCGCTGTATCTCTGACTAAAATTACTGTAAGATTAATTAGCTGAAGTTCACACCATTCTGCCTGTTTACAGTCCTGGAGCTGAAGAAAGAAGTCGTCAAACCAGAAAAGATTCACTGTGAAGCTCCAGAAAGGCCTCAAGCTGAGTGCCGCTGTGGTCTGAGCCTGCCCCCATCAGACGCGCGCGCTAACACCTCTCTGTTTACTCCCCAAGTTCAGTGTCTAACAGGCCATGAAATTACATTTCCACTCCGTGAGGAGAGGTCATGTCTTCAGTGCTTCACCTGCAGACAGCAAGCCGATACAGAGTCAAACTGTCATTTTAATTAGTGTCTGCTGCCTTCTATTGAACACTTATTTTAGCTCATACACTTACACATTGATCTGTTTGCTCGTTGTTTTTCAGGATGTATGACGGAGGGAGGAAATGACACATGGAGGAAAGGATGTGCAGTGTTTCTTTTCACTTGAAGCATTATTAGGGTACAGCTACGTCACAAAGATTACACCACCTTGCATCAATAAGCTCCTCCCTCTCTTGTTTGTTATGTCTTCCCATCTAGAAAGTGGGGATAGTATCCACAATGCAACAGTTAGTCACACACCACACACAGCCAAACAAGCCTTAACCTGTCCTCCCACTGATAAAGCACACCTCAAAACCATCATCACAACAAAAACAGCAAAGTATTGCTTAATAAATCAAAACTGTCAACACGGTTTGTTCCCATCAAGCTCAGACCAGGTTGCAGACCTATAGCCAATCTGGAAGAATTTCCACCAACGCTCATCTTTAGAGTGATTTATTGTGGCTCCAACATGAAGCTATAAATTGTCTGCTCAGTAATGTGATGGATCACAATGGTACCGGTGCTGGGTGTAATTATGTCATGTAAATGCTAGGATTGCACACAGTGATGGATGCTGATGACAGACGGGGAAGCATTTTCCAACTCGAATGCATGCGAGAGCTGTAAATAGTTGTTATTTTCTGGCTTTTCCAGCACGAGACAGTAAGTGTGCACCAAACAAATGCCTGGGAAGGAGACAGATTTGGCAGCGAACGCATCATTTGCTCTGACAGGAGCATCAAGTTACTCCCCTGTGTGGACAGAAATCCAGCTGATGTGACCCAGGTCAGGCCAATCAAGATCATTTATCTGATGCAGACAGGTTTTATGATGTGGCTATAGAGAATGGTGGAGTATGGGGTGTTAAAAACGAACAAGATGGCTTCAAAACCGCAGAATCAGCTCAGTATGAAAGAATCGGAATGATATTTAACCTCTGTGTGTCAGCACCAACACATTTACACACTTAGAATGATTGTTATTCTTAAATGGATGGCACAACCCAAAAAATTCAAACAGTCTGTGAAAGCTGAGGTGTTGCTCTTTCAGCCAATAAGCAGTTAATGCAATAATATCAGTCAGGCATTTAAAGAAACCTGCAGATACACACAGAGGAAAGAACAGAAAAACCCAGCTGAGTTTGTCAACATGATTCTGAGACTGGACAAGCAACTTCTTGTGAACAAAGGTAATGTTGCATAGGATGACACTGGTATGAATGAAGCCCTCTCTATCTATTTTTATGTCATATATGTGATTGCAAGTGCAGACTGTGGTTTGTATTGTGTGGTGACTTTTTCATAATAGTATCCCAAGTCTTCTTTTTACTGTGTGAGTGTGCTTTGAGGCTTGTATTATGTGCTTACCTTTGTAAAATAATGCACTATACCTTTTTTCTACTGTACAGTATGTGTGACCAGCTGAATATCTTTCTCCTCTTTTGTCACATGATGAGGAGCAGATGCTTGTGTGCTCAGAAAGGGAGAGGCTGTGAGATGCTGGAGGTTCTTGTGATGCTGTCAAAGACTTTTTTTTTTTTTTACAAGATAAGAGACAAAGACTCCTTAATGTTGTCGTACATATGTTTTATATGGTTCAAATTTTAAGTTTATACTGCAGCATTTATTTATTATGGCCTGATTATAAGGTTTTTTTTTCTATTTTCTCTTATGAGACTATGGATTATATCCGTTATATGCTTTTCTTTGACTGCAATCATTATTCATTTACTTTTATTAAGACCTAATGCATTCCGTCTCAACAGTTTCAGAAAAAAAACTTGCTCTTTATCTCACTGCATTGTATTTTGATCTATATGTTTGATGCTATCCTGTTGACGCTTTGCACTTTCTTATCAAACGTACTGAAGAGGGATTGGTTGTAGTCACACAGCCGCTCCTATAAGACGGCTTTTTTGTCTTTTGTTGGCAAAAACATTTATTTGAAAAAGGTTTATGACCATAATGTCAAAGTGTCTTTTTTTCTAGAAGTTAGCCAGTGTGTAGGCATTTTTTCTATTCATTTTTTTTGTGTTTTTCTTCAGTTTAAACTGAAAATTGGGGACAACTCCCAGATATTAAAAGTTCAAAGTGCTTCTGACCCTTTCTTGGACAAAATAAGAAAAATAAATAAATGAATTTTGAGGCCCAGGGTTAAATTCTAAGGCTGACCAATAGAGTGCATACACACTCTGAATAAGCAGAAAAACAGCACACAGAGGGATGAGGCATCTTCAGTGTGAGGAGCCACATGTTGAATTGCAGATCTGCAGTCCGAGTCATATCTGTGTTTTAGCGCATTGCATGTACTCCCAAGACGGCCCTTGCATGCATATATGTGGATCATTATACAAACACTATATATACATGAAACACTTCACTACTTGTGTCTCATATAAATGCTGTTTCTTCGCTCCTATATGTAGAAAGAGCTGATTTCAGCCGAAAGTCCGTTATAAGATGCTCCCTTTTGTCGTGAAATATTCATTAATCATTTTCACAATCTGTTGGATGTGTTGCGGTACATCTTTCTTCACAGCAAAGGTGGTTCTTACTATTCAGATCAATGCTCACACACCTCTGCTGCTTTTAATATTTCCAGCCGCATCATTCAAAGTGCCAAACACTAATGAAATACACATACTGTAATATTCAACACCTGTGCCGCAGCTCCCCCGGTGGGTCTCACAATCTCCTTTCATATTCAGGTTTCGGAGAAATGGTGATATTCTCCTCTGAAGATTACTGGAGGTCATTTTGAGCGGAGGCGAAATAAGACGGAATAGGAATCAGGAGAAGGTGCCGCTTAAAAATTCATACAGTGTTTATCCCTGACGTGATTTTGCCCTATCACAATGGAAGACAAGACAATGCATAGGCGATAAGATCTATTGGGTTTATTTTCATTGTCTCTGAACTCTCAGTCTCCTCGGAGGCTCTTTTCGCCCTCAGCCGTGACCTTCCTCTCACTTACAACCCAAGTTTTGACTCCACTTGGCTTCTTTGCGTTTTTACAATCTTTTATTTTAATTACTCTGATGCATGACTTGACGATTCCCTTGTTGCCTTTCAGAGGAAAAAAAAAAAGAACAGTGAGTGTGTCTTGCAGAGATTTAAGCCAAAAGCAGAAGTCAGAAGCTGAACTTGTTAATGTATATTATGTAAATTACTCACTTGTGTTGTCAGATTGCAACAGTAAAAGCTAAGCAATTAGGAAAACTCCAAGGCAAACGCATGCTCCCTTGAAATATGCATCATGTTTAAAATGTACATAGCTTTGAAACTTGTCAGGGGCCTTTCAAATCCCTTTAGTTTCACAGAACCAGCATCCAGAACTTCCTTTTCAATGTTTCCCTTCGTTTCGAGTCCAATTGATGTGACAAACCAAGCCTTACATAACTACTATTTTAGCAAATAATTGCTGTTAGGCCACGTAAACCCGCTGTTAAAAGAGCTGTTTTTGGACCAGGGAGTAATTAACTCTCGAAGGTATCTCTTCAGCTGCTTCCTCTGTGTCATCTCTGGATTTCAGAGCAAACAGGGTTGATTCGGTTGTTGACCTATCACAGTTACACACGTCCCGTGACAGCGCCCTCTGTCTCCCCTGTGTTCAATTCTGCCTGACCTTTAACCTCATGTGGCAGCAGGCATGGATGTCTGTCAGGGTGGTTTACTCTCTTTTCTTAACAGGAATCGACAAATAATGAACAACTTTGCCCTCATCAGAGGTGAACCAGACGGAAGCTCGACCTCGAGAGACTCCTCCAACATGAATACAAACTGTCACATAACTGACTGAATAAAAACTTCCCATTCATGTCCTCATAAATGCATTTTAAAAAGAAAAGAACTCTAAAGTTCACGTCTTTGTCTGAATTATAGTCATCACATTTTCAAACTGTTCTTCCTGCATTGTCAATGTCTGCTAACACACCTTGGGAAGCAGACAGGCTTTTAATTTGCTCTTCTAAATATCACGTCTTAGTTTCACACTCTGCTTCGGGCAGATACACACTGTATATTCATGCTGAGTTAATTTTAGGACAGGGAAACTGGCTCACAGTCAGGGAACAGGCTTGTGATCAGAGATCCACATCCATTTCGCTCCCAGTGAAGATGATAAGTAGCTCTCCTCCTTATCACCAAAAAAAGAGTAAAAAAATGGTTTTCTTATATGAGTGGGAGAGGCAATTTTCCCTAATAAGTCTTCTCCTATTGTTAGCTTCACATAATTATTCTCCATTAGCAGAAAGGAGAAGACGGGCTTAACCAAGAAAGGCCAAAACCAGAAGAACTTGAAATCTTCTGTCTTTAAGGCAGCGAGCAGAAGGTCAGTGTGGGAACTTTGCTTTCATTTTATGTTAATCTCTCAGTCAAACCATTTCAGCAAGGACACACAATCACTTGGCAAGTGAAAAATGGAGGAACTTTCAGGTTAATCTGTGAATATTATTCCAATTTCAGCACAACTTTGGCCTTGAAATTCCAGCCAGATTGGGGGAGGATGTGGTGATAGTCGATTATCTGCTCAGGTGAAATAGTTTGGGCAGAAATATCAGGAGACGAAATAGAAAAGTTTAAGAAGCTAGAGTAGCAATTTCTGAAGAGACTGCACTGTGATGCAGAATGCTAAAGATGTTGAATGAGTAAAGCATTGTCTGAAAATGGTTGAATGAAGTGTTGAAAAGTTTGCACTGAGCTGAAAGCAGAATGCATGCATAGCATGAGTAATAAAAGTAATATAACACAGTATACATGGCAATAGTAATGGCCACAGAGCTGGATTCCAGTTTATTTATATTCCTGGGGTTAGCTTGTGTGCCCTGTAATTTGCAAAAAGGTTGAGGAGGTGTGTCTCACATGCCAGGTTTGCCTCAGTGCAATCACGCTTACCTTCATAATGAGAGGAGAGCATCACTGTATGTAGAACTGTTTAAGTTACATTAAAATAAATCAGATCATTGTTTAATAGATCTCTTTTAAAATATGCGTATGTGCTGTGGGTAGAGTATGTGGTCAGTTTGGGTTTTGTGATGATGCTTGGAAGGTGAAGCAATGTGGGTTGATCACGAAATAGCGTTAATGTGAATATATTTATGTGTTAGGACTCTGCAATATTTTGTATTATGATCTCATTAGTTTGAGTTTAATTGAGTTGTTGTTTAAGCAGGCATGAGTGTGTTTGTGGTTGTGTCTGTTCTTAATATTCATTAAAATGTTGTAAGAGTAGATTAAATACTTTGGGTAAATGCAGTATGGGTAGTATGAATTAAAAACAATAAGTAGTATGCACTTTTTGGTAATGTCCACTTTTTATACTTTGTTGTGAAGTAAAACAAATGAAAGTATTTCAATAAAATATTCATAAAATTTTCAGAAAAAATTTAATTTGACTTTTATTACGGAAGCCCATGAAGGCCATTATTTTTTACAATGAATATGCTTCATTTACTTGAGATCAACAAATCTTTTCTCATGCCACCCAACCTCAAATTCAACTGCGTTAATTTTACAGTCAAATTGTCTGTAGTTCAATTGAACGTTACCTTTTGCAGTTTGCAGTCCAAAATTTAACAGGAATCTTCAAGAAAGAAAAGATTTGATTTCCGTTCATGGAGTTAAAGCATCAGTCATTTGCCAATAGAACCCAACTTTCCATGGTGCTACTGAACACATCATAGTCACAACCTGTAAAATTTGGTGTGTAACAGAATATAAAGCCTGGATGATGTGACTGCAGTTGAATTGAAGGATGGGTATCATAAGGAATTGTCCCAAATTATCTCAAGATAACAAGTAAATAAGCCACAACCTTGAGACAATGGAGCTAATTCATTGTTGCAGATCATGACCTTTGTTGGAAGTAGTTGGAGAGTCACCAATGATAACAGTTTGGATAAATGGATAATAGAGGGTGAGTTTTTAAAAACAGATCCAAAGATCCTGTCTGGGGCACATCTCCGGGAATAAAAACCAAATTCAAACTTTTTGACTTCAGCAAACACATCAAATAGTTTGTACAATATTTTCCACACGCTGTGATTCCCACCCTCGTTTCCTTCACAGACATTGTTTTCCATGCTTATACTGCGATGCTTCTGACATTTCAGTCGACGCACACATGCAATGATTCACCTCAGCTGTAGACAAGCGTGATGCCTAGGTGTTTACTCCAGCCTGCAATCAACTGTCTAGTTTGACGCTGAGTCTCGGTGATCTTGTCAGCAGACGCACATATTGCACGCTACATCAAACAAACACGAGCGTGCGCGTACCAAGACACACGTGTGCGCGTATCAGAGAGAGAGATTGAGCCAGCATGGGTTGTTAAGCTTGCGGCTTGAATCAGTGGGATAGATCTGTTCGGCATCGAGCCTTGTCATTGCTGTCATCTTAATTTTGGGCTTGGCATGTCCACAAATCTCCCCCCGCCCCCAATCACTAAACACCCCACCTCCACCGGGAGCTTCCTTTGCAGCGCTGTCATTACAGTGGAAATAGAAAGGACACCAGCCATAGGTTGCTCCACTTCTATATGAATCCGACCCCCTATATCCCAATCAGCACAGAGCAAACTTCTCCTGCAGCTGGAAAAAAAAGAGTCTGTTTGAAAAGATCCGTTTTATCTCACTTCTGCAAATGCTTGGCCCTCATTTCACCAAGCTCTCCCCTGTGAAATATATCCCTCCTACTGGAGCCAAAGCCCACGGGGGCCAAAAGCCAGTGAAGCCTCTTATTGAAATTGCCATCTTATCAGGCGAAATATCGCCGAGACATCGCTTCACAAATAGAGTGGTAATAAGTCCTGGTCAAGTGAGGTGCCGTTTTATATCAGCCCCCCCTTAGCGTACAATGATGCAGTTTTTATATTACTGAGATGTGTGGAAGATAAAATGGCATCACAGCAGTGGTCGAGTCTCCAGGCCGCTCCAGGGAAGAGCTGTCAGAAACAGAGCTGGATAAGCGAGGGAGCACACACACACACACACACACACACACACACACACACACACACACACACACACACACACACACACACACACACACACACACTGACAGTACAGTGTGTCATAAATTATACTATTACAGAGCATATTCTGGTTTAATAGTGCAGATAAACGGTAAGAAAAGAGCAGAGAGTAAAGGTGGAGGGGAGTGAGAGTCCATGAAAGGTTGATATGAGGCCAGTAGTTGACATAACTGCCGAAAGGGTTTCATAAATACCTATAAATCAGGTAAATGGCTGAAAAAGTTGCAGAAAAGCGAAGAGAAATAATCAGAATAATGACTTGAAGTAACGCAGAAGTGGCTAAAAACAGCACTTTATGAACTGGAGAGGGGTATTATTCAAATTTTATTGACACCAATGCCATTATAAATCCTGCTTATTCATCCAATTCTTCATAGATTCCCGTATCTAAATTTTCTGGGTACAAAAAGTAGCTTTTGGGGGTTTTCTATTGAGTTTATGAGTAAATAAATACAAAATTGGTTGATGGATGTAAACAAATAAATAAAAATAACCAAAAAATCATGTCAGGTGATGACAATGTATTGTTTTGTTTTATGTTATTGACTGAAGTAGGCCAGCAAGGGAAGCTTTTAGCTGTTTGGAACCTTGAGCTTGCCGTAGTTCTGCTGAAGTCACAGTACCTGTTAGTATTTGGGTCAACAGTATTGTTCACATGATGTTAGAAATTTAGAAATTGTGTTTTACATTAGGAGATGTACAAGATTTTGAATGTATAGAATCTTAATCTCTTGTGAGAGAGTTATATACATTTCTTTGTGTGTTCAGTTTTGCAGCTTCTTCAGGAAAACTTCAAGCAGAAAATCCTGAATCAGAGTTTTCTTGGCAAACTGTCATTTATCTGCTAAGCTAAGATAGCTGGGGCGGAGTAATCAACGTAAGGTTCGGCCTTTCAGGGGTGATGTAAATAATCCATACGGGAATTGTTAAGAATAAAGGTTGACGTTGATGGATTGAACCATTTCTTATGGATCGTCAATACTATCTCCAATATTAATGGGAATAAAGTACAAGATCTTCGATTACATGCTCATGTTTTCTGCATTGTACTATGAAACAGCTGCTCTAAGATTTTTTGCCTTTTTTATATCTGTCACTGCAACTCTTACCCACACACTCACAGTTCAACCCTCCTCTCAATGCTCCCTGATTCTGGGATATGTCCTAATCTTAAACCACTATCTTCAAAAGGCCATATGCCATGCTTCTCTTTTGGGGCTGCCTCAGATTGCCTCCCAGTAAGCACTTTCTGGGGAGCTCTGGGGGGATTGCTCTGTTTGATCTATGCTACCTGAACGACAATGGAGCTGCCGAGGAGGATCCCCCTCTCTCTGATCTCTTCCACATGCCGGCAGCGCACTCCCGTCTCCCCGTGGGCCGGGCTAATGCCTTCTGAGAAATACAACCCATTTCATAGCTGCTCTATTCCAGCTATTTCAACTCCGATGGTTCAGTGTCTGTAATCCAATTGGAGTTTTAGATATCTGTGGCCACAGCGAAAGCCAAGCAGCGGTTTTCCAAGGTCAGTTCACTGGTGATAAGAAAGTCCCAGCCATGATAAAATACTGTCCTTTGCCTACTTTACTCTGCAGACTCAAAGCGTGTCATTTCCATGATTTAGCGGTGGGAAGTGCAGCACAGATGACTGGACTCTTACTTCTGGTCTTTCTTTAACCAATCATAGTAATCAACATGATGATAGGGTAAACATAAGACTGACATAACACTGTCATAAACATGACATGGCATCTATCACTAAGTTGAAGAAGGCTTCATGCATTTTAATGAATGTTGTTATTAGAATAGAATAGAATAGAATAGAATAGTCTTTATTGATCCCCCATGGGGGAAATTTCAACGTCACAGCAGCTCACAAACATTCAAAGTGCTAAAGATGCAACAATAAAATAAGATTAAAAAAAATTGAAAAAAGTAGAATAAGAAGAAAAACAAAAAAACAAAAAAGATAAAAAAATAAGATAAAAAATTAGCTTTGGTAATAATTATAATAATAATGACAACAACAATAATCATTATTGTTATTATTATAATTTCCCCTGCCATTATCATTATTACTATAATAATAAAGACTTAAAATAGTTATTAGGAATCGTAATTTAGAAAGAAATATATTAAAACTTGCACTATTTACATAGAATGATGGTACACAATCCCAAAAGAGAGGAACAATGAAAAGTGATGTGCAGAATTTTTTTTTTTTTTTTTTTTTTGATATTTTGATCAAATGACATGAGGAACATTAAGTGCCATTTGGGGAATTATGTTACCTTTGATGCAAAGTCAACATTGTTTGGGGATGTATTTGATATAACAGCTTGACTTTGTTGGCAAAACAGTGGCAGAATATGTCTTATTGTAAATACAAGTTGTTATATTAAATACATCCCTGAACAATGTTGACTTAGCATCAAAGGTGACATAATTCACTGAATGACACTTAATAACAACATTCATAAACATGTATGAAGCCTTCTTCAACTTAGTGACACACGTCATGTCATGTTTGTGACAGTATTATGTCAGTCTTATGTACACCCCTTCAAGTAAAGTGTTACCACTATGATTAGTCCCAGTTAGGAATAATCTTCTTGGTAGGTGGAACCAAAAGTGAACGAGACCAGCTTGAGACATCCATTCCATAAAATATACCACTGGGAGACAAATGTCATGTCACACAGGGTGGAGGCAGTTGTGGAACTGACAATGATGAAATAAGTGGAGGTGATATTGATTTTCTTTCACGCTTATACTTAATTACTTTTAAAAGTCAGTATCATTAAATTAATGGAACCCAATCGTCAGTTTAAGGTCAACAGAAGCAGAGAGTGAATGGCACCAATCCAGCTTCCTCTCTCTCTCTCTGGATACTGGTGTGTCCCCTGGGAGGTGTGGGCCGTCCAGAAGTATACGCCAGCATATGGTCACGTTTTCTGAGCAGCACACTCTCAAAACTATCCATTGCTTTGCTGGCAGATTTCCAGTTGAATAATGTTGAGATGAATGTTTATTCTGGAGAAAAAAAGGAATAGAGCCACGGTTCTCTGAGGAAGCTAGTGTTGCATTCGATCAGGCTGCACAGTGACTTAGTGAGCAACTAGTTTAAAAACAACAAGAAGATTTTATTATATAATCGAGCATCCCCCCAAAAGAGTGCACACAATCTGCACAGGAACAAACATTTTACGGATGTTGAGAATGTAAAACAGGATGAGATCTTCGTTAATCTCATGTCCTGAGTTATCTAAGTCTGCAATAATGTATAGTTAATGTGTATTTATGTAGATTTTAATCCTGGGTGAACAAGACCCGAGACAAATTCCCAATGAGTTCCAACTAAGTGAAAAGCTATTGCATGCAGCAGCCGTCGAAAGATCACCCTCAGAAAAAAGCCATGACTTCCTGTTGCCAGCAGGGGGCACCTTATTTTGATGTGATAAACACGTGCATGCACTGAATGTCTTGTCTTAGCATTTTGGCCCAAATCCAACATTTCACATTAAAGTTATTCAGGTTTGCATGTTTCTGAAAACATGGTCAACTTTGTACGTTGTTCTCTTTAAATAACTGTCCGTCGTCAATGTGTCCAGTATACGCATTCAATTTGAAGAGGATCTGAATGAACTTTTGGACTAGTTTATTAAAATATGCACCCTATAAATCGTCAAATCAGACATAAACTGAAATTTCCAAACTTCCTGTTCAAAATCGACAATGCTTGTAAGAGACTTTTTTGTAGGTCTTGGTATGATAGATGTGCACAAAATATTTCAGACCTGTAGCTCAAAGTAGTGAGAGGGGCTGTGTTTTTCTCACCTCGGGGTGCTGTGAAGTGTGTACTGGAACGAAAACAGTGGATTTATTTATGTTACCACTTGAAGCATACTGAAGACATGCAATTTCGGGGTTAAAGAGGCAGGAACGAGAAAAGGAAGAAGAATCCTCTAACTTCAAAGAACAATTTGAAATTTACATGGGGGGGTCACTGGTACTGGTGAGTTTGGTTTTTGTCCCTGGTCCTTATTACCCACATTTGATACACATTTGGGGCACGTAAACAGTGTCAGTCGTTCTTGTTTGGGGTTTCCTCGCCAACCCTGTTGTCAGGCTCCGGCCTTAGTCATATTGGAACCAGTTTTTCAAGTAATGAAGTTTCAAACACTTATGTAACTAAAGTTGTAAGCACAGTTAAAAATAAGCTCTTGCATTCTTGCCAGTAATTTGTCCTTGGATTTATTGAAACCCTCTTGCGTAGTACCCATCTTTAGATCTAGAAAGAACTCCATTTGAAAATCCACAGCAACAGAAACATCAAGTCAAGGGTCTCAATTTTCCTTTTCATGTGAGCAAAATATTCTCAAGGTTCAATGTAGAAAGAGCTTCATGCAGGACATGAGAATATTTTTAGAACCAAAAAACATTACTCACCCTCAAACGACTCTTTGCCACAGCTTTCAACCCCAGAGGAGGAGGCAGCATGAACACAATTCCACGGATCCTTGAACCCACCACAATATTTGACAAAGCCAGAGTGAGCGTGTGAGTCAGTGTGAGTTTTGCACCTTTGTACTGTTGTGATACAAGCTTTTAACACCACAGCTACATCACACTGCTTGACCGCTGGTGAAACTCTTGACACCTCTGCTCTCACTCTGGATCGGTTGAGTTTGCAGCCGATGATGAAATATTAAGGTCTGATGCTAAAAGGAACCAATTATAAAGTGCCTTTTGCAGCACCAAAACCTCTGCACGAACCAATAAAGATAATCTAAGTCTCTGAGTCTGCTATCGGCTTCAACTATGAATATATGTATTGAAAATACCGGACATTTTCTTTCTTTAGGTCAAGGGTGGAATGGAAAAACACAAAGTATAGCAGAAGTTAATGTTTGTGCTCAGATTTAATGATTGTACTGACTTCACATGAGTCAAGGGTAAAAAACTGAAGTGTGACACTTCACAAAAGCATCAGAACACTCCGGTAACTTTTCAGTGAACTCTCCAGGGTCTCTAAGGCCGTGAAAAAGAAAAACTGAACCTTGATGCAGACACAGGGCTCTGACAGCCATAACTGATAGCTATAACTCAGGAGGGATTTAAGCAGAAAGCTCACTTTGCTTGTTGAGCTATTGATGTGTTGACCGATCTGCTCAAAGCCCAACTAAACCTTGGCTCGAATGCAGGCATCCCACTGGGACTGCTTTACAATGGAAAGGCAAACATTAACCTAGTGTTTGGCTTTTACAAAGAGGTAAAACAAATGTTTTTCAAACAGAATGGTGTTTTTAAGGGCCAATGGGGACTCAGATTTACACAGATCTATTGGCAAATATGGAATATTACTCCCAAGCGTTCCTGTATCAGCGCCTGAAAATAAGACAAGTTTTTCTACAGACAAATTCTACAAATGTCCCTGAAGTCAAACCAAATGGTATCTTTTAAAAAGTCTTTTTTCATTATTGTTGCCTTTTTGGAGCTACCAAAAAGCTGGGAATGGAGAATGATGGGTGTGATTATCAGACAGAAGCAACCTGGTATGTTTAAATTAGGACAGCAAATAAAGATGTTCAGAATTCAAATCAAAAAGCAAACAATTTTTCTGAAAAACTCTCAAAAACATTAAAAAAAACAAACCCTGCTAAAATGGCTGGTGGAGTTGTTTCAAATATGTTAATTGTCTACAAGTGTCAGTAGTGAGGCATTCACTTTGCTAAAGTTAATGTCTGAGAACATGTTTTTTCAAATTGTGTGTGCTTTTTGTCCTTTTCCACACACTATAATTAAGTTGCCGCAGCTTTTACCTGCTTCCTATTGCTACCATCTACACCACTGTTCTTTTACACATCAAATTTGACTGAGAACTTCCTGAAAGCTCTGTAGAAAAGGGAAAATATGATATAACTTTGTGTCAAAAAGAATTGAAATATCGCCAAAGTACTTCAAGTTTAAGCTAAGCATTAAGGTGCAACTGAACCGTGAAATTCAGTATTTGTATGTTGCTTTACATATTAGTTTATCTGTTCCAGTACAGTAGTGATCAATGCTAATTACCATTGACTGAGAAATTCACCAAGTAATTATTAAGTACTGTCTTTTACTCATTGGCTTCCAGACCCACAGAATATTATGTTCTATGACTATGTGAACCTTGAAACTACCAAAAGAAGGAGTAGAATCTCTTCATTCATCGCATAAAAAAAAGCTTGTTTCTACCTTTTTCTGTTCCTTAGTAATCAACTGTAGAACAAGGGCTAGTTTCACCAAAATCACCTGTTTTTGACCAATCAAGTCAGAGCTCCATCCTCTGATTCTTTCCGTGAACCCGTCATGATTTCTCACAATCACGACACATTCTCCACTTGAGTATGAACTGCCCAAACTTTTCCAACGTCCACCGTCATCTCTCCTCATAATCTTTGCTGATCTCTTATCCAAAAAGAGTTTGATGCCACCTACAGGGCTCAGTTCTTCAAATCACTTGTCTACAAGACTAATATTGATGGACAAGCTCCACCAGATTGTCCCTCAGTTTGCCCCAGTGAAAAACAGTTGAAGTCTTTGGAAGTTAATGAGTCAAAATGGGTGGGACCATGAAATATCCTGATTGAAACAAAAAAAAAAAGCAGTACATCAGGAGGCACATATACGTCTTCAAAAATGACCATCCTTCCAGATTCTATGGTAAATTTAAAAACAGTCACATCCTCAGAATAAATAGCACCAGCAGCAGCTGCAGTGAAGAGGCTGTACAGCTTAGATACCCTCATAAATTAGACTGATTAGGTAATTGACGATTAAAGATGCAAAGCCATATGCTTGAACAGCTGAATCTCTCATCCACTTCAAGACAATTTATACTTTTAAGTTGACCAATTAATAAGTGCCAACTACTCTAAATGAAGCTGTTGAATCACTGACTGAACAACAAAGCTTTGCAAACTCAAATATTCAACACGCTTGTCCCAGTTTTTGTACTTCCAAAAGGTTTGGATGTGTTTTAAAATCATGCTGATGTCAAATTTATAAGTGAGAGCAGGAGGACCCAGGTGCACTGAGAGTTTGTGGACAGTGAGATATGATATCTAAGTGTGTCCAATAAATCCACTTTCAGGTTATGTGTTCATGTTTTAAACATACCCTCTCAATTGCAAATGTTCTTTCTGCATGAGAATTAAAATTCAATTACCCGCAGATGTGATGAAATGGCTTTTCTTCTGGAACATACTTTTAGCACATCTATTTCCTCTTTGTCGCTCCTGATGCAATTACAGAAATGCATTAGCGGGAGGGAAGATTGGAAATGAAGCAGTCCGGGGGGAGGGGGAAGACGTGAGTCAGAAAACTGATAATTGATAATGATGTCTGTGGTTAAACGATAATGCCAAATGTCCCTCTCTGTGCCTGAAGAAGGGATTAGTCTGTGATCTGACTTTGTCATGGCATTTAAATGATCAGAAGTTCTTAGAAATGGTCGACATTTCTTTCCCCCAGCTTGTTTTATAATCGACATTCATGGATTTGTTAGTAGAATTTGCGAGCAAAGAACTTCTTTTTGTATTTATGTACCAAGTTTTCAAAGGGCTCTCCGATACATCACTGCCAACAGAAGGGAACAATCACTGAGATTGAAATAATGAAAAAGAGAAAAGGGTGTTCGCGTCAATATATCATTCAGCACTGTGAGATCTTAAGGGAAGAAGAATTGCACCGCTGTCAGACATCGTTCAAACTGAAGTCTGATTCTTATTCTTTAAGTTTGGTCTATCATTTATATCAGTCATGATAACATTGTGCAATAAATTAATGGCTGAAAAGATAGAAACATTGCAGAATTCAGAGTGACAAGGCTGGAGACGCGAGTGTTGACAGGTTGTGAATATATATTTTAAAGGTTATCAATGGTATGGTTCTGTCTTATTGCACAGTAAAAATGTTTGTGCACAACAGGGAGGTGAGAAAAGTTAATGTTGACTGTCTTATTGTCTGACTTGTGCAACATCTGTTATCACTGCAGCAGTGTTGCATAAATACCAAACCTAAACGATCATTTTATATAGAAAACTTCGTAGTTTAGGCATACTTCTCTATAAAAAAACTTACTACAATGCTTTGAGAATGAGTCATTTTTCCGAAAGTGGGGTCACCTTTTATTTAGGGTCTAATTAAAGCCCTGTTTCCACCAAGTGGTCTGGTATGGATCAGTACAGTTTGTGATCCTGTTTGGATTTCCATAGCCAAACATGCCCTTCTTGCCAACAGTCACGTCAGCTATGTCATAGTGTGACAAAGTGTTACTATACTATGATAATTTTGATCTTAAATAAATTACTCAAAGGTCTTAAATTTGTCAGGGCAGGATTTGTTAATGTTTTACTGATTTTTTTTTTTTTGTGGGACTTTTCATGAAGGAGATTAAGAGTGAAAACTGTCTTGCAAGCTGCTGATATAATTCATCTGCATCGTCGCCAGGCAGTCTATAACTATGGGTCATTGTTTGTACTTTTACATACATATATTAACCAATGAAGCAACTCTTTGTTCAATAAACAGTCAAAAAATAAACTCAAATGAGTCTCATTAAGTGACACACGCTATGATCTAGCAGGACCCTCAAACCATCTACCATATTTATGTGTTTTTGGTCTTAAACTTCATTCAAAGTGGCATTAAAAAAGTCTTAAAAAGTCTTAAATCTGACTTGCCAAAACTTGCAGGTACTCTGTTATGGCCTGCTGCAATATTCTAATTGTGCACAGGGCAATATTTCTTTGACCTCAGATGTGTCAGAATACCAGATTTATTTATTTTTTCAGTGGATGTTTTATGCTCTGCACCAGTGTTACTCAACTGTGGCCAACCAAAGAAAACTATCTTAAAGAAAAACAAACAAAGTGGTGAAAAGTGACAAGAAAAGACAAGACGTAGAAATAAAAATAAGCCTAAGGTGGCAGAAATGGTCAAAAAGCTGCAAAAATGGGTGAAAAAGGGTGAGAATAAGGGAGAAAACTCAGAGAATGGTCAGAAAGTGGTACTTCTTTCTAATTTTCTGAGACATTGAATTTTGGGGTCCCAAGTCTCCAAACGTCCTCTTCATGTTTGATTAGCAGATGTGTTCCCCTAAAATTAATCTCAGTCATTTCTCAGCAGTTCCTCTCATCAATCCAGAGAAACCACCCACAGAAAAAGACTCTTTCGAGAAATAACGTAAGTACAAGAGCAAAGACTTGTCTCCAACATGATGTTTAAATGTGAACATGTTGACTTACTGAAGCGGTCCAGGATCTCAGAGCAGCGGAGCGTGAAGCTTTATGGTGGGAGATTACAACAAGAGCCAGGCCTCTATATCTCTGTCCACGCCTTGAGGGGCTCAATGGTTATCTGGCCTTTTCTCATTAAGTGGAAGATGAAAGCGGGGGCTCGTCTTCGGTCATGAATCCCTTAGAGAAAACCTGGACGGGGACATTAATAAAGGCCTAAAGTCTGAAGGGAATCACTCCAGTCATATCTCTCATGGCTGAAAAAAAGGAGTCTTTTCTCAGTGTGTTGTTCATATAAGCCACCACTTCCACCCTCCTATTTCCACGTAGCGTGATCTTACTTAAACCACAGCGCTGTCTCCTCATAGCAGACTGGGTTAAATCCCCTAAAGCCCCAGAGACAGTGAGGGGTGTTACAGTTCAACAATGAGGCTGTTACGGTCGGCTGCTCTGTGTTTAACATTATAATATCATATATGTACTCCTGTCCTAAAGCACCAAGAGACTTCCAATAAGAGAAGAAACCTGACCATGTACAGAGTAGATATGAAATGTATATCTATAATGAAAAGAAGTGTTAAATAGGTCAAACGTTCAGTCCAGAACAACGGGAATAAATGGCTTTAAAAAGTGCAGACACAAGCGGTGGTGGGATAAACACGACGGGATGACCAAGTAGGTTTAAAGTTCAATTATAAACCTCACTTCGTCCCCATGGATGAAAAAAAAAGTAATTTCCAACCAGGTTCTTAATCTTTTAATTGTTTCAATTATGACTCTTGGTTATTTGTACTCACCGTAGTGCTGGCGAGATAACCACATTACTGCAGCGGTGCACTTTTTAAAAGTTCACTTCAAGGGATGTTAATATTTCTTCTTCGTCTTTAGGATTTGCACTCCTTGTTTTGAATTTTAGTGTTTGTGTATTGCTGTTGAATAAATACATTAAAAGAAAAGAGTGTAACTTGCATCAAAGAGAAGTGGACCCAAGCATGCATGGGGAGGACTGAGCTGACGGGGCAGGAATTACTGGGGGATTTAAAATGTTCAAGGTGTCTGTTTTAAGAAGTATATCACAATTTGAATCAGCATCAGAATCAGATATAATCTATTAAATTCAGTTTACAACAGCTCTTAATTTGATACAGCAGGAAGAAAACAAATGGAATAGAGGTAATAAAATAAGAAATGGGTTCAAAAATCATTAAAAAAATAATACGCAGGGAGTACTAGAGGCAAAAAAAAAAAAGTACATTGTTTTCATTCCAATTATGGCAGGATGGACCGTGTTAAACAGATTTTGCACACTGAGCAGGTGTTAAGATATGACATGATGTTTTTTCACAGATTTACAAAAAGTGTAGGGTCCACACATAGATGAATAGATGCATAAATATGTCCAGGTAGATAGAATAGTCCTGTGTCTGTAGCCTGATTTAAAGAGAGTTTAACAAGTTAAATAAGTTAAATAACTTGATATCAAAAAGGAACAGTGAAATAAAGATAAAAGTCAAGTCATAAAGTACAAAAAAGTTGGAAAACAAGCAGGAGCAGCAGTAACAAGCTGCCCACACGCAGAAAAGGTTTCTTTTTTCAGTTTCATATCATCAAGAAACTAGAAAATCTTGTAGTATAGATGTAATTCATTCAAAGAGCCCCCCTAATGTGTCTTTTTAGAGGTTTTAGACACAAGATATTGGTTGACCCCAGGAGCACTGGATCCTGTCGACCATAATAATGAGAAAAGACTCAAAAACTTCTGCTGCAATCAATTTTCAGAATTGTTAAATTTATGTTTTTTTTCTGCGAGCACAACAATAATCCTCTGCTCACTTATTTAGAATTCTCTCTCTTTCCTTCCCATGGAGCCCCATTTGATCAAATGAAAGATACCACACCACTGGGCATTAAAATAAGCTGATAAGCTTGGTAGATTTTAATTAAACCGCAGTGACCCACTGGTGGCTCAGACTTCAAAAAGTCATGCTCTCTGAGCTTCACACAAGATCTGCAGACCCTTATTTTAAATTCCAGAGCCAAGCCCAAAAAAGTTTCTAGAGATGCAGAAGATGTGTGATCACACTTTTTTGCAATGGCTTGTTTTTTTTTCTCTCAACAAAGTAGTGGAGCCGAGAAATCGATGTAAAACTCGGAGCTTCATTTAAATGTGAGATGGGAGATGATTCGCTTTGTGTGAGATATTGTGTGAATGGAGGTGCGTTTTTAAAGGCAGTGTGAGGAAATTTCACATTACACTGATTTTGTTGACCCTAGACAAAACTAGTCATGTTTTTCCAAGATAAAAAAATAAATTTCCCACTATCATCCACTGTTGTAGAGATTTTTGTCTTGCCAAAGTGTGAAAAGAAACAAACAATACTGATCCCTCTCTGAAATCCTACTTTTATTGGACTTCGGCAACTTTTGCAGGATGCAGAGTTATGACGTGATGTGTTGATTTTTTTAGCACCATTGAATAAAAACCTATTGTAGCAGCCGGAGCAAATCTTCTGATGCATTATGGTTTGTATAAAGAATGACCCATGTTATTGTTACTGCTAGGTGTCATCATGTGTGTTTCAGTGTCCCAATTAAAGGGGCTGTGAGGACGATCCAACAAAGGTGTGTTTTTTTAACCAAAGAATGGAGATTGGTACGAAAGCCATCAAAGGTTGTGATTCCCTACAGTAAATTTGCTTTGTTTTCTCAATATAACGATGGAAAACTTAAGCTCTTAAGCTGATGATTTTGTTTTGGACGTCTTTGCTAATGTTGTCCCAGCATCAGCAATGAGCACATGATGTTATGTAAATCATCTCAAGACAAGCTCATAATGCTTGCTTTGTATGTCTTATGGTAAAACTTACCAGAGGAGATCTAGCAGACACATCCCAGTGAGGGTCAAATATTGACTTGGCTTTTTTTGCAGACCCAGACACAAGCACTGAAACTCTCCTCATATCCTAAATTGCACCATGTAGGTCATGAAGAGGCATCAGTTTATGAGTAAGACTTCCAAAGTTAACTGAAAACTTCTTACAGAGCCTGTATAGGGTCAAATATTTGACATTTTTTGGTACACTACAGCCTTCTCTTTTGTTTTGAATGAGTATCGTACAAACTCCTCACAGGCAAGAAGCCCAGACTTGACCCCAAGATCCACCTCAAACTTGACCCATCCACAAACATATAAGGAAGAGCTTGAGTTCTTAAAATAACACTTCCAAGAGTACAGCATTTTCCCATTTCTGCGCCCAGGTCAGAAGTCATCCATGCCCAGAGTGCAAATCTGGTCCAGATAAGACAAAGTTAAGAGATGGCGCCTGAGTTAAAGCTTGGCAGAGTAAAACTTCGAAGCCACCCCAAAATCTACTAAGATGGATGTCTGGAAATACTCGACAAAAGCACATCTAATGAATTTTAACGACCCCTCCCTCATCTCTGGCTGGGCAAGACAAAATAGAGAAACACAATGTTCTGCCTGGGAGGTTTGACAGAGATATCAAAAATAGACTTTTCCAATTGCTCTGTGAATTCAACCAATTAGAGGCAGATGAAAACTTCCTGACAGAATGACTGATGTGAAATGTTGTTGCAAATTAAGTCTGTATTTTACACGTCTTGGCTGTCAGACCGTCAAGGTGTATGCTTTAATTTGTCTCGACAATTAACCAACATCCCAGACGAAGGAAATCCCATCCCGGTCTATTTGTTGGTGAAGTTATAACGCTTTAAACGGGATATCATAGATCAAACAAGAAAGAAAAAAGAGTTGTGGAATGAAGACTGAAGGGGAATTGAGACTTTGTGAGCCGTGGCAGCAGGGAAACATTAAAGGAAAATGTTGATCCGTGCAGAGATGGGAAATATAACAATTCTTCTGTACATGAACTCCACACTTTACCTGATTTTTGTGGTGCAGCTTCTCGTCCTTGTGCTGAATTTCTCCCCCAGATTGGCTGGTGAACTCTCATCATCAAATACCAAGAAGCAATCTTCAAAAATAATGGAGCTTGGAATGAAAGATGGAAGCCAATAAGCCATGAATAGAAATAGATTTACATCGTGATTATAATTTGGAATAGGGAGCGGAGTTTGTGGTCAATGTAGAGTACAAATATACATTAGAAAAGCATACTCTGTGTACAATTCAATAAGCACCCTCTGAATGACACCAAAATAATGGCCTCCCAGTTTAATAGTTCCCACTGTGAGAGGAAAGATGTTTTTTAGGTCTGCGGAAGATGATAACTTGTAAAGTTTGTGTGAAAGAAATCATAATTTCAAAACGTCTGTCGGCTCTCGGGGAAAATGTTTCCAGACATTGTTTGCTCTGTTTTATCTGTTGAATTTGCAAGTCTTGCAAGTTGACAGAGAAAAGACGCGACTTGAATGGAATGAAGTCATTTTAATTCAATCTTTCTTTAGTTTTTTCCTGGCAAATAAGTTTTAGGTTTCCTCTTACGACTCCCTCTGTTTGATGAGAAATGCCAGAAGAAATGAAAGCCAATCAATCCAAATGACGACGGCTGGGCTCGTGGACGGGAGATTGTAGGGGAGCTTTCTGTCTCGGGCAGTTTGATATATCTTCATCTGCAGTAATAACAGTCATTCCTGCAGTCGGAGCCCTTCCTGGTTTCTAACTGGGTTTTGAATGACTACCTTGTGAATTACCTGCGAGAGCCGTGCCGCTAATGGCTTTTTAATCACCTTGAAATCACTATATCCAGCGCTAAAACCAGCTTCCTTTTACATGTGGAGAAACTTCCCATTTCGTCTTAACGATTCTTCCGAACTCAGGCTGTGATTGTCTTTCTGCCGGCGTCTGTTTAGGGGTTAAGATGGTCGCCATTCTCTGGTTTTCCTCTATGTCTTCTCTGTCAGAGCGGAAAGAATAATTAATAAAAAAGGAGAAACAGAAGGAAACACTGTTATCCCTTCGCTGAATGTACAGGGAGGTAATCTCAATTGAGTCAAATCCATAAAAAGATGGTATTAGACTTTCATGGTGTAGCGTCACTGCAGAGTCACTAATAAGGAAATTAATCCTATCGCTACGGCTCAGAGGCTTTCCCTGCCTCGCCCTGCTTTCCTAATCTATCATTTCCCCCCCTTACAAACAAATACTACGCTCATTCACTCATGTCATTGTAGATATAATGGAGGAAATGCAAAAGCATGAAAGAGCCACCGGTTTAAAGTGTCAACTCCTGTTAGTGTAAAACCTGTGTGTATCGGAAAAAAGCAGCTTGCAGAGTGCTGGCATCGGGAATGAGTGGGCAGCTGAAACACTTTGCTCTGAGGATTTGCCAGCTCCTCACAGCCATTAAAGTGGCGGCGTAATGGTTTGAGAAAGGGCCAGAAGCCGCGCTCTGCAGTGTCATATGTGCTCACCGGAACACTGAAGCGGTTCAGTGGTGTCCTTTATTACAGTTTTAGGGGATAAGACACTGCTCAGGTGTCTGCTAACGGCAGGAGCAGGGGGATCACACACAGCGCAAAACTTTAACAGCAAAAGAAGAGCTGGAGATGATGATTTCAACATTATTTAAAGGAGTTTGGAGCAGGCACCAGTGACCACTGCAACAAGGACTAAAGCTTCTGTGCACTCAAACCCCCAGACCAGTGGTTTCCAGCCTTTCCCAACCCAAGGCCCGCTTTAAGCCTCAAAAATGTTTAATGCCCATCTATCCCATAATTATGGAGGCTATATAATTCTCATAGTACTTGACAAAGCCTTAGAGCACGCAACACAAAGCAGTAATCTGTGTCCGTCGAAAAAAACACTGTTAACTGAGCACTGTACTTTCTCCAACCACTTCTTTTTTGTTTGACAGCAGGTAGATCACCTGTTAATTCACCTTTGGTGTCTTATCTTTTCTTTTGATAGTCCCTGTTGCTAGCCAGCTATCCATCTTCATACTCAAGTTTCAGCCATCAAACATAAACAAGTCAAGAGCAATGCAAAGTGGTCTCACCAATAAGAACAGAAGTTCCTACACTGCAAAAATGCAAATCCAAGTCAGTGTTTGTGTGTCCTTTTTAGTAAAAAATGTGTTTTTAGTCTTGACATGAGCCAAATTCAAATGACAAGACCAGAAACATGACTTACTTCAAGATTATTGCTGAGTTGCTTGTAACGAGTAACAATATCTGCCATTCGGGTTAAAAAAAAAAAAAAAAGGTTGTCCAATTTCTTGAAATAAGAATACTGTCTTAACAAGAAACTTTTTCTTACCCTGTTTCCAGATTTTTTTTTTTCACTTTTGTAATACGTAATTCAGACATCAGTTTTGTCTTTAAATAATTTGAAACAAGACATTTTTCTGGTCTAGTCTGGTAAATGTTGCTCATATTAAGTCTAAAAACACATTTTCTACAAAAAATAAGACATGAAGATTTGCTTAGATTTCTGTTTTTTTTGCAGTGTATCTCTCAATTGCTTGTCTGACTAATACTTGACGAAAAAACAAAACAAAATAATGAAAAAAACACATTAGAACAGTTGTATTATTCTTTTCAAACATAACAGAGTTAGTTTTTTTGGAAATGATTTATCAGCCCACTTGCAATGCATTTGCCGCCCACCAGGGGGCCTCTGCCCACAGTTTGGGAACCACTGCTCGAGACCTATGGCGCCACATACAATCAAGTTTTAATCAATTCAAAATGAGTTGAGTGACTGAACTGAACCACTGATGGTTTGGGTGACACTAAAGTAGTCAATAAAGAAGAGGTGCTCTGTTGTTGTTGCCCGGATTGCAGGACAGCTGCATGTTTCCCCTGTCAGAGATGTTTGGGGCCCAGTAGCTTTCTCAGGCTTCGCTCAAATCTGTATCCCATGATTAATACCTACCATTTCTGTCACACTCAGTAAGTTTGTATGCACTTCAAGCAGAGTAGATAAGACAAGTTAAGCTAATGTTAGCAACAACTCGGCTTATAGCCCACCTGGACCACCTGTTTCTGCCAAAACATGAAATTGTTTGTTCGATTCAGTGTAGCTCTACAAGAACATTAATTCCATACCCCTTGTTAGCAGCACCCTGTTTTTGTTTTTTATCTTCACATCTTAGATTGAGTCAAATCAATCGTTCATCCTGGCTACAGTCGCTTTAATTGGCAGCCATTTGTACATCCATGTGGCAGAGTGGTGCAGCTCCTCTGGACTGAAAACAATTGATTTCTGGGCAAAAGTTTGGCTCTTTCAAAAATAAAAATTACAGTTTGAGTTTGGAACAAAGTCAGGCGTTCTCGCAAATACCAAGCTCTGAACTTTATGCTGTTTCAGCGCAATGTTTTCATGGCCGGTAGTGGAACAACTCTCTGAAAGAAAATAAGAGAAAAATCAAGTGAAATGGGTTTTTCTCCAGCTGTCAAACTAGTTTTTCACTCTGTTTTCCGTGCTTTTTGAACTGAAGCAGCATGTCAGAAAGTAGTCGGACCGAGTGTCTCCAACTTTATTCACCATTCAGCATTAATGATTACATACCATGAAGAGTGCAACCTTAAGTTTGGGTTTGGAAGGACAAACCATTGTCAGTTTTGACTGGAAGCAAATTTGTATGGAGTGAGGGTTGTCACACACAGGGGGCTGCAGGGCCTAACAGCTTTCTGGCCCAGTGTTTGCCCCTTGGGAGGATCCATAATTCATGTGGGAGTCATGCACTTGTCACAGCGGTTCTGTATAGTGAGTTCCACAAAGAGAAGTGGGGACGGGTGAATGGCAAACACTGTTTAATGCATCTTCCAGCAGGAACCAAGTACTGCTCTGTGTGTCTCACCTGTCTGCATAATAAAGGCGAAGCAGAGTGCACGCAAAGGTGACCTCTTAGTGTGCATGTGTGTTTAACATATAACTGTTGATAGCAGCCTGACTGGAAGTAAAGGAGTGCTTTGAAGCAACTTTACAGAGTTTCGTGACAGAGGGGAGTACATAATAACGCTCAATAGCAGGCTGGAACTATACTCATATACATTACACATCTGTGCAACTGAAGAAAATGACACTAGAAAAAGGGTATAACAAACTATCATTCGCCGTTTGAACTTTGCATGTTCTGAGCCAAATCTGCCTTGGAGCCGCTCCTGCTTGTGAGTATGGTTGTGAAGAGGGTGGAACATTTCCAGTAAATTTCCAGAAACGTTCCACAAGAAACTAAGCTTGGGAAATTTGGAAATATTCTACATCCGCTAGTTTACACTAAACGGATACCGATGGACAAGCTCTGAGACTGTCCCCCAGCTCTACTCGATAGAAAACATAATTGACATCTATAGACGTCATTGGCAGTCAACAGTTGTAATGGAATTGACGTCTATGGTGGTCGCTGAGTCAATGATCGTGCTCTGTGAGCGTCATGCACAGTGCATGAAGGGAGTGCAGCTTCAATAGCCCTGCAATCAGCAAGGTGCAGCAATGTGGTGAAAGAAGAGCAAAGATATTCAAGTGAACTTGCATTAAACTTGGTTATTTTAGCCTAAATTATGCTACAATATTTGTTTCCAGGGATATTTCAGTTCATCTTAATGAATTCTGAGTTAACTCTAATAAATTCCTCTTTATTCCCTTAAATTTTCAACTTAAAAGATTCCTGAATTTGCAAACCTCTTTGTTAGTATAACCCAAAGGGCAACATGAGGTTTAGAAAAATGAAGCCTATGCAAAAGTGCTAAAAGTTGCTGTTCATCAAGGATCCACTTGAGGCTGGCTGCAAGAAAGACTCAAGACCACATCAACACCAAGCTAAAAAAAACAGACTTTTATGGCATTAAAAAGCATATTTACAGCACATTTCAAAATATGGCTTACATCTGACATGTTGATTACACGATTGGCACACACTTGATGGGGGGGGGTTCTAGTTCAGCTGTTAAGAAGGTATTAGGATCATGAGTCCAATCAGAAGCACAGCTGAGCTCATGTGACTGACCTGCGCCCTATAGCTGTTGGTAAGGAAGCTCAAAGGCCACAGCCCTCAATATGGCTCCCACCAACGACTGGCTTCATTCCTCTGCATTTGTAACAGACTGGTGACAAAGCGGAGACTAAGACCATGTTTTATGCTGTTTATGGTATAAACCAATGAGTTGCATGCTATTGCCATCGTGCACAAGTAAATAGCCAAGGTGAAATACATTAATTGTAAGGCTTGTAGTCAAAAGGGCGCAAGTGTTGAAGAGGACCAAGTACCAGAGGTGTGGCTTTTCCCCATCGCAGAGAGCTCAAAGGTTAGATCATCCATCACAAGCACATAAGGAGAGTAAAAAAGTTCTGCCCTGCAGGATCAAAGCATCGTTGACATTTATGCTTTAAAACCTCAAACCCCTTTATAATAAAGAGATACTGTAAGAGGAATGGCTCGACGTCCTGTTATTTGCTTCATTTCTTTCCACTATGAAGTTTAATGCCCTCTATCATACCCACTTGGCACTGCTAACACCTGGAGGTGTGCATGAGTGTCTGTGGGTCAAACCTCATCTGTGTTGCCATGGAGAGAATAGCTCAACGCGCCGAGGTCAAGACTGGGTCAGTAATGGAAAAAAAAAAAAGCCGACAGTTATCACCTTGTAAAGACATTACCTCTGCCCGTCTAAATGCATTCTTAATATCTGCTCTGGAAGGCTGTGATTATAAAAGCTGAGAATACATCAGTGTGAAACTTTCAAAGGGTGTCACAGCGACCAAAACGCTGCAGCTCTCATTATTTAAACAGTCCTTGGAGCAGTTTCTTGGCAACTTTTCCAAAGAAATGTGTTTACATGCCTCCATTTGCAGTAAAATGGATAAATAGATCCATTTTCTCTGTTTTAGGATCATAAATATCTCATCTAACCATGACAGGACTGTGGCGGGGAGCGGGATAAATATTCAACAATGTGATAGAGAAGGGTGGAGATTTCAATATACCTTCATAAAACAATAGAATGAAGAGGCAATATACTTTATGCACAAAAATACTGAGACCTGCTGAACTGTTTTCAGCACTTGGAAATAGATTCTTGGGCTCATCCTCACAAAGTGCCCCTCGGCGTTTTTTTCTAACATAATCAGACTCAAAGACAGACGGATCTCGTCTTGATTTCACCCACTGCCCTCAGAATTCATCTTAATATCTTTTGCTACAGATCATCACCTAATTACCGCCTGACAAAGAGCAGCTAGAAGGTACATGGTATTAGAGGAAGCAATGATCCAATGTTAATGATGAGATACAGACATTATGTAGATATGGAATAAAGGGAAACCAAATCAATGTCGTGGACTCATCAGTTTCAAGTATTCAGAAAAAGAAATGGATCTTACAAATTGAGAGGGAGGAGAGTGTGTGCAATAAAGCATCGTGTGTGTATACAGTGGTCACAGCAACTGTAGGTTTCAAGCTGAACTGCACTTCACAGGTACTTGTCTGGATTACTTTTGAGGTGTGAAAAAGTATGAGAGGTTAAATCTAAATGATAATAAAAGTAGATGTTATTTAAAGAGTTTCCATTCATGTCACCTCAGTTAGAAAGTCAATTCACCACAAGGATTTATGTTCTGCATGTAAAGATATGAGACAAAATCTGATACAGTTCTGAAAATAGCATAAGAAAGTAAACCTGATGATGTTGTATAAGCACAGACACTGCTGAACTACATTTGTGTGTTAGTTTGTGTGTGTATATCTATATTTGGAGGTTAGCTGCCTGGATTATGATTCATTGATTAACAGCAGCGTGTAAATCAGAAAGTTGTACTTCTTTTTGCCCCTCTTGGAAATGAAGTTGAATTGTTTATTCAACTTTTTTTTTTTTGCGTCATCTTGTCCGTTTGCTCGTTTTTTCCCGATTGTTTGTAAAATTGCAAAGCTTTCTGTTCTGACTTTCGTTCGTCAATGGGTTATTTTGTTTTAGTATTTTTGTTTTAAATTTTCTAAAGAAACATTTTGACTCATTTATTCATTTATTATGAGATGAGGATTGATTTAAATTAAGATTTAATTTAGAAAAATTAAGAGTAAAAAAGCAGTACGGCGAAATACAAAGTACTAAGTACAATGCACTGCACTGCAAAAACTGAAATCTAAGTGAGTAATTATCTCTTATTTTTAGTAAAAAATGTCTTATTACTCCTGGCATGAGCCACATTCAACGGATAAGTCCTGTGAAATGTCTTATTTCAAGTTTTTTAAAGGCAAAATTAAGGTCTTGATTGCTTGTAACAAGTCAAAAAATCTGCCAATGGGGTGAGGAAAGTGTTTCTTGTGTTAAGACATTAGTCAAATATCAAGAAATTTTTCTTATCCCATTGGCAGATTTTTTTCTTGGATGTGTTACAAGCAATTTAGACATTGTTTTTGTCTTTGAATAACTTGAAATAAGACGTTTTCCTGGACTTACCAGTTGAATGTGGCTCATATCAAGAATAATAAGGGAACTTTTACTAAAAAGAGAAAATGACTTGCTTGGTTTTCAGTCTTTGCAGTGTAGGCTAATTTACCAATAAGATAAGTAGACAAAAGAAGTCAGAGTAAACTATATATATTCAATGAATTAACGATAGCTTACCAAAAAATATAAAAGATATGTTGGTGGTTTGCTCATACGAGACTACAACCCGGTGGTTCAAAAGCTGTTACATTTATTCATGTACTACTACAGGCTAAACCAAGTTTCATGCCTGTGAACCCAAAGCTTAATCTTTGGCAGATCCGCAGCTCCTCCAAGCCTAATGACTGCACATGTAAGCCGCTCCGGAGCTAAAGAGGTGAGCATCGGCGCGGCGTACGGCCGACAGCTCCGCCCGTGCTGAGCAAACAGAAGCCAGGAATTTGTTAGCTGGCTAATGCCAGTCTGCTGTCGGCCAAAACTGACACTGTGGGTGCAGAGAGGGGCGGGCAAGGGCAGTGTGACTGAGGACATGTGGGGCGATAGACATCCTGGCACTGCAGGCTGGCAGGTGTATGTGTGTGGAAGTGTGTGTGTGTGTGTGTGTGTGGAAGTGTGTGTGAGGGTTGGCTCGCTCGCTGGAGGGGGGCAAGTGGAAATTGATGGTTGTACAGGAACTGAATGGCGTGTGTGGAGGGTCTTAGGCATGGTCCAGAGGACAGTCAGACCTGTTCAGGATGTACCAGAGCTGACTGTGACTCTACAGTCAGAATAAAACTACAGGAACAAAATGTGACCAGGATGAGAGGAGGAACTTGTTTCCAGGGGAATAAACTGCAGCGCTTGAGTTGACAGTGGAATAATTAATCAAAATCTACAAGGTTAGAAGTAACAGGGAAAACTAAATGTCCAAATACTGGACAAAGGTGTATGAACACTTGGGATGCTCAGAGGTTATTCATTGTCTCAATCTTGATGCAGGAAAAAACATTTTGGGGTTTCTGAAGTTTTCTTGTCCAGTGTCGTATCTGTTTCTGCTCTTTCTTTTTATCACCGATACCAAATTTTTGATCCTGTATCCAAGGTTTGAAGTGTAAAACTGGATAAATTCTACTTGACAAATATCAAAAAAGTAATTCACTGGAACAGGTTAACTCAGAAAGAAACATGTTTAAAAATTCATACAACAAAACTGAATGTGAAAAATTATAAATCAGCTGAAGTCATCTCATTATTCACCTGATGTTTCATTTGAACATTATGTACACAAACATCCAAACTACTCTATCTTTACTTTCCTCCAACAGATAAAGAATGCTTAACTTGTAAAACTCAGAGAAATTGCCTCCAGCAGCTGCTTGCCTTGTTTATGTCAGAAATAATATATTTTTATTCCACTTTTTAACTTATTCAACACCCAGAGGGCTTGGTGCTGATGTTAGAATCAGATATTACTCAAGTCTGTGATATTGTCAAGTTGTGGTCTTGATTCTCCCGAAATGAAAACCCAGTGTGCTCTTCCCCGAGATAAAGTAATAGTACAGACCAAAACGTACGCACTCAGAATACCTAAGAAGTGTTTCATAAGCTTTGAAAACTCTCTTTATAGAAGCTTTCATAACTCTGCTTGTTTGTTCTTTCAAGTTTTCCTCTGCTCAAAATAATAAAAACTTAATTTCTGCCTTTTCAGTCCAATATTCAGTCCCCAATATGACGTGTGCACCCTCTGCCTGGAGGCCCTGGAGGAAGAGAAAAGTGGAAATGGCCTGAGGCGTGTCAAGAGAGACTGACGGGCACATGGATTTTCCTTTAACGGGTTGTCTTTCAAATATGAAAAGAGGAGTTGTTTCCATCCCTGAAAACATCCAACTCTCAACATCTCAGGACACTTGCAGTCATGTCTGTTGTTATTATTGTGACCTGAGCTCTGAATGCAACATTCACATCTGCACTGAACCCTTTGACCTGCAGAGCCAGCATATCTCCAGGGTCAAATGTCAAAGAGACTCTCACCCAGGGGTTTGCAGAACCAGAGTGGAAAAACTGGACCTCTGCAGTTAACTTTCCGAACAGTTTGTTGCTCCTCCGGCACATTCATATTGAAATTCTGTCAGCGTGAAAGCCTCAGACTCTCTAATAATCTCACCTCATCTGCAGATGTACTTAAAACTCGCCTCTGATAAGACTTCGGGGAAAAAGGGATCAATACTTGACCAATCAATGTGATCAATAATCAGGGAGATTAAGCAAGCAGCGCTGCAGAGAGGGTTCTGAAGTGCTCTCGTCTTGCATTTGTAATGACCTGCGCACTTGAACACAACTTCAATGACATGGGTCTTTTCATTCCAGATTAATTTTCAAGCCTTGAGTCATCCTGACTTAATTTAGCGATAACTAGGACTTTTTTTGCCTTATTTATCATCAGAAAATCCTTTGGTAGTTCCCCAGTGATAACCATAAAGTTGCAGTTCATCTAACACTTTAAATTTTACAGTGCGTTTCTGCCAGACTTGGTATTAAGGTAACTATGTGATGAATCCAAATGAAGTGGATTGCAGCGACATCTTTAGCCCAAACTGTCATGTTGACATGACTCTTGTATTTGTTCTGGAGAAATGAATGCAGATTGGATCTTCTTTTTAAACTACTTTTCTTTGTTCAAGCCAACTTTTTAACAGATAGAATGTGATTAAGTAATGTATGTATAACAGTTACATAGATGCATTAACACAAACAGCTTGGCCCATGGTTTAGCCTTCAGCCCTTGTTTTAGCCTTTAGCTCCTCTTCTAGCCTATAGCCTGTGTTTAAGCATTTGCTCTTGTTTAAATCACTAGGTCCTATTTTAGCCTTTAGCCCAGCTTTTAGCTCTTGTTTTAGTCTCTAGCCTATGTTTCACCTTCTAGCTTGTGTTTTTCGCCTTTAGCTCATACTTTAATCTGTACCCCATGTTCTAGCCTCTAGATCATGTTCTAGCTTTTAGCCCATGCTCTATCACTATCCTGTTCAGCTTTCTTCTGCTTTTCTGTTCCTTTTCTGTCAGACAGTCCAGCTCCAGTGTCCACTCTTACTACTAAAAAGATCCAAGAAATCATTTTCAGGAGGCAAAACAAAGATCTCTCTTCCCACTGCTGGCACAGAGTTGTTGCAGAGACTTCGACATGCCGTTAATCAATCCAGTCCAGTCCAACCTGATCAAGAAGCTGAGAAATAGCATTTGGAAATAAGTTATGTTGGTACTTATCTCATATGAAGTAGTGGATTACAATCAGGCAACTTTTTCAAGATCACTGAGAAAGTCCTCACTGTCCCTTTAAAACTATCACACACTTTCAGGTGAGGTAAATCAAATGATATTTTCTTCCATAAGAACTTTAATGTCTTTTCATTTCATCTGAGTGATCAACGACATCACTTTCCCAAAGAAAATAACTGCTAGTTCATCTCAGGCATTGAATTTTTTATAGTGTATTATGCCATACTTTCATTTCAAACCTCAGAAGCAATTCACATTGAGGGTAAATCCAATAAATTTGAGTTTCATATTAACTTTTAGTTGCATTCCTTTCTCTACTGTAACTGTTGGTTATTTCTCGCAGTGAAGCTTTACAGGTTCAGTCAATCTTTCAAATCACCTCTTCCAGCATTCAAGCCCGACACTCATTGGAAACTTTCTTCACACCTCACAACCGAGCTAAATCCAATAATGACGGTTGAATAAAGTATTTCAGGTAATCTTCTGTCGCTTCACATCCACAGATCACACTGAGATTAATAACAGAAGCTGCTGCAGCATCGCTCATTAGCGTTCAGGTAGAGCTGCTGCTGCTGCTGTCGACCACACAGGCCTGCAGGCGGAAATCATGTGTATCATCACTCGCCACAGCTCCTCGAATCCACACTTTACATGTCTGTTACAGCTAAAAAGGAAGTCCAAGCTGAGATCCTTCTTTTCTGCTGCACTGCTGTTACAAAGTATGACCATCCTCCAGCCTGAGGGTACAGATGTATTCCAATTATTGCATTTATAGAGGAGAGGGTGTAGCTTTGGCTTTGGAGATGCTTGTTTTAATATCAGGTGTGTCTTTGAATGAGTCTTTGCACAGAATGAATTTAAAAAAAAAGAACTATCCTTTTGAATAAATGAACTGTTGCCTCAGGCAGGATTATTGAATAAGTCCGTTTGGAGTAGGAATCATAACTTGGGAGATGAAGTGCAAAAAATATGTACAAAAAATAAAACAAAAGTGATGGAAGGTTATGATTCATGGAACAAAATCACAGCCTGATGCAGAAACTGATGAAAAGTTGAGCAAAAACAGGGTCTATTTTTGATCTGATAAATAATTACTTTATGAAATGAGAACGTAAAATAAATAAGATACTGTCTGCAATCACTGTCTATTAAATGATGAAACTGACACAGTGGAGTCTATTTCTTGATACACAGCGTCTCCCATTGTCACAATGAGGTTGAATCAGTTCCTTTTATGCAGGCCCTCACTGTCCTCTAGTGGCAGATTATAGGAATTACACTGGTTGTAAATATTAAAAATCAAGCTTTGGCTCAGAGGATCATGTTTGTTGGTGTGTAAGCAAACAGAATAAAAGATGATCCGGGGGCAGGGGAGATTTAGTTAAACGGATCATGGTCATTGGTTGTGATGTAAGAGGCTGAGCTCATCTGCCCCATGTTTACTGTAATACATCCAACTGAACAAATGTGGTCATTGAGTACAGATAATAAGCTAATAACTGTAAATAATGAGGTTTTACAAAGAAAGGCACACCATGACTTGTGAATTTATGCGCAATATTGATCAAATTAAGTGCTTAATTCACACTAAATACACAAGATACAACCTTAATTTCTTAAGTTCCACTGAGTCAGTGCCATTCCTATGACTTCATAAGCACTTACGCCTTTGTCAAACATCAGAATGATATACCACATATGAAAGCTCAGATTTCAGTCATTAGGTTTGTTTCACCTGTTCCACATGTTAGGGGTCATTACGTCACATCCTTAGCCTGTACCCTAAATATTCACTCTCCTTTTAACCATAAGAATCCAGAGTTCAAACATATCAAAAGTATTTTTTCATCAAATTATTCCAAGCGGTGAAATTTTTCCTGTAAAATCCATTGTTTGTCTGTTCATCGTGTCTGTTCTCATCAATAACAGCAGCTTCACAGTCCTATAGTGTTTGTTTCCCTAGGGTTCTAGCAACAAGGCAAAAGTGAATTTCAGGGGCGCGGATGGCCGAGTGGATATGGCTGCGCACCATGAGGCATGTCCTCGAGAGGGCGGCCCGGGTTCGAATCCGACCTGTGGCCAATTTCCCGCATGTCACTCCCCACTCTCTCTCCCCTTTCCGACACTATCCACTGTCCTCCTCTATCCAATAAAGGCACAAAAAGCCAAAAAAATAACTTAAAAAAAAAAAAAAAAGTGAATTTCATCCCAGGAGATCCTGTGATAGCCAACAAGCGCTCCTATTTATTGCTGTGCGTCTTATGTCACATTCATGTGCACAACAGAAGAGGAATAATCTGTAACTGGGAACTACAATTTCATGATTTTTTTGGCAAACCTTTTCACAAAAAGAGCAAAGCTGACTAAAATGAGGACACCGAGCACTGACAAAGCTGGTTTTGTTTGCACCAGAGCATGGACGGTGAGTACAACTCTGCCTGGTGTTTGGTCACCACAGACTAAAAACTCTCTAACTCCAACAAGGTTTGACCTAGAAAGCTAAAATTTGACCTGATGTAGATAAAAAGATGTAGAAGTGACGTGGTGGGTGTCTCTTGTCTGGCACAAAGCATTTTGAAGTGACTGATTTTCAAAAATGAAGAGAAAAAAAGGGTTTCAGCTGCGTTAAGCTACATATTAAAACATGACATTTAGTAAAACTATTGATTTTGAAATGAGGCGTCATTAATGAATTTTGACCTTTTGGTTCTTCCGTTGTAAGCTTTGAAACATGGTATGGGAAAATAATGGTATTGATCAGATTTAGGTGGGATGTAAGGGATTAATATAGGACCTAACGTCTGTCTGGGCTCAGGAAATGAAATACAGAGTGTAAACAAGTACGCAGACTGAGAGGGAATGACCAAAATGAAAAAATACACACACTTATGATTTATTCATCCAGTGCCGCCTGTGAAATCTCGTTACCGTTACTGAAAAGAAACGGCCTCCATCTCTCAGTCTGATTGACATGACACTGCTGAATATTTAAAATCCAGAGTGAGACGTGTCCGAGAGCTCGAGCGCTGATTGAGTATCTTGGGGTGGCTGTGGCCTGTGGACGCGGGTGGACAGGTGGACGAGAGGTTAATTAAAAACGAATGATCTGCTGTTTCCTGTCTTTAGGAATTAATGCCGTGTCAGGGTGTGAACTGCTGTGTCACTCAAACTTTAACTGCTCAACTCACATGGAGTAAATTATTGACACAGATCGTCTCTTTTGGAGCTTGAATACTCAAAGACTCCAGATTAATAAGGAGT
The DNA here is from genome assembly GCA_008086565.1 of Thalassoma bifasciatum. NCBI lineage: Eukaryota > Metazoa > Chordata > Actinopteri > Labriformes > Labridae > Thalassoma > Thalassoma bifasciatum. The sequence goes on along the minus strand of RPOG01000481.1, from coordinate 16,936 downwards.
GCACTAAATATTATCATCAATCAGTGAGTGTGTTGTCATTTCCTGAGCTACAACCCTTCTCTCTCTGCATAATATGTGTGCAGTACATCTTTTAAAATTACAAAAAGAAAAACAAACCCACTGAGCGTAAATTTATGACTACAGCAGGGGAGTCCCATTAACTTCTTTCTGCTGTTGTTGAATTATTTTTGTCAGTTTCAGGGGATAATAGATGAGAATTTCTTCACTGTGAACCATTTATACACTTAAAGTCCTATTATTCAGGCTCCCTCTGGATTTATCTGTCTCCACTGTAAAAAGATAATTGAACTCATAAGTCAGCAGGTATATCTTTGTACTGTGTGCAGTCTCAGAGGTGTCCCAGGCAAATCTTTTAAGCTGTTTGAGGAACCATAATTTACAGGTACTGAGGGGTGGAGAAATCGAAGTAAAACACACAGCGAAGCAATCCTGAAGATAAGACGTAAGGCCCCAGGGTTTAGAGCCTTCCTGGTTTCACTCTGACATCAGTTTTCTGGATAAATGGGGTTTTATGGAGTTGCATTGTAGCTGTGAGGCTTCGTCACATTAACCTGAGCTTGTTGCCCTGCTGTGTTAGATACAGGATTCTTATTGGTCAGTCATTTCTCCAGCCTTTTATATGACATGTCACATTCATCCATTCACATCACATAGCAGAGGATGCATTGCAGGGATGTCATTCATACACATTCACACTAAAGAATTTGTCACAGGAAGCAATTTCAAGACAGTGGGAACTGGGATCAAACCACCAACCCTCTGATGAAGAGACAAGCCACTGTACAACTGAGCCACAAAAATCCAGCTTTCAGGTGATTCTCCAACTACAGTCAAATTTGGTCGTGACAGTTTTTCGAAAATAACGCACAAAATTTTAGAAATACTTTGAATTGCTCTACTCCACTGCAATGTGTAGAAAAAATGACTGATAGTGGTTCTAATGAAATAACATAAGTATTAATTTGTCTTTTGTCATTTCAGTAAAGCATTCACAGGGATGTGTCATTTCCGTCACACCACAAAAAGAGGTATTTTTCAAACAGCATTACTAGATTTTCTCATGTTTTTGAAATATTTAATGAAACTTCACAAGAAAATGAGATATATACTGTTTGTAAATGATGACTAGTAAACATACTCGTGGTTTTGCAGACTTTAACCTTGGTTTTTTTCTTGTTTATATTCTTTCCATGGAGTTAACACTGCTCTCCTGTCACATGACAACTGATATGGTTGGAAATTTACAAAGGTTGAAGAAATTTTTAGGGGGTTACATTGTATTATGTGTGGTGGAAATGGCAATGATCCCTTGAGACAAGTGTTGATTTTAAGAAAAACAAATTAAGTGCCAATATTTCTTACAAAAAGATGATATTTTCAATTAAAATAAGGAATTTATGTATCATCTGTCATGAAGTTGTTGCCGAATCAAAATTTATTTTATTGTTATGATGGGCTGGGAGTCCAAAATCTGGTCAATGGACAAAGAATATTTAGCAAAAACCTCCACATTTTGTATGATAAAATAGTTATTTATCCATCACTATTTTTTTGTGTCAAGTTGGTGTGGCATAAATTAAAAAATTACATCATGCTTTTGTTTTCTTATTTCTGCCTGGGACACAAATTCTTCAATAGATGGAGAAACACCCTTTCATACTTTTTGTTTTGATCATACTTAAAGCAAATTAACCAGGAAACAAATACACCACTAGATACAACACAAAAATATCCTTCATTATCATGTATGGTGCCATGATTTTTTCATGCATGCTGCAAAAGCCATAGACAGAAAAGAAAGTAAGTGAGCATATGCAACCAGTTGTGTCTAACCAAGACATTTTCTACACACATAATCCACAAAAAGTGTGCAAGACATGTTTGGCCAGCCCCAAACACAATAACAACACAAACTCAGCTGATACTAGGCAATTCTAGAGGTCGAGAAAAACTCCCACTAGTCCATCAGTCTTAAAAAATTAACAATTATATTATTTCTATCTATTTCATATTTCTAATAGTGCTCTTTTTATCATGTAAAATAAAAACTACTTGCTCTGCCTGTTGGCATGTGGTGTTTTTAGACACAGCGGTCTCCAGCAAAAGCAGCAACATGGGAATAAACAGCCAAGCGAGCATGTTTCATTAAATAAATAAATAAACAACCACTTACTATTGATGTCTTCAGTCTGCAGCTGTGGTTTGAGCCCAGGCTGTTTGCACAATAGTCCGAAAAGTTTGTGTTATTTGTTGGTCTTTATCCTTTGGCTGTTAGTTTCCCGGAATTAATCCATGCAGTATCTAAATTATTCGTTATCTTCATCACATACAAGACAAAAAAAAACCTCGACTAATTATTGATTGAGTTTTCATAAAAAAGGAGGGTTTAATCCACTTATCCAGGCATTTTTTATGACTCATACAGAGCTGCATCACTTTCATGAATAATCACCGTTTAAGACTTCCACCTGTGTGGTTTCTACCTGTAAACATTCGTCATCAGTGTAGAATAATAGCGAATTTCGCTTTGGGATGTCTTACTCTGCTTGCCGTAGTGCTGTATAAATACTTTGTCAACCGGAAGTCCCGCCCCTTTCATCCCCTCTTCGGCAGACTGAGTAAGTTTCACATTCACACACTATCAAAAATACCGACTTTAATCTTCATCCATCCTCTTTTTAACGAGTTATTAAAATGTTGCAACCGTATGAATACGAAATAATGTATCTTAAAGCGGAATATAAGTCGATTATTTCGTTTTCAAGATGTTATTTGTCATGGTTTGAACCGATAAAGTGACACCATCTTTCTCTGCTTTTCCCTAGCGCTCTGTCCGCTGACACGGCATCATGGTAAGGGTGGTTCTTACATTTAAAACACTATTATAGCCTCATTTTAACACATGTGTACCTGAGTGGTTTCTAAAGTAGTTTAAAATGCATGTTTCTGGTGATTTAGGAACCGGCACACAGGCAGCTAAGTGACTAGCAGCAGTTATTAGCATTAGCATTGACTGGGGCCTGTTTGAGAAACATGTTCAGAAGCTGGAAACTAAAACTATTGACTGTGAGTGAGTGAAAATGAAAACTGTGTAAATAAAAGTTAGGTGGTTTTGGAAAGTGGTGCTTATTTGGCTTGAAAGTAAGTTGTTTAGAGTTTTTTTTAAGCATGAAGTGTCAACCTCAACGAAAGGCATGTGTTTACTTTCAGCAAGACGTCCAAGCATCTCAGGCTGATGTGCTCGTTATGCATCACAGTCTTGCAAGAATAATGATGGACCTAGTGCTGAGTTTTGCTATAAATCAGAACCTTCAGTTCCACCGGTCCCCTAACATCCCCTCAGACTCTTTCCCAACCTCACTCTTGTTGAAGTGGTTGGACAGAATATTTACGATTTCTCTGTTATTGTGTGTTTGTAGCCTCGCAAGATTGAAGAAATCAAAGATTTCCTGCTGACAGCCAGGAGGAAGGATGCCAAGTGTGAGTATTTCTTCATTTGTTGATGCAACCCACAAATGGCAGAAATTGCAGATGCCAGTAACTTTTTTTGAAACTATGAAAACTCACATTTGTATTTTGATTTTCTCTCCAGCCGTAAAGATCAAGAAGAACAAGGACAATGTTAAGTTCAAGGTGCGCTGCAGCAGGTACCTGTACACCCTGGTCATCACAGACAAGGAAAAGGCTGAGAAGCTCAAGCAGTCCCTGCCCCCAGGTCAGTTTGATGAATGAGAAGACAGCGTGCACCGCAAATACATTGTTAATTAATATAGATTTTGTCATTTTGGATACAGCAGGTCTATAGGGGACAAAATTTTGTTTGTACACAAGCTTTGGCTGTTTGTAGTATGCAGAAGCAGTGTCAAATACCAGGAAAGGGTGCAAAAAGATACAACAGAGAAATTCAGCAGACTGTTTTATATGTAGCAGCAGTAATCAAGTTAGTGTATTATGACCTACATGTTGGGCGTAAGTTTCGATACTTAGGAAAAATAAACATTTCATGTAGGACAACTGTTTTTATTTATATAATGTGCTCTGTGTGATTACCATTGTTTTGAAAACGCATTGTTTTTTCCATTATTGATGCACTTGCATTAGCACAGTTGAAGTTATGAAGCTTCAGTCGTTTTTGATCTGAGGCGTTTCTATGTAGGGATCTGTGGGTACGTCTGTGCAGAGGCATGAACATCAGCATAAAAAGGATGGTGGGGTTGACCTGTTTTTGTAGAAAGTCGAATGAGTGCTCACCCAATTTTTATAAAGAAATGCATTTTCATTTTGTGAAGAGTATGAAGTGGTTACTGTAATTCAAAGAAAGAGCAAAGTAATTTCAAATAGATTCAAAGCTTCAAGTCGAAGTTAATTTACCAGCTCTGAGTTTTCATCACTGTGCCATCCTTGTCCAATAAATATTATCTCTGTAATTATGATCCAGGATTAAACTGCTGATACAGATGAGAGTTGGTTGTTGGTTATCGAAGCTGCTTCTGCTCTTTGAATCTGAATGAGCCCTCGTCCAGATTTGTTTGTGGGGATTAATCTTTCGTGCACACCATGATGAGTCTGGATGTTCCTGTGAAATAGTCCTAGTTGATCAAAATGTCTCAATCTGTTGAATATATTGAGTTACATTGGTCTGTATCACTCTTACACTCAATCATGTCTCACCTTTTAAGATGAAGCACTCGACCAAACTCTTTCTTCCTGACTGTTTTTACCTTATTCACAAGAAAGAAGAATTTTAAGTGTCCAGTTCATGGTCTTGCTACTCTTTGCTGCTTTCATGTTCAATGAATAGATGAAACATTTTCTAATGAGAATATTTTTTCTTTTTCAGGTCTGGCTGTGAAGGAGCTGAAGTAAATCCATGATGTACAGATTATTGTAATAAAAATTGGAAAACTGAAGTTTTTGTCTGTTTCCTACTTTATTTGAATGTTATGATGCGAACATGAGATTATTCTATAAATGATGTATATCAAGTGGTATGTGTGTGTATATGGTCTCTATTCAGCTTAGTTGGCTGAACCCTTTATACATAATGTAATGGCAACATTCCTCAGGGTTTCAAATGTAACATAATCACAGCTGTGGTCGTGAAATGTCAGTAAACAACTTCAACTAAGTTTCCAGTTTGTTCATCTATGATAAAAACACGTCTGGGGAAGATATGAAAGGCGATTTGGTAGTTTGAGTGGAAATCAAGTCTGTTTTCATGGAAGATTATAATTTTCATGTCTGAATAAGGTTTGCAAATTTTTATTTTTTCCAAAGTGAGACCTTTACGGCAATAATTGCTTGTTTGAAAAGTTGCTTGAAAAAAATTGTGCATTTTGAGCTAGTTTGACCTGTAGCTGCAGGAGCAAAAATTAGTTTATGACATACTTTATTTAAAGTGATGACTGACTAACCTTTCTAGACCCTGTGTCCACATGTGTAGACATCACAGTTCTGGATCTCAGACCCATGATACTTCTTTTTTTTTAAACTGAGCCACATAAATCTCTACCCATGTCATCTTTTTGTGACATGACAAAGTTACATCCATTTAAGGGGGGGGGGTTAGCTGAGTACAATAACGATTGTAACTGATGGCTAACTAATAAAATTGAAAGAACTTTGTGTACAAAAACCAATTTAAGTTTCAAAACTCATAAGGTCTGAAATTCTATGATAGATAATTAAAAAATTTAGATAAAAAGAAATGTGGAACAAGTCAAAATAATGAGATAAAAGGTCAAATTCACAATAAAAAGTGGGAGTTATGAGAGAAAGTCAAAACTTTGTGACGGTCAAAATTTTAAGGGAAAGTCAAAATTATGAGCTTAAGACTCAAATTTGAGATATGAATGTCTAGACTTTTAGCTAAAAAGTTGAAATTATGAGACGACGTCAAATTTTGATAAAAGGTCAAGTTTTGAGCTTATTTGTCGATATTTTGAGATCATGCAATTTGAAATTTGACATATCAAATTTAACATTCTGAGATGAAAATTTGAGTTAAATAGTTAAAATAATCATGAGAAAAAATTTAAATTCTGCCTTCTTTTCTCAAACTTCTGACTTTATGTGTCCAAAGTAAAAAAAGAATAAGAAATCTTATCAAGGCAAGCTTTTCATTTTCTTTATTTTTAACTGGGTTTATGTTTGGATCATAGAAAGTTTCACTCCAAACAGAATAGGAGTGTTTTAAAGACTATTATCTATGTGTTGTAGTTTTATCCATTGCATTTTTTATGTATTTATATGGACCTAAGGGTCTGGAATAAAGTATAAAGTGAACACATGTATGGGTTAGTGAAGCCACTTTATTGTTTTTGAGTATTTTGGGGTATTCTCTTTAGGGGGCATTAACATTATTATGATTTAATTCATAATATTAATACAGCCAAATAAACACTCAATGCTGAATTTCTGAATTCAAAAGAGTGTATGAAAATAGGTTGAAGTTCGTTGTAATTATATGATCAGGCCACTAGATGGCAGTGTTGTCAGTATAACCACAGAGGGACTGATGAAGCAAACCATTTTCGCTCCAGTCATGTAAATATAAAAAAATTTACACAATTTTAAGTGTGAATCATGTTTTAAGACATGGGTGTTTTTTGTAGGAGTCAGTCAGAGTTTTATTTCAACACTCCTGAGTGGAGCTTTACTGCGCGCTCCGGTGCTCACTTTTGTCCTCTGCGCGCGTCCCCGCCTGCGCCTGTGTTGTGTGTGTGTGCGTTTGGAGCAGCTGTCGGTCTGTCGGGTCGGAGCTGCGGGTCCACGGACACGGAGACATGGGCGCACTGTGATTATCTCCTCTTTCCTGAACCCTAACATCAGCTGGATTTCACTTTACAACAACTCTGAGGGCTGTGCGGGACTTTGCTGCGCGTTTTTCTGCCCTCATGTGTGGCTGAGAGTCCAGTTCCCACAGACGAGCATGCTCTTATCATTGTCTTTGTTTGATAGGACACGGGATTAACTCAGCCCGCTGTAGTCAAAGGAGGCTAATTTAGGCTGCAGCCCGAACTTTTTTCCCGGGGCAGGGATGTCTTCAGCTCGGGTGGAATATATTCAGCCATGGTGGACGTACTGGCTGCACAATTTCCCCCACATCAACCTGAGGTTTCAGCCCATTGACAACACCTTCCAGCCTGAGGACGCGAACTACCAGCAGGTCAGTGGGAGATGAGACAGAATCATAAAAAAAAGTGCTTCAAACCTGCTTACAAAATCATGCATAGTTTGCAAAAATTACAAGAAAGTTCACAAATCAGCTGCAGAATATTTAATATTATGGTGCCATCAGATCACACATTGCATCATTAGAGTCTGAAATGGCCCATCTGACTGCACTCATATGGGATCCCCTTTGAAACTATTAAGAGCTAAGGGTGCTCTTCTAAATGGACACATATTAATCTACTTAAACAGAATATAATACACTCCAGCAGCTGCAAGGCTTGTTTCCCTCTCTACCTCATCTTCCCTGTCATTTCACTTCAATCTGGAGTAATAAAGATACTGTAATAAAAGCAACATAGTGGCTTCATTAAAGCTACAAAGTGAATGAAAAAGTAAAGCCTTTGTTGTCATCTCAGAGATCTTTCTAAAAGCAATTTCTGACTCATTATATTGTGTCAACATGAATATTACAGAGATCTTTGCTTGTGGTAATATTGTCAGATCAGTCGCCAAATGTGTGTGTTAATGTTTTCACACATGGGAGTATAAGTGGTTCCCATGTAATCCCACAGGCGGCAACACTTCTGTTTCTCACAGCTTTGCAGTGGGCTGAGCTGAGTGACTAATGACCTGCATGTAACCACATGTTGGGAGACTATGAATGTTTAATTTTGCTCTTTAATTTTTCAGACTCACAGCTTAGTCCCTTGTTAGTGCAGGTAGCTACATCACACTGAGAGCAGGTGACATTTAGGTTCATTGATGAGGTGATGTAGCACAGTGAAGTCACCTGGTTTTCAGATCAGTCTGGAGAATTTTCCGTTCAAACCTGAAAAGCTTTCTTTCGTATTCAGTTTCCGATCTGTGAGAAAAACAAATTGCAAAATGTCCCGAGCACAAAGGTTATGATTTCCATCCATCAAGATTAAGAGAGAGGATAAGTAGATGGGAATTTTTCCCAGAATGGCTTAATAAAACCAAAATCTGAGTCAGAGGGAACTAAAAACAAGCCAAGTCACGTTTGATATAATGAACGATAGTGGGTAAGGAAACCAGTTTGTATAAATGTCACTGCATCGTGATGTATAAACTGAGCAGGAGTATTTATGTAGAACACACTATGATCAGACAGAGGCTGACATTTAGACTCCACAGCCTCCTATTTCCAAGTAATAACTATGACCCAGTCACATCCTGAGGCTAAAACTATTTATTTCTACACTAGCTTGGATCCAAAATCTCAGCATGACCTCCACTGATAGGTTGTTACCAGCCTTGTTTTAAGCTTCTAGTTTGGCGCCTGCTATGCTGAGTTTTGGAAAGCCAGAAGTGAGATAATCAGAAGTCTGTGTGACGCCAGTGAATGTACTTAACTAATTTATTACCAGACAAATAAGCTCATTAAACAATGCGCTTCTAAAAGAATGAGGTTGTATCCGTGGAAGGTACAACGTTCAGAGGTCATGTAGGAGGCGGCCAACTCGTAGCTTCCTGCGCACAACCTCCAGGTGACATTCAGTGCGTTTTCATGCAGCTTCAATAGGTGGCACTGTGCAAGTTTGTCATGGTGTTTGTTTGTTGTGTTGGAGTGCAGAGACACGATTCATCAGAGTCAACTACTTTCTCTTCCTGGTGAAATTTGCTCACCCTTACCAAGAACTCCCGAGTCCAACAACCGTGGGATAACAATCGCATTATCAATGTGTGACAATCAAGCTATGCTCAGTCCATTCCTGGTCTAATTTAGCTGTTTACATGCATTTTAAAAGTCCGTTCTTGGTCTGACTAAGCTCATAGTCTGATCTCTTCAGCTACATGTGAACGTACTGGTTGTTGATGCTAAAAAGACCTCCAAAAGCTGTGATGGAGGGAGGAGCAAATAGACGCAAAGCAGGAAGAACTACAACGAGAAAACCAGCAAATCAACTTCACAGCAAACCATTTTATTTGTCTCATATTGTTTTTAAATTTCAATACAATCCACTTAATTTGTACAGCACATTTTAAAAACGATCAAGTTTACCAAAGTGCTGCAGAATCAAAGAAGTCACAGAGACTGCAGAGGCAAAAAACCCAAAAAACATAGAAAACATCAATAAAACACTTAATTTGAAAAAAAAAAAAAAAAACAAAACAATAATAACTCACAAATTTCATTTTGACTCAAAAACCAAAGAATAAGAATGAGTTTTAAAACACAATATTAAAGTGGATACAGTGGGGAATGTTTTTTTTTAATTCAAGTGGCAGTTCCTTTTTTTTCAGACCGGAGGTTGCCGCTTGGTTTTTTGGGACAAGAAGGTGTTAAATGTTGCCTTTCTGGTGAAAAAAGCTTTGTGGTATCACAGCAAGTTTTGGTACATTGGTAAAAGGCTGGCAACATGTATATTTCTGCTCTCAAGTTGAAGTTATTTCACTTTTGTATAGAGCCCAATATAGATTTAGTCACTTTTGGGGCTTCCCCTAGTGGTCACTTGAGGAACTGCAGTTTTCAGACTCCTTGGATGCCATTCTTTTGAATTTTCTCTGTACTTCTTCAGCAAAAGTGTTTTTACTTTGAAGCTTTTCTGCTCTATGTGTCAGACAGGAGCACACTGAGTTTGTGATGTGCTGGTATCAGGGAAGAGATGGACAGAGGCGTAAAAAGTAAAAGTGTTTTTTCTCTTCCTCTCATGCTGCCACTTTTCATTCTGTGAAGAACAGTGGAAGCATGGAGTCATGGCCCCGGGTGTGTGTGGGGGGTGATGGTGGTGAGTCTCAGCAGGAGAGCAGCACTTCCTCCTGAGAAAACTGTCAACCACAGACAGACACACAGACCCTCCAGTCAGGGGTGGGAAACCCCCATCATCCACCCATCAACAGCTCTTGTTCTCCACGACTTTTATTTCTGCTTCTTGCTTGTCTCGAACACAACTAACGTCCTGCACTCCTCCTTAGATATAGGTCAAGCCCTTCATGCTCCCACTTTGTAGAACAATTTCCTTTGAAGCGCCAAAGCTAATGACACAATTTCAAGCCGATGCAAGGCTATCTAGGCCATTACATTCTCTGTCCTTTGTGGGCGAGAAGGCTTAATTCTGATCACCACCTCCTCTTTTCCCTGCGTTAGAAGAAGTGATAACACGCCGGAGAAGAGTATCTGAAAGAACAGGTGATAAATTTCCCCTGGGTGTGCTTGTGTAGTTGTTAAGTTGTGAATTATTTAAAGCTGGTGTTAGTGATGCTGCTGAAGTGACTCATGTCAGCACAGTCACTTTAATTCGGCCTCAGAAGCCAGTTGTAGATCTGTAGAGCAGTAAAATCTGTCTAGGGAATTTTTTCAAGAAAGTTTTGTTTCCCTGCAAAGCCTCAAACTGTGCAGTAAAAAAAAAGATGTCACCCAATTTTCTGCTTGAAAAAGTTTTTCAGAACATCAGCAACCATCTCTGCACAGTAGGGGTGAACGATTGGCGAAAATAATCCAATGGCTGTTTTTTCTGCCATATTGCATTTCCAGTTTTATTGTACGATAAGTCTTAGATTCCCTGGAAACCCATGAAATATTTTTTTTTGCTATCTGTGACAGCTTTTTGCATATTTTGGTCACTTTTCTCTCTTTTTTGCCACTTGTAGACCATTTTTTTGCTACTAACTGACTATTTTTACAGTTTTCCTACCAATTTATCCTCACCAATTTTCTTCTATTGACCATTTTTGCCACCTTAAACTTACTTTTTTTGCTACTTCTTGCTGTTTCATCACTTACAATGTTTTTCTTGCAAAGGTTGTTTTTAAAAATGTGACTCTTTGGTTGAGCAGGGTTGAGTTACACTGGTGTACAGTACAAAACATTGACTCCAAGAAATGACACAACTTAACACATTTTGGGGAATGAACATCGACATCATGAAATATTTTTTTGCTACACATGGCTGCTTTTTGCCCTTCTTAGTTACTTTTCACTCTTTTTTGGGCACTTGTGGACCATTTTTTCCCACTATCTCACTATTTTCCCACAATTTTCACCACTTAGATTGTTACTCTTGCGAAGGTTGTTTTCAACAATTTGGCTCCTTGGTTGAGCGTGGAGTCACACTGGTGCACAACATAAAACATCTGCAAAAAAAAGAATCTCATATTCGAACACATTTCAGGTTAAAGAAATATTGCACTGTCTGCACTTGCAGTAGGTCATGTTGTGATTTAATCTACTTTGTAATTAATTGCCCAGCCCTACTGCTCAGTACAGCCTGAGTCACTGTGTCATACGCTGAGCAATACTAGAAAAACGGGAGAATGAATGAAGTATGTCATCTGTATTAAAATCCAATTCTGCTGACAGTGAGATCTGAATGGCTCCACTAAAATCAAGCTCTAAATCCTGAGCTTAATTTTCATTGAGCTCATTCCCGTGTGGAGGAACTGCTGAATCAATGTCTCGTTGGTTTTGCTGTGGGGGAAAGAATCGAGCAGTGAAGCCATGCCTTTAACTGCGTCTGCACGCCGGCTGTAATTGGGGAGTTGTAGTGTGGGCAATCCTGCTGAATGCCTCTGTTGGCTGTGGGCCAGTGAATGTGATGGAATGTGAGAGGTTGTGATCTTTGTGTGTGTGTGTGTGTGTGTGTGTGTGTGTGTGTGTGTATTCTCACCGTCTCCTGGACACTTGTATTGTCTGTAATGGAATGTGTAGCAGCTTAATCACCTGACTTGAGTTTCTCTCCCCTAATTTCTGCCGTCTCACAATAAAGGAGTTATTCTTCATTTTTACGCTCAAACATTTCACAGAATCTCATCACATGCTTCGACAATCTGCAGAGAGAAAGGTTCAATATGCTCCAGACAAACTACAGTATTTCATAGGACAGTGGTGGTGGGCAACTGGCTGCACGTGGACCAAAATTGGCCTTCCCTTCGGCCACCAGATGACGTTGATTAACCTGGATAAAATAATGAAAAGTGACAGTTTCACACAGATTTCAGATCATTTATTCAAAAGTTGCGAGCTGTCAAATTATGATAATCTACCTGAGTTTGGACACACACCAGCTTGATGTCCACACTTACACAAATTCAAGTTTAAGTGCTTTAAGTTTCTGCCTTTTTCTGGAACTGATATGCTTCTTTGATGCTGCCATGCTTAATTTCTTGGGGCCTTTGGGTATTGTACTTCTTGCAAATTAAAACAACTTCATTACAGATGAGACAGACTGACTTTGCATTTATAAAATCAAGTTGGTCTCAAGGTTTAAGGTTCAAGGTAGCTTTGTTGTCGACCCTGCAAAATGTGTAACAATTAAATTGAAAGACTCAAGGGCCCACAGTGCTATAATACATATTAAGTATGAATAATAAACATTTGTATAAGAGTTAAGACTATGCAGTATAAAAGTATAAATCAAATGTAAAACTATAAAAAGAGAGAAGAAACATTGTAAATAAAAATTTATCGTGTTGATGATTGGTGATGAAGGACAGCTTTGTTATCGTTGCCAGATTACTGTCGTGATTCATAACAGGGACTTAGTGTTGAGCCAAAGCAGAGAGACATTCTGTCAGAACAATAACAATCTGTAGCGAATCAATTGATTTGAATGGGTAGCTTTATTGAATTACAGTTTTGTTCAAGATACTAGATTTTGGGATTGATAAATTATTTCTGATCCTTATTTTGATTCTGATATAATACTAAACATGAGAAAAAGTTTATTTTAGATTGAAAGAAGTTTTGCGTGATGAAGAAGGTCTGAGAAGAATTTGGCCTGAGGCAAATTTAGTCGCCAACCCCTGTCGTAGGACTTGTCTCACAAATGTTAAAGGCTGAACTGTATTCACTGTTGCAGTTTCTTAGGCTTTATAACGTTCCTCTGATAGCTTTTAGTAGCTTTACATGATTGTTTGTTTGCACTTTGTGTTCTTCTTTGATGTTTCATCACAAAGTTACACTGCCACCCACTGGTATGACAAGCATACTCTAGTGTTTCAGTAATTTTCACATTGCCATGTCAATATGAACTCTTTTACAAATGTAAAAGAAAGACTTTCCTGGTTTGAATATGCCTGTTCTTGTGTGAATTAGGCCTGTGAGGCAGACTTGATGCCTGTTTTTGAGTCAAAAAGTGTCAAAAGGGACTGTTTTGATATTTTCCACAGCAATGATACTTGATTATTGCTTAACTGTGCTACAAACTTTTGATTTTGTTGTCTCCAATACAGATTTATAGCGCAAAAATAAGCCTCAACGGAAAAAAACCCCAAAACATAAATCAGCAAATATTATTTTGACCATAGGGGGCACCAAAACCAAGGTACAACTGAAGTTACTCATGGGGGCTTTAATTTATGATTTAAAAAAAACAGAAACTACTGTCCAAACTTGACTCACCAGAGTCTACCTGCCACATATTTGTATAAGTGGTTGATCGTGTCTTACAAGAACATGATAATGGGGTAATAGTGTCTTAAATTGCCCCATTCCATTTTCTTTCAAAGCCTTAAGCTTCTCTGACCTCACCATATGAATGTCTCACCTCAGTATTGCGATCACACACTGTATGGATGCTGATCTCCTCCAGGTTTGTCTCCTGTTTAAAATGAGTCTGTGCTCGTCTTCCTGTTCCGAGGCCTGGAGCATGAAAGAGGGCGAAATCTGAAAACTAAAAGAGCTCATCCAGAAATAGGATGCAGGCCTAGATTTGATAACATTATATGTGTGTGTGTGTGTGTCCACGTGTTTGTGTGTGTGTTTGGAGGCTGATATCATGTGTAGGTCAGCAGGTCCTGATCCATATGACTTCCTGTTTCCTGCTTTCTTACTCTAACAAGTGGAAGCTCAAATACCGTCTGTGTTTATCATTAGTTTGGTTACACCTCAGAATATCAAAGTGAGATAAAGAGGGAACGTGCTGTACTCTGACCTTTGTGCTTCTGTTTGCTTTGTGCTGTTTATTCAGAGTGTGTCACTCTTTCTGGTCTCGGGCTGGTTGGTTGTGTTAACATCAGGGACCTACTACAGCCCCAAAATTTACGAAGTAAAGCGATTTCACCCTAAAAGAATCAGTTTATCTCTAACTTAAAATAACTGTCGCTCACCTTCTTTATGTGCTTTTAAGCATCACATCTTTCTTTTTTGTTGTCTACAGCAGTGGTTCTCAGCCTTATTTTGGCTGTGACCCCCTTTTTTCTGGTGTCCTCAAAGACATTTTCTTTCTAGATTTGACACCTCAGCAATAGTATGTGGCTGCATGGCTGTAGCAATGACATAGCCCACCTCCAGGGAAGTTTTCACTGCCCGATCGCTGACTGTCATCAACAGTGGTGTGCACAGACACTCTGAGTGGCAGGGACGGAAGAAAAAAGCTCACATTTTGGACACTATAATGTGTGTTTTGACTCCCAGAAGGTCAGTTTATCATGTTGCAATCAGCCAAAGGTGCAAATTAGAGTGAGTCCCCAATCAGGAAGGCACTTCTGCATTTGTTCTGGCTCCAAAGAAGGCAGTTTTGTGCACATTTTGGCTCCCAATAGAGCACTAATGAGCGTGTTTGTCGTCAACTGCCACCACTCGGTGAACACCACTAGTTTCAAATAGGATTTTTATGTCATCATTGGGAAAAAAGAACAAGTCTTTTGTTGTTTGAGCTAAAAAATAAAGAGATTTCTTGAACATTTAGTTTCTCTATTTCTTCGTGTGGCACATTTTGGCTCCCAGAGGGTCAGTTTATCAAGTTGTAATCAGCCAAACGGGCAGATTAATGTGGTTCCCCAACCAGGTAGGAACTTCCGCATTTGTTATGGCTCCAAAGAAGGACAATTCGGGCCCATTTTGGCTCCCAATAGAGCACTTGAGAATGTGTTTGTCATCAACTTTGTGAGCACCACTGGTTTCACATGGGATTTTTATGTTATCATTGGGAAGAAAAGAGCAAATGTTTTGTTTTTTGAACTCAAAAATAACAAGATTTCTTTCTTGAAATTTAGTTTTTTTATTTCTTCATGTGGCCGTGACATGCCACGGAAGTGTTTGGGTTCCTTTTGGAACTGTCTTTACGAGCAAAAATTTCTATTCGTTTTTCCCAACTGACTGCAAGTTTGTCTTTATCCAGGTTGAAACGTGGGAACTCATGTAGCAGTAACTGCACAATCACGTGATAATTTAGAGATTAATATTCAAGAAGGTGAAAGTAAAGAATGCAGTTTTATTAGACTGTGTGTGGTGTTTTAATTTTACAGAGACTAAAACTTGGTTCGGC
Organism: Thalassoma bifasciatum; assembly: GCA_008086565.1. Classification (NCBI taxonomy): domain Eukaryota; kingdom Metazoa; phylum Chordata; class Actinopteri; order Labriformes; family Labridae; genus Thalassoma; species Thalassoma bifasciatum. The sequence continues at coordinate 1,511 of RPOG01000481.1, read as the reverse complement.
CATTTCTTTTCAAGTATTAGACACTTCAGGCAATTCCCCAAGGTTGAAAAACACTGGTCTATAGTTGACAATAATGCACCAGTGGATGTAAATACTGTGGATTTGTGCTCTTCATTCTCTGCCAAGCACAAAAACATAGCCAAGTGTTTAATGGTAGAAGAAACATGTCCCTGGTTCTTTACTCTCAACACTAAAACTGTCTAAATAAATATGCAGAAATAGATCCGTAATCACGCTCTGACCGTGGATCAGGCAGATCCCAGACTTTCTGTAAATAACTGAGGACATTATCCACCACTCGACAAAGAATAATGTTCTCATACTAAATAGCAGCGCCATTTTTTATTGATTCATTTCACCACTTTAATGCAGCGCGGATGAGTTCCTATTGAAAGCCTTCAACTTGCTATTACCTTGCCCTTGCGTGAAACGAGATGAATGAAGGAGCGGCAAACGAACTGTTCAATTACAGGAGAAAACACAAGCTCTTAACACACTCGTTCTCTTCGTCTCAGTGGATTTTCTTATAGAGATTCCCTGGAAACAATGTTCCAGCCCAGCGCATTCATACAACCTCCTCCTCCTCCTCCTCCTCCTCCTCTGTTGTCTTTGTTTTCTCCATTTCTGGTTCATCAGCATTTTCTTCACCTTCCCCTTCTGTGCACTGATGTAAGACCTTCCATAGCGATATAAATGGATGTGCCATTGTGTCAGAGAGGCTCAGGAGAGGATAACGGGGGAGAGCTGATGTGAAACATTGAGGTTAAAAACAGTTTTTTTTAAAGCTAGTGTCCTTCAAGTGATGAACTTGTGTGCTGATTATGTTGCACCGCTGATTCCTGCAGAGGAAGTTATTTTAAAACTGTCATTGTTTGATTTAATTCTTGAATCATTATGCATTATTATGGTAATTTCGTGCTCTCGACTTGACTTGTGACTCCGCAGCACCTCATCTGTACTTAACGCCATTATGAGAAGCTAGATTCCACTGATTTCCTGATTTTACAACTGAATGTGTAACCTCTTTGTGTGAAGCCATGTCAAAGTTTCTGTGGTGGGAAATGGAGATTTATGCACACAAAGGCCTGAAAATCCATTATCTGTTCCGCGGCCATGCTGATTGCATTGGAAATTGACCAACTCCTTTCCCCCTTCTCCTGAAGAAAATCAATCTTAAAGCTGTTATTCTTGATTTCCACGCTCCTTGTCTGACCCCAGCGTCTCCCTGTTGGGGCGGAAAAGTGTGTAACATTATTGTTAAAACAGAGATTCACCACAGCTCGGCCTTTGGAGCTGCCGTGATGTCTTTTGATGAAGACACTGAGAACTATAATGAAGCCGTCTACTTAGTCTTTGTTTGTGTCAGGCATACATATACAAAGAGGCTCTCCTGTTGTTCCCTCAGGCCCTCCAGAAGGTCATTAACCTCAATCTGTCTCTGTAGTGCCTGAAGCCAGTGATTAGCATCACCTGATTGGCTGGATGGTATGGCCAGGGTCTGTACTAATAAG